>JBBPBQ010000004.1:48821504-48867853 GCA_037974755.1 Cicer yamashitae
TAATTTTTCACAGTTCAGAGCTTACAATTCACATACAAGATAAATATTTGTCATTAATTAATTAGTTAAATTTATTATATTTTTCATGTTATTATAAACATAGATAAATATTTTTAAACTAAAGAATTAGGGAAAATTAGTGTTTTTAGTTTAATTTTATCGTCATAAAAATGAGACCATATAATACACGAACTATAATTTTTTTACACATTATTTTTTTCACATTGTTTTTATGTAAATGAATTACTTAAGAAAGTAGTTGAAATGTACAATTCATACATGAAAAAATTATTTTTCATTAATTAGTCAATCAATTTGTATTTTTTTATATCTTCTAAACAAAAATGAGAATCATTGGAATATACTCAAATTCAGTTTATTATAAAAATTATACACGTGACAAATATTTGTCGCTATAAAATTAGTTAAAAACGATCCACATACGAGGAGAAAATAAAGAGTTAAGTGGAGAGAATTTCATGACAATAATGGATTCAAAACAGGAGATCTTATCTGATTTAAATTTTTCAAAAGTAATTCTCATAATTTATATCATGTCTTTAAAATTCACGTGAAAGTTGCTGAAATTGCTATTAATTTATAAAAGAATAACATTATTTACCATTAGAAATATTTTGAATTATGTTTATTTAAATATTTTTTATTGTAATAAAAAATTAAATTTTTAAATAAAATTATAGTTCGCTTCAATTCTTTTTTTAATAATATTTATGCCCTCCCTTAGAATATAAAATTACAAAAACTATTATATATATGTTAATGACTATATTATAATACGACCACAAAAATAAAGCATAAATCAAATTTATTAAAAAAAATTATTTTGTCAAATTTATATTTATTTATGCAATAATCTAAAACATATTTGACAATATTCACTTACAATATATACCTCATGAATCAAATGACTTTAATTAATCTTTTTTTAAATAATTTAAATAAAATTATTTTGATGATAATATATTCCGTATTTGATACGGACTACAAACTAGTTTAAAATTACTCAAAACTCTAATAATAATCGACATATTAAAGAAGTATTATGATATTCCTTACTCTTAATTTTTTCAATTGAAACGATGATCTGATTAAGTCCGTTCAACGAAATCAATTTTAAAAAATACATATTTATCGAGTTGTTTTTTAAATCTTCAAATCAAAGAAGAAGATGGTGAACTACTAATTTCATAAGACAATATACTAAGATTTAACATTTTTCAAGTACCATCTTGATTTGGCTGTGCTTACTTTTCCTTTTTTGCTACAACGAATTGACTTTATTTTTCTAATTCTTTAATCCATGTACGGAAATACAACTTGCATATCCTGATTTGTACGTACTAAGAAAAAGTCCAACAAAACAATACGTCAATAAAGGTTGACATTAATAAAGTTAATACAATTTTTTTAATTAAAAAAGTCAATACAACTTTATAACTATATTAATTACTATATGCGCATTTTGTGTAATGAAAATTAAACCCCTCAAGCATGGCAATGTATATAATTATTCTAACCTCACGCCACAAAGAATAAATTAGTTTTATTTCATCCAACTGATATATAAATATGTAGACATAATTACATGAGAGAGCAAGCTCTATATAAAACAAAAAGGCAAAAATAGAAAAATTAATATTGAGGAGATATGGAAGAAACTAAAAAAAAAATGAAAGAAACTAACAAAGGGTATGTTCCAATTCTAGTTGGCAATGGGGAAAAAGAAGACATGGAGAAATTTTGGGTTAGCATCAAATTGATTCACCATCGCACCATTGTTGAATTGCTAGAAAAGTATGCTAAAGATTACCCAAACTATAAAGGTGTTCTTAGAATAAGATGTGATGTAGAGAGCTTCAAAGCGATTATTGCTAACATATCCAATACAATGCCATCATCTTGGAGCCTCACAGGTTGCTTGTATAACCTCAAGACTAATCGTTAATTTGACTCTTTGCATTTATTTTAGATTTTAAGTTGGTCTCTTACGTTTTAAATGTTTCGCATTAGTATCTTGCATTAGTTATGTTAATATAAGTTAGTCTTTTATGCTAATTTTTAAGTAAATGATATTTATGTATGGGTATGTAGCTTATGGAAGTCCAACATAAGATCATACAATTGTGTTTCAGTACATATTTAAAATTAGGGTTCTACGTATTGCAACTCGTAACCCCCAATTTGATTCCCACAAAAGTAGGATTCCATTGTAAAAAATTCTAATGATGTAAGAACTGAAAGATATTTGTTGATTATGTTTTCTATTTTAGATTATGCATTCGATTTTTGTCTTCTTTGTGTCTTCTTCTCTATAGCTTTATTTATTCAAATGGTTTACAAGGACATGATTGTGTTGGTTGTAATTACTTTCACTGATTTTATAGTGTGGAAATTGATGGTAATGATGAAAATACAAAAATGGAGGAAAATGATTCGAAGTTTGATGATAATGAAGTGGAACTTGACAAAAAGGAAAGAATTTAAAGATCAAAGAGAAGGATTTGAATTTTTTTGGAAAGAGACACGAAAATTGCAAGACGAAGGAAGAAGAATAAGATGCTTAAAGAAGAATTGATGAGGACCAAGAGATATCTTAAAAAATTTTGTGTTGGAAACTTTTTTGTTATTGTTTGGGTTGGTCAATGGTTTGTACAATGAAATTGAGTTATGTTGGTTCTTTGTATTGGTTTCATGTAATGATTTAATGTATTAGTTTTAGTTTGGTGTCAATGTAATGATGTAGTTTAATGTCAAATAAATGAATGTAATGAATCGAGTTTGATGTCAACTAATGTTCTAGTTTAGTTTTAAATTTAATGTTTCGATTCTGTTATTGATAGTTTGAGTATGTTTAAAATTTGTCCATTTCAACAATTTGATTAAATCACAATATAATAGTAAAACAGGTTGGAATCAAACAATTTGATATCATTTTGTTTAAATGACATAATAACACATTGATTAATAAGACATTAATTGATACAATATTGTGTATAAATTTTTTGTCATAGATTAAGGTGATTAGATTATAAGATTCCAAAATCATGAAGTACCAAAATATAATTGATGACCTCCTTGTGACAAGTACTGGTTGTGGTCTCAGTCTCTTAACATGTTGTGATGTTGGTTGGCCAGTTGGTGCTGATGTTGGCTGACTTTTTTGTGTTGGCTAGTGTTGAACTCTCATATGGGTGATGCATTATTTGAAAAGTCCATGTAACATTTGCTTATATAACTTTTTTGAAAAGTCCATGTAACATATAATTTTCGTAAAATATAATATTTTTAAGTTACACACCTTCTATTAATTTTAAAAATATAATAACTAAATATTGATCATGAACATTCATCAAACTCCAAAAAAATAACCGCAAAAATTGAACAAAATTCAATATCAAAACCTAGAAAAATTTTAGACACCCATCAACGGCGTATTTGTTGAATAAAACACCCAAAAATTTAGTCTCAAAACCCATTTTTACTCCAAAATACCAAATTGATTCTTTACGTTTGTCAAAAGCAATGTTTCTTCTTTAAATTGTGCAAAATCAATAATAATAATAATAATAATAATAATAATATTTAAAAAAAAATTGTGCAAAATCATTGAATTTAATTTTTCTTTTCTACGAAAAATGAAGGATTTTTATGTCAGCTTTTATTTAAGAAAGCATTATTTCTTCTATAAATAAAATACAAGCATAAAGTACATAGAGAAAATAGAAATAACACATGCATAAGTCACGAGTTGCATTTCTCGAAAATGACAACCATTACATGATACCTTATTGCATCAAACAATGATGTCCAATGAAATATATACACGTAACAACATATATTTAGTAAATAGGGCAATAAAGCATATTCACCATTGCATAGCAACATCACAAAAACCATACTCCATTTATGTACTTACCTAAGATTGAAGATGTTGGCCAAATACTCGAGGCATTTCCTTAGCCTACGGCAAAAACAAAAAAAAACGTGAACCACTTAACCTTTAAAATGTTGCTAACAACTTCTTGTCACTTCCTGTGATTAATTAGTGCCGTATTCTAATAGATAAGCACATTTACACCTAAATTTAGAACCTTCTCATCTTTTATCATTACCCTACGTACCCACTTTGTGTTACCATTTGATTCCGCCATATTAGGTAAATGTAATTTTCATGACATGGTCCTTTTACATCATATTTTTGTGTATATAAATACGTTACATAATATTTTCATGTTGTTTATAAACCAATTAGTTGTGTTCAATTTTCTCTCATTTTGAATCAAAAAAAAAAATCTCTTTTAATTTTTGTTCTTCTTTTCCCTTTTCTTCCACTTCTATGGCTTCATGTGAAAACAATTATATGAGTTTAGTTGAAATGGATTTGGAGGCAATTGAAATTGATGAAAATCTCTTAAGAGAATTGCTAGAAGAAGAAGATGACAAGGGTGGAAATGTTCATGATAACAAAGAATGCAAAGTAGAATGCATAGAAGAAAGCAATGTTAATAATCCTAACATGACAGATGAGGAGCAAGATGGGAAGCAGCACAGTTATGTTCATGAGTTTGAGTGGCTAAATATGATGGACATAATGGAGCCAACAAATCCACTAGATGAAGTTATGACAATGAATTGGTTTTTAGATGACAATGCTGGGAAGTTAGATTTTGATTTTGGTTATGCTAATGGAGAATGTGACCCTCAATTTTGCGATTGGCTTTTCTCTAATAATAATAATGATTCGAGTTATGGTTGTTTGTGGGGAGATTATGATATTTAGATGCATATCAAAGTTTAGCTACTAGTACTCGTCAAAAAATAATAAAGTTTAGCAACTAGTAATATCGAGAATGAGATGGGGAAGGAGAAGGAACAATAGCAAAAGTAGATGAAGTGTGAAAGAATCTAATTTATAATTGGTAAATGAAGTGTGAAAGAATCTAATTTATAATTGGTAAATTAAAGAGCATAATTGTAGCTTTAAGCTTTCACCAAATTATATCTTGATCTATAGTAATACTAATAACCATGTGGTGACCACCATATTATACACAAATTTTGAATGTTCTAATTATATTTCGTTGTTTTATCACAATATAAAGTTATATTATGATTTTAATGAATGTAAATAAATATTTATATAAAACTTACTTATCAAAACATAATTAGATCTGCAATAAAAAAATAAAACATAATTGGTTTTAGTGAGATTTCGTTTTGTTTTTCACAAAATATCAAAGTATAGTATTTATGTTTCATTTTATATTCCAAAAATACTCTTTTATTATCTATTATAATAAATGTATGGTTTTTCAAAATATTTTGCTAATTTAATAATCACTTGACTTTTAATTTTACAAATACAATTTTTTTGTTTAGTTTTCTATAATTAAAATTAAAAATTTCAAACAGTTAACTGCTAGTCAAGTTTTTGACTATTAAGATAAAATAATTGACATTAGACAAAATTTTAAGGATTTTAACAAGATTGACTGACCCCTAATGTGTGTTCAGTCCTAAAACTGGTTTTAAGATGACATCATTTAAAAGTTGATTGAAAATTTGAAATCAAATTTGAGTAAATAGAAATTAAAATTTTAAGAAAATTGATTAAAATTTTTGAAATTAAGTTTAAAAAGATTGATTGAAAAATTAACATGAGCAAAGCAAGACTAAATGATAAGTTTTGAAATCAAATTACGACTCACAAGTCACAATACTAAAAGTCTAAAATGTGCCTGACTGTGCATCACCAAATTCAAGCAATTGAACTAATCAACTCGAAGGAAAAAAGAAAGAGCCCAAGAGCAGCCTTTAAAAATATTGTTACTTGTCCATTAGCCAAGTATGTTCTAACTCTAGCATATATTTTGATAGGAAAATCAAAATAATGAAAAGCAGAGTGAAACTATTAATTAATACAATAATGCACAAGGTTTTAAATGACAATCCATGCGTAGATAAGTAAAAGGAGAGCGACAATTATAACCAAAATCCTCAAATTTTAGAACCAAACTTGTGTCTTACCAGTTACCAAATATATTTCAACAATCTTTTACCTCAAGGTAAAACCAGATGTTACAATTAAATTACCTCAAATGTAGTAGCCATACTCATGCTTTTTTAATTTGCCATTAATATATTTCCGAATGGACGAATGTGAAGCTCCCTAGACTGTTGTCAGAGGCCAATTTTAAAAACTTAATGGCTTGCTTCCTTCTACAGAAATTCTCAGAGCAAACATTGATCCAAGCTAACTATCTCCCATATAGCAATCAGATATCTTTAGACCCGACAGCAAACTTAGCAATGAAGAATCCAATTGTATCAAGGGGAGATGATGGGTCAAATCTCTGAACAAGGTTTTCTTCACCAGGGCGTAACCATTCACTGTAGATCAAGACAAGATATTGTGGAGCCAAAAATCGACATAGAAATAAGTTAGTTTTTGGTAAGAAGAGATAAAAACTGTATACTTCAAAACTACAGCAAATATTTTGTTAGTCAAATTTCAAACAACACAGCATCATCAAAGATGTGTATCTGTGTGTGTGTGTGTGTGTGTGAGAGAGAGAGAGAGAGGTTGATGGACAAATGAAATAAGGTACTTACTCTACATATCCATCAGGAAACTCACAGCTACCAACAAGACCGGGTCCTCCAATTTTCGGGTGCTGGAATAAATGAACAAGTTGTGTGAGTACAGGGAAACCAAACATCAACAATTTGTTTGAATTAAATAATTTCCAATTTTGTAAAATTGTCTAAGTAGAGCCAACCTTAGCGCAAATAGATATATCAATCCAATTTTATAAGACAGTAATATAGCCTTAGAATTTTAGAAGCCTAATCAATTGAAAAAATACAATGGGAAATCGAGGTGGTAAAAGTTGGCATCAAACCTGTGGTGCCAATGACAGATATTTGTATTTATCCAAAGCATATCGAACTAATGCTTCATTCTCACCAGGATTAATCGTACAACTATTCAAGATAAGCATCAACTGATCAGTTTTACAGAAACATCACAAAATAAAAAATGAAAAAGAAAAAAAAGCTTATAAAGACTCCATCCACATATAGCACATTGGTTTGAGTGCAGCATATTGCAACACACAATAAACCCCTAGATAATTAAAAAAAACAAATTGTTTTATATCTTGTAAGGATGATGCTGAACCTACAGTTTGGCTGGAAGCGTGGAACAGATTCCAAACAATAAGCTGAGACTAAACATTAAAATATATTTCAAATCATTACAAAATAAAACAATTAGCAGTAGCGTGTGTTAACAAATATGCTTAAATATTGCATGATAATTAATCCTAAATCATATGCACTAAGAAACAAGAATTCAGAAATTCAAAGATGGTACAAGTGAATCCAATAAAACTACTGTTAAAGATACGTGACTGCAGATTATGATAGAAAACTCTTGTAAAAAGGTTAAGCATGCAAAGAGCAATGTGATCAACAGAATGTACATACTTACGTGGAATAGACTATGACACCACCGGGTCGAACTAATTGAACAGCTTGGTCAAACATCTTTCTTTGGTATTTGGCGTGGCTTCTCAATGATTCAATTGTTTCCTATCATAAACAAGGCATTGCAGGTTACTTATCTTTTCTTAAAAATAATAATTATTTTTCTGTTTTTCTTTTGGCGTTTAAATTTTTATTTCTATCACGAAAAAAAAAAAAATTAAACCTCCTAATAGAGATGATTGATTTTTTAGAAAATCCAAATAGAGATGATGACTACACATTACACTGGCCAATCCAGGTTCTAACATGTTCATACACTTCTACATCCTATAGATGATTTCAGGTATATGCGAAGATATAAGCGTTATGGAACGGGATTTAGTAGTTGACTGTTATACGTGCTATATATCAAGTCAAAAATGAGGAGTCAACTCCTACTGGAAGATAAGCAGGTCCCTGTTTGCTATCTATATTTGCATCATTGCATAAAAATTATCTCAGTGTGTGAGTGTAAATTCAAGTAAATGCACGGCAAATTTCAATGAACAAATCTACTTCTACCTGTCCAGCAAATAAACGAGGCCTTAAACCAAGGGCAGAACAGGGAGCATCAAGAAGAACTCTATCAAAACTGTCAGGTTCAAAACCTTTTGAAATATCACCCCTACCACCCCCGCTCTGATTTCTACCAGGTCCATTTCGGGCTCTTCGCATGCTCTTCCTGATCTCAGCTTTGCTGAGATAAGCTCCTTCCTGTGCCTTTTCACCTTTACCTGATTATTTAAAATATATCCAAAAATTGTTGATAGAGAAACACCACTCAAGTCTATATAAACATAAAACGTGAAAGAAGACCATGTACATGCAAGAAGCCATAAATTGCTAATGCATTAAGTGCTTCATCTTCCTCTTTTTCTGTACACAATAAAATACGCAGACAGAAAATTCTGGAAAGATATACTCTCTCTGTCTCATTATAAGTGTCTTCTTTCAAATATTTCTGTCTCAAATTATTTGTTACTTTAGAATAACGATACAATATTTATTAACTTTTTCCTAAAATACACTCATTTATTTTATTTAAATAGTACACCTAACTAAGTCTCTACTCTTACTTTCGATCACTCCAATTAATGTGGTATTTTATTCTTAACACATAATTTCACTAAAAACGTCAACATAACTAATCATTTTCTTAATAAGTATGCATTAACTTGAACGACGCTTATAATGAGACGAACGGAGTCTTAATTAGAGTCTTTAATGTTTTCTCTCATGTGTAAATGCACAGCAAAATCAGCAAGTAGCAAGTGCGGGAATAGAACTTACCCACCATTTTCCGCCTCAGTTTCAAAACTCTCCGTAACAAGAGACGACATTTTTTCTACTTGCAAATTTGGCGACACTTGATTTTTCACACCATTGGTGGCATTATTACAGCATGGATCAGTAAAAGTGTCTACTACACCATTTCTTCGAGAAACAGATTTAAGAGCGTCTAACCTAAATGCTTTTATGCAACTCAAGCCCAATTCAGCTGCCAATTTCTGAATATCCAGCACCTAGACAGCCATCAAATTTTGGTATGTTGAGAAACCATGAACTTATCACAAGTCTACAAGATTCAAATAGAGTTTGGAATTTCCACCTTATTATGAGATCTATCAGTTGCAATGACCTCTCCTCTATCCTTCATAAGTGTTGCAATTGCAGTTGTTTTCCCTCCTGGTGCAGCACACATGTCTAGTATCCGCTCACCCATTTGTGGATCTGAATATCAAAAAATAATCTATATAAAGGAATTAAGACAAAAACTTATGAAGAGATGAGAGGGTAACAAAGCCTCCTTAACATAAGAACAAACACAACAGAAAAAACTAAAAATAAACAAAGGCCCAAAGTCCAACACTAATGCCTACTATTAACATTTAGTTTTAACTTTCATCCATACCGATATAAAATGTCCTTGATACAGAAGTTGAAGTAGTTTGTGAAGATACGAAGAAGAAAGCAAAACAAACAGAAAAATCAAAATATAAAAAATTTATATTAGTCAAAATATAAATGTTTAAACAAGAAAATATTGAAAAGAAATGAATAAGTAAACAGAACTATCTATGTTTACCTTTTCAAAACCTAAAATTAAAATCATTGTCAATACATACTTTTCAAATAGTCTGAGTGACTAGCAGGCTTAATAGGAAATAAACTTTTGATCAAGAGTTCAATATTATTTTCATGATTCGAGTAAATGGAAAAGAAATCACACAAATTAAAACTACAAAGGTATATTGGCTCAAAAGATCACTCTAATCCCTATATAAAACTGACGTACAAACCGTTCGCCCACTAAAAGGCCATGTACTGAGGTCCTTATGAATGCCAGAAAAACATTATCTAATGTACAAATTCAACTTCTCATAGTTGTTTAATCTGGAGTATTTGCTGAAGATCTCTCTAACCCACATGAAAGCCCGAAAAGCACTATCCTATGTGAGTTCAAATTCAACTTCTCAAAGTTGTGTTTTAATCTGGAGAGTTTACTGAAGGATAACAATAGAATATACTACAAAAGCATTTACAACCAAGGAAAACAAATAGAAAATCTTAGTAAATCATACCAAAGGAAGGAAATCAGAAATGAGACTGTAACTTATGTACCTAAAGCATGAGCAGCAATAATGCTTGGCAGGTTTTGAAGAAATATTTCTCCCTCAAGCACATCTGGAAAACCAAAAGGAAACAAAATAGAGTAGCCGTCCACATGCATTCAAAGCTCTTTTTTTACTCATCAAAGCTCTTAACAAATACATTTTACAAAACTTTTAAATATATAAGGAGGGAAAAGATGTTGCTACTAAGAAATGCACGAAAGCATGCTAAAATAAACAGAATGAGACCCTCTTTATACAGAGTAAAAAAGTTAGGTTTGGGAAACAAGATGTTGCTTCACGCCAAAATTTATTGAGAAACAAATAAAAAAATAAAGTTATGCTAAACCTGTCTCTACACCCATTATATCTTACAAGTGAAATTCCATAAGATTCAAGCTAATTCATCTGCAGCCAAAAAACATTAAAATGTACGCCAACCATACTTCAACATCTTACCCAGTTTAGAACAACCATAAGACTGAAGATGGAAACAATAAAAAAGATATATATTGAAATAAACAATCATATGTATACTAAAAAGAAATAAAGAAAAATGAATACAATTTTTAGAGGATTGGTTATATGTTAAACTGCTGAAGTATTCAGAATTGCTTGAACACAAACATAATTGCAAAATGTAAAGTGATGATAGAAAGACTAACATAATCTGTTTGGCCAAAACCAGCGATATAATATCCCATATAAATAAACGATGAAACTTACTGTGAAAAGAATGAAGTTCATATACTCTATCCTTCATATCAATACCAACTCCTTCAGAAACACGGAACATTCCAGCCCTTGACAACATTGCAGTGCCTTGGCCAATATATAGCCCATTTCGTTCAAAATAATATGGATCTGTAAAACAAAAGAAACTAAGAAATGATATCGATCATATTCCAAAAAGTTTATTCAAAGTCTCAAACAGAAGCAATTATCCACTAAAACAAGCCATTGTATTTATAAGCAAAACATCTTTACAGAATTTCTAAAAACAAATATCTACTTATGTTTGACTATTTAAAGCTTAAGTTTTGTCAATAAAAAAAAGTTAAGGGGAAAAAAGTTACAATGTCTGTTTCAAAATACAACCCCATCGCCTCAATGACCATATTCATGACCACATCTGCCAACATATAAATCCAGTTAATAAAAACTTTTCAACAAGCACTTGTTGGAAAATAAAATTGAAATAATCCTAAAACAATTATGAGTATTTTAACTAGTACTCCCTCCATTTCTTTTAATGGGTGCTTTGTAGAAGAAATTTGTTCCTATTTATTTGTTGTTTTCAAAGTTCAATGCAACAGTAACTATTGTTTTGTCAATAATACCCTTATACCCTTAATTACTTATTGCAGACTGAGAAATAGGTGGAATGAGATAATAAATAATTATATGTATTAAAGGAAAAAGACAAACAATTCCATCAAAATTAACAAAAATTAATTGGTTTTCTTGGTATGTGCAAATAACCTTAAAACGACAACTAAAAAGGAATGGAGCTAGTAGTTTGTTATATTAGTTACAATGAGCTCCTACATCTGAACACTTTACGAAAGCTCTCTCGTATAACTTTTCAATAACAACTACACACTTATAAGGGATTATGTTTTTTAGTTACGAATTATATATTTATCTCAGTTAAACCTATAAGCCAAAATCTTACCCAAGCTCAGCAGTAAACTATTATGCTTTTGCTACTTTGCAGGTTATAAAACTCCATATTAGAGTACCAAGTACACAAGACAAGTAAGTATACCGAATTATCTAGAGAATTCAGTCATAAATACACTTGCTAGTAAGTACCTGTCTGAGATCCTTGCTAGTAAACTATTATGCTTTTGCTACTTTGCAGGTTATAAAACTCCATATTAGAGTACCAAGTACACAAGACAAGTAAGTATACCGAATTATCTAGAGAATTCAGTCATAAATACACTTGCTAGTAAGTACCTGTCTGAGATCCTTGAAGAACCGTACCACGTGTCATACCAGCACTCCATCCCCCATCTGAACCCTGCTGCTCTACAGAAACGGAGATAGCAACTGTATCTCCTTTCTCAACATGACCACTGCAAGCCAATATACCGGGAACATATACCTAAACAGAAAAAGACTAACATAA
Organism: Cicer yamashitae; assembly: GCA_037974755.1. NCBI lineage: Eukaryota > Viridiplantae > Streptophyta > Magnoliopsida > Fabales > Fabaceae > Cicer > Cicer yamashitae. Next base: position 48,833,799 of record JBBPBQ010000004.1, read on the forward strand.
GGTCCATTCGGAAAAACAGCTTCATTAAGGTCTTATAGGATGAACGTTTATCACATATGCACTTTTATATAAGCCATTTCAATACTGAATAATAAAATATAGTAAATCATTTTCGTACGAGTTATAAGTTGTTTTCATAAACTATTCTAGATAGCTTATTGGAAATAGCTTACAACAACTTATGGACACGTCATAAGATATTTTCAAAAGTTCTCTCAATAAGTCTATCAAGTACTTATTTCAGTAGATAAGTCAATCCAAAGTGTTTATATCGGTAGAGTGCATAAGTCAATCCAAACACAGTCATCATCAGAAACAAATCAATCACAGATAAACACTAAAATCCCTAAATTAAAGATAACAAAAAACCGAATCAAATCCAACCTGAGCTCCTCGAAGAACAGCTTCAGCACACTTCCTACTAACAATAACCTCTTTAGGAGCTACATTACCATAATCAATCCGGTGCGGTCCAGAACCCCAAACAAACACAACATAATCAAGTCCAGGAATCCGACACTTGAAAAACAAATCAGAATCAGAATTCAAACACTCCTTCAAGGGATTCAGCACGTCATCACCGTCTTCAAAATCAGTAGCATTCGATGATCGCTTCACGAGCGAACGTAGCTTCTCAATAACAGCGTCACTATCAGAACGAAGAGTGTTAACGCGAATACACGAATATCGAGAAGGTCTACTGCAAAATCGAGTTAGATAAGATAATTAAAATTCAATTAAGCATAGAAAAATGGAATTATGGTTGGAATTTGGGGGAAGTGTTGTGTACGTTAATGCGGTGGAGATGAGGGAGAAATGATCGGCGCCGTAAGCTTTGTTGAAGTAGTTGTGAAGTTGAGGGTTCCAGTTGAGGATTGGATTGTAGGAATATCGTTGGGGAGAATGGTGATCGGAAGAAGGTTGCATGGTTTCGTGAAATGTAGCGGTGGCGGTGATCGAATTTGATGAGTTGGTTGTTGTTTGGTGAAGGGTTCTGCTTCTGCTTCTGCTTCTGCAACCGGTGAGGATGATGAAGTCCCTCGCTTTCTTCATTCAAACATTAGGGCTTCAAACCAGATATTATGACTGTCTTTGTTTACAACATTTTTGGTAAAAAAGAAAAAATGTTGAAAATGATTTTATAAATTTTATGTCGGTTTTTACTCCATAAAATATTTTTTGTCATCACTCTCATCAAATAAATATTTTTTAATTCTTAAATATAAATAAAAATTTATGAAATGTATTTAATTTAAAATCAAGTAGTGTATATAAAATTATAAAATGATCTCTTTAGAATATAGTTAGTAAAAAAAAAGTATATTTGAGAATAAATATGTGACAGACATAAAACACGTAGTTTGGCAAATAAAATAAACAAATATTTCAGTTACACATTAGTTAACAGAGATATAGATAGATGCAATAGTGTCTGTATTCATAAATATTTATATTCATTAATAAACTAATAAAACTATTAAATATTTATATTCATTAATAAACTAATAAAACTATTATGTTATAGTGCGTTTGTTTTTTTATTACAAATGTTGTAGTGTATTTTATTAATGTATTTAATATTTTTTAGGTTTAAGTATACTGATGATCTCTAATTTTGTGTCATACATAATTTTAGTTCTTCAGATGGTCAATATAGAGGCTATGTCATCATTTCTTATTTTCACAATTACAAGATTGGTGCTCCTCCATCTATATCTATAAGCTCTAAATGATGAGTGAGTAATCCATGAGATTTGAGCAGGTTAGTTTATATGTGGTCATTTACATTTAGCTCAACTGCATATTTTTAATGAAGATGTTTTATTTTTTTTATAATATAATAAAATGAGAGAATTTTTTGTTAGTTTTTTTTTCATTCTCCAATGTCATCTGAATTGCTAGTTCAGAGATATATTTTGTGGATTTTTGAGAAAATAAGAGATTGGAAAAAAAATCATTGATTTTTTTTTTATTATATATATTTTTAGTCATTAAAAAATTATAACATTTCAAGTTTAATATCAAAAAAACTATTCACTTTTATTTCTTATTTTGACTTTATAGACACTTTTTTTAGAGACTAAATGTATTAATCTTTTTTAAAAAAAATTAAAATAAGGATTAAAAGTAAATAAAAAATTTTAAGAATTAAAAAGTTAATAATTTTTTTATTTAAGACTAAAATTTTATTTTATCTTTTTTATAATTATTAAAATTGTGTTTTCTTTTTTATTGAAAACCAAATTTTAAAATCAGAATAGAATATACAAAATGTTTAAGACCACCGTGGCATTAGCTTATTTAATAAAGATGCAAAACACTTTATAAATCACGTTGGTGAACAATTGCCTCAGACTGCAATCTATTTACACCCGTAAAAGTATAAAAATATTCAATTGCAATTTTGAGGGTTGTTGTTTTGTCCTTAGCTGTGGCTCAATTGTATCACTTATTAATTTTAAGCAAATTAAATACTCAAAATTTCATGAGAGTAATGTGGACATTGCTTAAAAGTCAAAGCAACAGAGCACTTTTTACCAACTTATTTTGGTTTATGAATTCCAATTACAGCTCATCATGTATTTCTACAATTTTTTTAAATAGAAAAGCAATAAATAATGTACAATAATCAACCCAAGAGAATTGATCACAGTGGAGAATTTCTCAAACCAAACTCGAGGAGTCTATGTAACTTACACACTTCCTCTTGATTATGAGATTCTCCTTGTGGAGGGACCATATAGACTTTTTCATGAAGTTCACCATTTGAAAAGACATTTTTGACATCCATTTGGGAAATATGCCATTGACGAATAGATGTATCTGCAATAAGAGTACGAATAGTGGTCATCTTGGCTACAAGAGCAAAAGTTTATTCATAATCCATACCATATTGTTGAGAGAATCCCTTAGCAACAAGATGTGTTTTATAGCGCTCAACCAACCCATCAGACTTAGTTTTGATCTTGTATACCCAACGAGACCCAATAGCACGGTTTCCAAGAGGAAGAGGTATTAATTCTCAATTATCTGTTTTGTGCAATGCAGAGAGTTCTTCTGCCATAACATGCTGCCAAAGAGGATCAAGAATAACCTCTATATAGGAAGAGGGCTCAGACAGATTGTGAATAGAGGTTAAGAAAGAAGCAAACAAAGTTGAATAAGTGGAATAGACAAAATCAGGTAACTAAGTAGACTTACGGTGATGAGAGGGGTAACGAGGAGGCGGAGACGGAGGATCAACAATCGCATGAGGTGGTTGGACAGCCACGGGACAAGAGGGATGTCATAATGTGGAGTAGTAATATTTGTCCTGCAATTCTCAACATTACAATCACTAGAAGCATTATCATTAGGACCAAACAAATAAATATAGGTTAGTTTTGAACTCTTAATAATCTGAGAATCATCTGAAATAGAGTAAAAAATGATGTGCTCAAGAAAAACAACATTACGAGAAACATATAGTTTTCTTGCATGAGGATCATAACAACGATAACCCTTTTGACCATCCCCACAACCAATAAAAACACACACGGCAGACCGAGAAGACAACTTATTGTGTTCTACTTGTGGACGAAGAACAAAACAAGTATAACCAAAGACTTTTGAAGAATAGTAATTAGGATAGAAACATACAATTTTTCAAAGGGAGACAAACCTGATATGATAGACGATGGAGTACTATTAATAGCATGAACAAAAGTAAGAACTACTTCCCCCCCAAATTCGTTGAGGACCAAAGCAGACAACAAAAAGGAATGAGTAGTCTCAATAATATGACGATGTTTCCTTTCAGCAACTCCACTTTGTTAAGGAGTATCAGTACAAGATGTCTGATAGAGGGTGCCATCATAAGTAAGTAATTCAGAGAATTTAATAGAGGTATATTCACCATATAAATCACAACAAAAACACTTTATAACAACATTATGTTGAGTCTTGACTATGGTACGAAACATATGATAAATGTCAAAAAATTCAGACCGATTTTTCACAACATAAACCCAACAATAACAAGTGTAATCATCAATAAACGAAACATAATATCTAGATCCACCTTTGGTGAGAACCGGTGATGGACTCCAAATATCAGAATGAACTAAATCAAAAGACGTATATGAAACAGAAACACTTTTACTAAACGGTAAAGTTGGAAATTTAGCAAGTTTACAACCACAACAATCCGAAATATCACTGGTTTGTAACTTTTCTAAAGCTCTAGTAGAAGTCAAATATTTTAATCTAGAAGCAAAAACGTGTCGAAGGTGAGAATGCCAAAAATAAAAACAAGAAAACTAGATGATAAGCCAACAGTAGTTGTTGAGGCTGCAATATCCGGGACTCGCAGGTCATCCAAAACATAAAGTCTCCCCTGTCTATGGCATGTCTCAATCAGCCTCCCGGAATGTGGATCTTGCATATAACAAGAAGTGGAAGAAAATATAACTGAATAACTGAAACATCTTTGACTAACAAAAGCAAGACTCAAAGGGAGATTAGGAATATAATAAACATTAGAAGAAAAAAAAAAAACAAGTTAGGTGTGGAGATAGAACCAATGCCGGCTAATGGCATATGAGTACTATCAGTAGTCATAACTGACACATACGAGGCAGGATTCACAGACACAAAAGATTTATCATCATATGTCATATGGTGAGATGCCATAGAATTAAGAATCTATATAAAAGGAGATATATCTGACAGACTAGAGTAGTTCAAACCTTTAGTAAAGGTGGCAGACATGGCATTTGATTGAGTGGCAATAAGTTTTTGAAGTTGTTCTGCAATATCAGATATTTGAGAAGCAGCCTCAGGTGAGTATATAGAACCAGAACTAGAGCCAATGGTAGGAGGAGCAGAAGCAACAACATTGGATGATGGCCCCATAAAATTCTTCTTATGCGCTCTCCCCAATTTAGGACAATGTGTTTTTTAATGACCTTTTTCTTTGCAAAAAGCACATTCATCATTATCAAGCCCAACTCTCCCTTGAAACTTTTCTTTTTGAACAGGAGCAGCAAAAACATATGGAGGAGTTAAGAGAATTCCTTTATCTGACACAGTAGAATGAGTCTTAAGTCTAATTTCTTCTGCAAAAAATTCACTAACTATTGGTTCAACATCAGGAAAAGGGGAACGATGCAAAATACCCCCACGAAGTCCCTCAAAATCATTACGAAGAGCCATCAGAACCCAAACCAGACGTTGCTCTTCTCTTTGATCAATGTACGCTTTGACAGCTTTCAACTCAGTTGATTCCATAAGAGTCAATTGATCCCATAAATTAGTCATTTCCGAATAGAATTCCTAAATGGTCATATTGTTCTGCTTAAGGGCCATAATATCACTTTCCAACTGATAACGTTTTGCAAAGTTAGACTGAACATGCAAACGTTTCAAGTGATCTCAAATCTCTTTAGGAGCATCATATTTTGCTAGTTGTACTCCTATAGACAACTCAACAAAATTATTAATCCAAGTAATGATTTTTGAATTACTAACATTCCATGTTTTCAACTCTTTTGATATTTAGCTTCATCCTTTTTATCTGTAGACTTAACAGAAGTTCCACCAACGTAACCCCACATATCTTTTCCAATCAATTTTTTTTTCATCACATATTCCAATAAGAGTAATTTTGTCTATTGAGATGGATACTAACAGCTTGAATAGAATCATTAGCATCAACCATAACAAATAATGAGAGGAAAATTCGACAAACACAAATACTTGTTACGATGTTTCGACTAGATCTTAATATTTCATAACAGTCATTCGAGAAAATTTTCAAACTTAAAAGACTTTATGCATAATTTAATATATCTTAAAGATTAATAGTTCAAACGAATTTAATTTAAAATACTAAATCGAAAAAACATAAACTTAAATAATTCAAACGCAAATTAAAGTAAATTTAAATTATTAAACGTGTATTTTTACCTTAAAAAATAGTAAATATGTAGGGCTAATAAAGAGAGGAAAAGAGAAACATATGAGTTTACCTAAAGTGAAATTAGTTTCTTTTTTTTTGTCAAATGCATTCCTCAATTAGTTTAAATATTGTTAAAAAAAATATAGTTTAAATATATTTGAACGTTTCTCTCAAAAAAAAAAAAAAAATTGAACGTGTTGCACACTTACACCTTGGAATGCAAGATTATTAAATCCAATTTTCAATTAGCTTTTAAATTATTTTTGATGATCCAGCGTGTAAGTGTGGAAGATCCATCAAAGCTTTCACAACTATTTTTCATTATTTTGGAATATGTGAAAAGAAATTATTTATATTTAAGTCACAAAGGTGGATTTGTCTTGATATATTTATATATCCTCCATTCAGTAGTAGTAGGAGGAGGAGGAGGACTTGGCTCAAAAACTCTGACCAAAGACTTGAGAGTTTTCTTTTACTGCCTCAAATTGGTGACAAAGTGGGTTTGTATTTTTGCACTTAATAACATATATGCTGCTTTGACTTTTTGAAGTTGCATTCAAGCTAGGTAACATTAAAATCCGTGACACACGACACAATCACAATGACAATGGATCAGAAACTGAGGGGAAAATCCCATCCTAGAACAAGACCAAGTATTTCAATCACCTTCTTACGTTGGTGCTCTCTTAAAATGTTTTTGAATTTTCTTCCCTTAAATAAATATTGTCTTATCAAAGTCACTAGCGTGGTAAAAAGCTATAAAGTAATTTAAGAGAGTTGAACAATAAATAGGTTATGAGTTCAATTTCTCTATCTAATAATATCAACAACTAATTATTAACGTTGAATATTTAAAACAAAAAGTCACTTATGTGGTCGTTCTTCATCACTAGGAGAGTTTCTTGGTGTTGGATTGTGAGACATGAAGAGTCTCACACTTGAGGGAGATAATGTTGATGTATGAAGTGTGAATTTGAAGTTTCACATTTAATATAAGAGTAGATGTGAAACAACATATAAGTGAAATGACTCAATGAAAATCTAAATGAAATACCTTAAATTTTAAGTGAAGATGTGATGTCAAAAGTGATTATCTTCCATAGGATTTAAGATTCCTTTGAATTCCAACATAATTTTCGTCAAGAGAATCTACTAGAACACAAAGTAAGTTATATACCTTCACAAATGGTAACAAGAGTTAGAGATTTCAAAGTTAGAGATCAAATCATTAATCACTTATTAAGTCGCCAAAAATTTATATTAAAAATTTCAAAGTTATGAAATCAAACTCTTAATCATTTATTTAAGACGTCATAAACTTATACCACTCAAAATAAATAACAAGAATCGTTAATTTATATTTCTAAAAATACATTGAAAAACAATTTAATATGATGGCTTATACCCTATAATATAAGGGAAAAAAGTTGATTATGAATCAAACCGCGTTTTTGTGCTCAACCTTTGACATTTGGTTTCCAAGTACTACTACTACTACTACTTTTTCTCATTCATTTCTACCAATAAAGTCATCACATGACTCAAATAACCCACTTCATTTTCCTTCTTTCTTCCTTCTCTCACCATTTTTTTCCTACAAAAACAATTTCCCAATCTCCCAAAACAACATTTTTGCCTCAAAAGTTTACTTTTTTTCCCCTTAGAAACTCCCATCTACTTTGCTTAGCTCAAATTTTGATAAAGTTTCACTCTTTTCAATTTTGGGTCCTAAATTTTCTCCCTTAAATTCTGTAATAAGGTTTTTGATTTAGATTTTCATTGGGTCCAATAAAGTTTAAATTTTTACAATGGTTTTGAAGGGTTTTTCCTTTCTAATTCTCCTTTTGATATTCTCCTTTGTTGTGGAAGCCATTTCTAGGAATCACAATATTCTCAACAAAAATGGATCTTCTCTTGCTGCAATAAAGTTTCCAGATCATCCAAGTTTCAATGTTGTCTCATCTTCTGAAGACACTGATTGTAGTTTCTCAAATTCACAGAAATTTGAACATTCTAAAGCTACCATCAATTCAAGTGAAGAAACTGATGTTGAAGATGAAAAGGGTGAAACTTTTCTATCTGCAAATCCAAAAAAGCAACCTTTGAAGCTCCATTTGAAACACATATCAATGAACAATGATATTGAGCCTAAAAAATCAGTAATTGATTTCACAGCAAGAGATTTAACAAGAATTCAAACCCTTCACACAAGGGTCACAGAAAAGAAGAATCAAAACACAATTTCAAGGCTGCAAAAGACAACAAAGCAGTCCTACAAGCCAGCAGCCGTTGCTCCGGCCGTGTCGGCTTCGCCGGAATATTCTAGTCAGCTAGTGGCAACTTTGGAATCAGGGGTGAGTCTTGGTTCTGGTGAGTATTTCATGGATGTGTTTATTGGAACACCTCCTAAACATTTTTCTCTAATACTTGATACTGGTAGTGACCTTAATTGGATTCAATGTGTTCCTTGCATTGCATGTTTTGAACAAAGTGGACCCTATTATGATCCTAAAGAATCAACTTCTTTTGAGAATATAACATGTCATGATCCTAGGTGTCAATTAGTTTCATCACCTGATCCACCTAAGCCTTGTAAAGATGAGAATCAAACATGTCCTTACTTTTATTGGTATGGTGATAGTTCAAATACAACAGGTGATTTTGCATTAGAAACTTTCACTGTTAACCTCACAACAAGTAATGGAAATTCAGAACTTAAACATGTTGAGAATGTGATGTTTGGTTGTGGTCATTGGAATAGAGGACTATTTCATGGTGCTGCTGGTTTGTTAGGATTAGGTAGAGGACCATTATCATTTGCTTCTCAGCTTCAATCTTTATATGGTCATTCATTTTCCTATTGTCTTGTGGATAGAAATAGTAACACAAGTGTTAGTAGCAAGTTGATTTTTGGTGAGGATAAAGAGCTTCTTAGTCACCCAAATTTGAATTTCACTTCTTTTGTTGGTGGTGAAGAGAATTCAGTTGATACATTTTACTATGTTAAGATAAAATCTGTTATGGTTGACGGCGAGGCAGTGAAGATACCAGAAGAGACTTGGAATTTATCAGAAGGTGGTGGTGGTGGTACAATAATTGATTCTGGTACAACTTTAACTTATTTTGCTGAACCTGCTTATGAGATTATTAAAGAAGCTTTTATGGAGAAAATTAAAGGGTATGAACTTGTTGAAGGACTTTTTCCTTTGAAGCCATGTTATAATGTATCAGGAATTGAAAAAATGGAGTTACCTGATTTTGGGATATTATTTTCTGATGGGGCAGTTTGGGATTTTCCTGTGGAGAATTACTTTATTCAGATTGAGGCTGATGTTGTTTGTTTGGCTATTTTGGGGACTCCTAAATCTGCACTTTCAATTATTGGAAACTATCAGCAGCAGAATTTTCATATAGTTTATGATATGAAGAAATCAAGACTTGGTTATGCACCAAGGAATTGTGCTGATGTTTAGCATTTTGTTAGGATTGAAATGTGTATAGTTTCATAATTGTAAAAAATTTGTGATGTGATTCAAAGGGTAGTTTTTTTTTTTTTTGAGGTTTTTATTAGATGGAAAGTTATATACATACATAGAAAAAGAGAAATAAACTTTGGTTATATTTTAATTTGATTATAGAACTAGGCTTCAATTTTTGAAATTGGGTCATGACCAAATCGAGAGTTGTTTTTGTATACATTTTAATTGCTTCAATTTTTTTGAGTTTATTGTCTCATTCAATTTATATATAATTTTTGTTTTCAATTTCAACTATGTATTCTGTTGTGTTATCTCTTTTGCTGTAACATTTGTTACTATTCTACTTTCTCATGGACCATTTCCTTTTGTATCTTTTTTTTTTTTAAAAAAAAACTTTAAATTTTTGGAATTATTGATTAAATAAATGATGATATGGATGTTTCCTGGATGTGGCATCAAATGTATTATTCAATGGCTTTATTTTCTGTTATTAGGTCACTCAAACTTTATGGAATAAAAAAGGAACAAATGCATGCCACCAACCAAAGAATTGGTCAATTCAAATGTAAGGAGTTTATGTACCATACATTTTGCCATCTTTGTTTATTGGCTTATGGAATTTTATAGTTGACAGTTTTCTAAACTCATAAGTGATAATTCCTTTTTGTTTGCTTGTTTTCTCTTCAATTCTTTTCTTGACAGACACTTCTTATTGAATGGTTCAATCAAATATAATAATATAAATAGACTAACATAATCTAGCACAAATGATAGATTTTTGTACTTTTAAGATAAAATTAGTGAAAGGTTCAGTTACTAACCATTGTGCAAATCGATGGAAGACATAAATCTCTTAAATGAATTTCAATTTTAACTGCTTTGAAAGATTTTGGTTACTGCGGTGTGTATAGAGGATATTTGTATTTAACTCAAAAAAATATATTGTAATGTTTAAATGAAGTTAAAAATTGAGAAATACTTCTACGTATACAAATTTCTATAAATACAAATTTTTATATTTAATTAATTTTTTTTATTAACTATCGTGTGTGTTTTGGTGGATTGTATGCAAGGAATTCTTAAATAAATCACTTTGATGAGTGATCTATTATGACTGATATTTGAAAACTGTTCAAAACTTCAACAATAACAATGTTTTATGAAAGTAGAAATTTGTGGTAAAATAATAATGATTGAGTGAGATTGCTTCTTCGGTTTGAACATAAAAATCTCTTAAATATAATTCAAAGTGAATCTAGTTCTATTGTTGATAAGAGATTTATCTATGAAAAGTATGAATCGAGTTTTGAAGAAGGATGTATTATTACATTGGGCGTTTTCATTTTTAGAGTTGAAAAAGTGACTTGATTAATGTACATTCGATAAAAACAAAGGAAAACGAATATATATTTTTAAAACTAAACTCGTCGAACATACTAAAGTTAAGTCATTATCTCAACTATATAGATAAGTAGAGTTATGAACTTCTATTTTCAAATAATTTCACCAATCATAATTAAAAAATCAAATACATGATAATAGACCGTATATTGTATGCGAAAAGTTCATTCACATTAGACTTCTTATGTATGCCAAAAACATATACCTAACTTGCAATTTACCAACTACTACATTAATTAATTTCGTATCGATGTGAACTATGAAAGTTATGTTTTCCATTCAATTAAATTGGTCTTGTCTGGGTAAGCTAGATAACCTTATTTGACTAATAGCAAATGCTTATTTTCCTCTTTCAAAGTCCATTCAAACTTAGCGTGATGAAGCAGAATTAATATTTTAATCGAGACCCATGTTTCCCCTTTACCATATTGACTTCGAGTTGAGTGATCCATCAATTAAGTTCAACATACTCCCCCTTTTTATTCTCTTTCTCCCATGTGGTGGCTCACAAACGTGTTTATAGAAAATAAAATGCAGCCACTGACTGTATAGTTTTTTTTTTTTACCATAACATAACATAACTGTATAGTTTATATCTCTAACAAATACATTTTATAAGAATAAAAAATGAAATTATGATAGCTAATAGTTCTTAATAATTTAATCTTCATATATAATTAAGTAATAATCATCTAATTCTTTTTTAAAAATAATCTTTTAAAAGTCTAGCTTGTTTCAAAACGCCTACAAGATTTGTATCTCTAAAAGTACGTATCTATAGCTACATATAAAAGAAATGCAAAGTTTTTGTGTGATTTTTTTTCTTTTCAATATTATCTTATATATAGATCATTTTATTAAAAGATTTAATTAAATAAATGATTTTTTTCCAAATATTTATACTTTTATATAAAAATGATATTATATTTTGGTGTAACATATTTTCTTTCAATTTTACTGTTTCTTTTAAACTTAAAAAAAAATGTTTTTTTACCATTCTTTACCAATCAAATAACTTATTTTTTTTTAAATAATTGAATGCAAGTTTACAACTTCTATTATTATTTTTCTATCAATAAAACATCTATTTTTTTTAGTGGTAAAATTGAAAAGACAGACACATTATCCGTTTGTACACTAATAGTTTTATTTATTTTTAAAAATTCACATAGCTATATTTAAAATTAAAAAATATATATATATTTAGCCATCAATATCAAGTCAAGTATTTCCATTAAAAAAATCTTATTTTTCCACCAATAACTGTTTCGGTTTTGGTCAATTTTTTTAAGAAAAACTTTTAATTGGGCTTATAAGACGGAGCAACTGAGCTGCTTCAGTTGGGCCTAACCTAATGGGCCTTAAAGTTTGAGTCCATTAGGGTTTTACGTATATGATGACTCTTTCCTTCGTTCATTCATTCTTCTTCGTTTCTATCAGAGGCGGTGGGTCGTGATCGGCATCGGTGTTCTTCGTGAAAAATGGTTAACATGAAGGTTGGTTATCGTAAATATCACTACTAATGTTTTAACTCTTTCATTTTTTTTTTACTTTTTGAAGTGAGTTTTGTGAATCTAATGCGGTTATGATTGTTGTTGAAACAGTTTCACCAGTATCAGGTTGTCGGAAGGGCTCTTCCTACTGAAACCGAAGAACACCCTAAGATTTATCGCATGAAACTTTGGGCCACTAACGAGGTTCGTGCCAAATCCAAGTTCTGGTACGTCTCTATTATATCAACAAATTCTAATATTTTTCAATTTATGAAAGTGATCAATTAACGGTTTATACGATTATTTGTATTTTTAATTAACAATGTTGATTGTTGTAGGTATTTCTTGAGGAAGTTGAAGAAGGTTAAGAAAAGCAATGGACAAGTGTTGGCCATCAATGAGGTATGCACACTAATCAATTACAGTAGTAAATTGAAATATGGTAGAACAGTTGTGGAGCTTCTGTTAAGTTGGAATAGAAAAAAAATAATGGGTGTTAGACTATATGTATAATGTTAGAACAATTTTTTTTCCCTTTTTGTTGTTGTTTTCTGTTGAAGAAAATAGTTTTGTTTTTAAACTTTCCCTATGTTATATGTTGGAACTTAGCTAGCTTTATTAGATGTCTAATATTTTACATATTGAGGAATTTCTACAATAAATAAGAATTGATTGTCCAATTGAGAAGACACACAATGTTAAAGCAATTTTGGGTTGAGGTTCTATGTTCGTCTTCATTTTTTATATGCTGTGCTATATAAGTGAAAATCATGTGTTTTGTGTTTTAATTTTTATCAATTTGATTTCAAGTTAGGTTTGGAAGTGGAGGGTGTTGTTCTGTTTGCTTTGGCATTTTGGCATTCACTACATAAAATATTAAAAAGTAATGTGTGTGTTTATTTTTGGGATAATAATTGCCTTGTTTTCTTTTTTAAGAACTCACTAAGCAAATTTTTCAGTATATATAAGCTGTTTTGAAGAGTAAATATGTGAAATCCCAACATTGTTAATTTGTTGTAGGACTACATATCTTTAGGTGTTTTTCCAGTTTTGATGCCCATGTATGTATGTGTATTTTGAGGATGGGTTGAGCACAAAACTAGTGATACATTTTCATAGTTGAACTTGCAAAATTATGGGTTGTTATATTTATTGCATCCTGTTTCAGTTTTTCTTTTTTACTAGGAATAGTAAGTTAGGTCAAATGAGGTGAAAGTAGTAGGATTTCCCTGCGTATTAATTTTAGTTATATTATATTATAGCCTTCATTTTCAGTTTCTTTGGACTGAATGTTTATGGTACTTTTACTGATTGCAGATTTTTGAGAAAAATCCCACCAAGATCAAGAACTATGGAATTTGGTTGAGATACCAGAGTCGTACTGGTTACCACAATATGTACAAGGAATACCGTGACACTACTCTCAACGGTGCTGTCGAGACAATGTACAATGAAATGGCATCTCGTCATAGGGTGAGGTTTCCATGCATCCAAATCATTAAGACTGCCACAATACCAGCTAGTCTGTGCAAAAGGGAGAGCACCAAGCAGTTCCACAATTCCAAAATCAAGTTCCCATTGGTGTACAAGAAGATTAGGCCACCAACTAGGAAGCTCAAAACAACATACAAAGCAAACAAGCCCAACTTGTTTATGTGATTCAGTGAATCATATTTCTCTATTTATATTGGAGCTTTTCATATTGGAGCTGCTTGTTTCATTGTGTTTTACCAAACTTCACAACCAGCAAACTTGGACATAGTTTGCAATTTTCCTAGTTTGTTATTGATTGAGTATTTCGTTTTATCTTTTTTCCATTGCAGTTATTGACCAAACCTGAAGTTTTGGTTCAAGAATGATTTTGAAATTAGTTATTACTTTTTTGTTTCTAATGTTGGTTGATTATCTCGTATTTTGATTACTCCATTTGTTTCATAATGACTGTCATGTAAGGCTTTTCTATTTATTAAATACTAGTGTGTTCTAGTGATCTATCACATGTGACGACTTTATAAAATAAACAGGCGTTTGTTAACAAAAGATTATGACAGACCTTAGCACTAAAATAGGAGAAATTAAGACATGGTAAGACTTCTATACACTATCATAAAATATATCTTATCTCAAGGAAGAAGCTGTACATAACCAGTCAATATAGCTATTCCTAGTATTATAAGAGGAGGAAGAATCACAAATGCTCCTATAGTTGCAAAAAATGTTGAATCATTCCTTTGGGATACTTCATTTAGGTAAGTTTGTCTCCTGATATTTCTCCTTTGTGAAGTTGTTAAGAACTTTGCACTCACTTTCTTCAAGTTTTTACCTAAGGGAAGGCTGAAATCATCATCTCTCTCTCCAACCAACTGCGCAAGCTGGTCGCGAATTGTAAGTTTCTGAGAGCTGCCATCACTTTCATATCCTAGAAACCAGAATGCTCTCATAGTTGTTATCCATTAACCAAAACCATAGAAAGAAGATAAATCAAATCTAAGAAAGAGGAGGTTACAAAGATAAGGTTATAAAATTTCTAATTCTTTTACATAAATCAGTGAAAAATGTGTATATTTCTCTTTATAGACATAACTCATGGAGAAATGAGACAGTTTATGTGACTACAAGGTCATGTAAAATTTTGACACCAGGGGATTCATTCCCTACTATATATTATCATTCCAAGTTTCTTACATCACTTAAATTTTCAATAATATAGTTGCAACATATAAACATATAATTGATTTAAAGAGAAAGAGGTTAATTTGCATACCATTGATTGATGAACTTGTAGATGTGAGTTGCTCCAAAAGATCCAACTGTGCACGAGAAGAAGATAAAGATCCTAACAATAAAAGTCCTCAAAAACAAGTCAGGCATTTCTTCTACTATGACATGAGCCAGAACCTCATTAAAACATTCAGAAGTATTTCATAGAAATTTTAACTAGTATGATAAAACAATAAAAGAAACTTTGACATACAGCGAAGAAGTATTGAAGCTGTTTCGTATGCACTCAAACTCCCCCTTTTATTTTCTCCCTACTAGCTACAAATTGAATTTAATTCATATAAAATTATAAACCATCGTCACAAAGAGTTTTTACAATATCTAATCATAATTGTCAGATTAATAAATATATTTGATTTTAATTTTAACTATTTCTAAAGTCATGCGTATAGATGATTGTAATTAATAAAAAATGTTTGACGGTTATTAATTTTAAAATTAAAATCATAATTGTCAGATTAATAAAAATATTTGATTTTAATTTTAACTATTTCTAAAGTCACGCGCGTATAGATGATTGTAATTAATAAAAATATTTGACTTTTGTTAATTTTAAAATTGATTATAATCATAATTACTTTTAAATAATATATATGAGTGGTTATGATTTATCGACTATATAATTTATGTAATTCTTACACCTAGCTTAAATGCGTGAAATTTCCTAAATGATTCAAATTTAATAAAAGTAAAGATACATTTTCTCCTTGTGGCTAATAATGAGCGATGTGGATGCAACAATAAAAGAAAAGATTATTAAAATACAAAGACATATTATTCAATAAAAAGAGTGAGCTAGGAATACCAAGAGAAGAATCTTCCTCAGAAACACCAGTGTCAGTGTTCCCTTGTGACTGAGCACTTGTTTTGATTAAAGAAGCATGGTTGAATTTGATGAGGTTGTTGTTGTTGTTGTTGTTATGTTTCCTTGTGAGAAAGAAAGGGTTTGGATGAAGAGAAGAAGTAGTGGTGAGATTGATGTTGGCCATGGATTTTTGTTTCATGAGAACTCAAAAGTAGTTAATAATGATTTTTGAAGTTGTGAGATTAATAATTGCCATTGATTTTGGTTTGAGATTTGTATTTTCAATGGCTTTATAATTAATCAAAGACGGTAGCTCATTGCCACAAATATTAATTACCGACTTATGTGTAAAGGATTGATTCTAGTTCCATGTAGGACCAACCTTTGAATGTGTGTCCTAAAATTCTATATAGGACTCGAATTATTATTTTGTATTGGATTTTGGGAGTTCCTATCCCCACCCCCTTTTTATTACAATCACCCCCTCGCTCCTTTTAATACTACTAGACATATAAGGTAAAAAAATTGTACACATGATCATTATCATATTATAACTATTAGATCAACGTGTAAACTTTTTTTTTTAATGCAAATACATTAAGCTTAATAAGAAGTGAGTGAATGTAAAATAAAAAAGAAAGACAAAAGGCAATGTTGGTGTTAAAGAATTAAAATTAAAAAAATTTCTATGGTGATTTACATTTTAGTAAAGGTTGTGCTTATTGGTTGGTAAAATTTTGCTTTGGAAATTCTTTTTTTATTTTATTTTTTATTTTATACGTTTTGACTCGTAAAATATAGAATATCTTCGCTTAATAATAGTTGAGCTGATTGATTTGTAAAATATAGAACATCCTCACTTAATAAATTGAAGATTTGACATAGTTATGTCTCTTAAATTAGTCATGTTTTGACTGCTGATATTACTGGTGTGGTTCGTTTATATACCTGATTTTGTTTTTTTGTTTGATTTATTTTTCATCAAAATAAAAGTAAGTGTAAAATTTTATATTTATATTTAATTTAATCAACCACACAGATGATTTGAAAACTATATCCTCACTTAAAATTTTGAGTTATTAAATACATGATTTTCATATTGTTCAATATTTTTTTTTTCAATCATTTCTGACTAACACTTTAGAAACTTCTCTCTCCGTCCTAGAATGTGTTAACTCATTTTAAAAAAATATCACAAAATTAATAATCATTTAACATCTTAAGGTAATAATCATTTTTTTAATAAAGTGGTTTTACAACAAGTAGTATTAAGAAAGGGTTACGTTATATGAATACAAACCGTTAGTTAAGCATCATAAAAAAGAAAAGAAAGAAAAAAAAAAGTAATTTAGAAGTTTTGAGATTGATTCATTAAGAAAAGGGACCATGCCGAATAGGATGCGAAGCCAACACCAACATGCTTAACACTTCACATTCACACGCTCTTTCTTCCAAAACAACACAACTAAGTAACCAAATCAATAACACAACAAATACTTGTTTTGTGTTGTCTTCTTTCTTTTTTGTTCATGGCAAATCGTGTGGTTCCTCGTGAAACTCACCCAGATGCTTTTCATGTTTCTGGTCCACGTAATTTGACTACCCTTAATTGGAGGGATCTTATCAGTTCCAGTTGGTAACTCTATTTACTATTTACCCATTTCAATTCCCATTTCTTTCATATCATCTTTTACTAAAAAAATATTCTTTTTAATATTTTTATGTGTTTGCTACGTTATTGGTTCATTGGGTGTTTTGAAATAGAGCAATATTACTGATAACGTGTGATTGTTTCTCTTAAGTCTCTGTCATATCTTGGTTTTAAATTGTGGTTGCGGTTATGCTGCAAATCTTTATATTGCGGAAAAATACAGACAAATTTAATCGATGCGGCCTAAATTGCAGTTGCGACTGTAATTGTTGTTGCAAACCGCAATTTAAAACCATGGTGTCTGGTAATTTGTTGAACATGTTAGCACAAAGTTGGGTTGTTGGACCATATGGTTGTGAACTTTTGTCAAATGGGTATGGAAAGATGTTGAATTTAAGGTTTCCAACCATCAGGAGGAATTTGAAAAAGATAGCATGATTTATCAATTAAATTTCATCTGTAGCAATAAATTGGAGACAGTTGGTTGGATTTTAGATATCTAGTTGATAGAATTGTGGATTGCCTTTATAATTTCCAAGTTATATATTTTTGGTAATTCTTGATTATGTATGATTCTGATTCCTAATTTCTTAGTTACCTTAATAATTAATCATTTGGAATGGAGTTTTGGGACCCTAATTTTAAGCATTTCCATAACTTTTATCAGTGACACATTAATAGGTATTATGAATTAGTTAACTTTTTCTACTTTGGTTCAACCAGGGGTCATGATAAAGAAAACTAAGTGTTTGCATATTTGTAGTGTAGATTTTTTCAATAACTTATAATGCTTGATTTACCCTATGGATATTTTGGTGTAAGGTGTGTTAACCTGAACTTGGATTCCCTTACCTTAAAAAAATATGCATTCCATGCGGTTTGTAAATCGGAACCAATGAATCGGATGCTCACATTTCGAGTTCTTGTTTTGAATCTAATTTATTGACATCAGAATATGAGTCATCTAATCTTCATTTAGTAGTTTCGATTTACCGACTGTAGTGAATGCATGAATTTGTGACTTTAGGGAATTGACATTAACTTTGCAAGACCCCTTTACCATTCATTTGTCAAATATGATGGAAAGACACTCACGTTTTAGTGACATTCACACTCTTTTATTGCATATGTGTATGCTGATGGTTACTTTGTTATTATTACAGGAAAGATTCAAAGTACAAACGAACCGTCATTTCCTGCTTTATACAGGCAGTGTACTTGCTCGAACTCGATAGACAGGAGAAAAGATCACAGGACAATGCCTTAGCTCGAAATTGGTGGATTCCCTTCAAGTACAAGCTCACAAAAACATTAGTCGATGAAAGAGACGGATCCATTTTTGGCGCAATACTTGAATGGGATCGATCCGCAGCATTAGCTGACTTAGTACTAATTAGACCAAATGGTGCCCCTAGAGCTGTGTTAGTACTCCGAGGAACATTACTCAAAAGTCCTACGATGCGAAGAGACATCGAAGACGACCTGCGTTTCGTTGCTTGGGAAAGCTTGAAAGGTTCTGTCAGGTTTAAAGTAGCTTTGGAGGTACTAAAATCAATTTGTGATGCATATGGAAGCAGTAATGTATGTATTGCAGGACATTCCTTAGGAGCTGGTTTTGCTCTTCAAATAGGAAAAGAACTAGCAAAACAAGGAATCTATGTGGAGGCACATTTGTTTAATCCACCTTCTGTTTCGCTTGCGATGAGTCTAAAAAATATAGGAGAAAAGGCCGAGTATGTATGGAGTAGAGTTAAATCTATGCTTCCTTATGGCAAGGAAGTAGCTCAAGTTAGCAATGATGTAGACAAGGCCAACTTGGTCGTCGGATCGAAGAGTTGGATGTCTCGATTACCCAGTTATGGTTCGAAGGATGGTGGTAGTGTTGGCATGGCGAAATGGATTCCTCATTTGTATGTTAACAATAGTGATTACATATGTTGCTATTACAATGACCCTAATGGAACAGCAGAGAAAGTGGTTGATAAGGAGAATGTGAGTGGACAAATTGCTGCAAAATTGTTTGTTGTGTCAAAGGAAAAACAGAAATTTCTTGAGGCTCATGGTTTGGAACAATGGTGGTCAAGTGATGCAGAACTTCAACAAGTTATTCATAATAGTAAACTCATTAGTAGACAACTTGCTTCTTTATACACTTCTACTTCTTCCCAAGTAGTAACTCGGGTTAAGCCGGGGTTGTAAGCGAATTGAATTGGATTGGATTAATAATGCAGCCTGTTTGGCTTGTATCCAAACAATGTAATCTGTTCTTGTTTATGTTGTCTTATTCTTTAAAACAAGTTGCATGATCTTACAGATAATGTTTGTAATACAAATGAAAAATCTTCATTTTGTTCAGTTCACATTGTCCTCAAAGATTATTTAACTTTGCTTTCAATATATAAAATTCAGTGAGTTTCTTGTGCTGCAAGCGAAACCATGTTTTTCATATAACGTCAACTAAAAATGAACAGAGGGAATACTAAATATATCAAATATTTATCTTTATTACTTTTTAATTGTCGCATTTGTGTAATTCTTTTGTTCTTATTTGTTTAGCCTTTTCAAATTTCAATGTAACATAAACTATTGCTTTGTCAATACACATAATTATTTATTTCAGAGAAAAAAATAAATGAAATTATTCATCCTACGATGTATCATTTTGTCAATTTTACTCAAATAAAGAAATATAATTAATGTTTTAAAGAAAGAGAAGTGATAAGTTATTTTGCAAAAGTATTATTCATTAATATCATAAGAAACATTAATTTAAAAAAGTGGAAAAAGATAGAGTAGTAAATAGTAAAGGACATAATAGGAATTTTTTTTTGTAAAACTCATAATAAAATTTGAAGATTCTCTAACTACAAATAATTCAAATGAAGTTCTAACTTAAAATCGTTCAATATTAAAACATTTACAAACATAAAAGACTAATTTGCCACCAAAAAAAGTTAAATGATCAATATGATAATTTCATGTAACTTAAAGGATTACATGATGTATTTTGCTTAATTATTAAAAGGGTAATTTACAAAAATGATTATTTTCTTTATGCTATTTAATATTTTTAATGTTTCCAAAAATCTTAAACTACTTCGTTTTGAAATGACACTAATAAATAATTGGGTTAAATAAGTTTTTAGTTCCTATAAAATTTTAAAAGATTTATTTTAGACCATGTAAAAAATCACATTTTTTAATCCCTATAAAATTATCATGCACGCTTTTTTAGTCTATGTTGAAATTTCAATATATTTTGAATGATTTCTTGCAAATATGTTTAAAACATTATAAAAAAATTCTTCACAAAAATATTAATTTTTTAGGAGATTCAGAAGTCATTCCAAAGACACTTTCGGAATCTGAGTTTCAGGCTACATAGGATCACAAAAATATAGTTCACGAGGTATTTGATTATACCTTATCTAATTCATCTAACACATATCATCAGAAAATCATCAATATCCAGATATGCATATTGTTGATTTTTATAGTGTTACAATGTCTAACGAGAATAATTTATAAGTCAATTTACACTTAAATGTTGTGATCTCAAATATAAAATATCCAAAAGTTATTGTTACTCGTGATAATTTACATTTTATATGATTTTTAAGATTAAAAAGAAAAAGAATAACCAAAAAGAATTTGTTATATAATTTTCACCCAAAGTCTATAAAACCGCATGATTTGAGGATTTTTTAACATTTTCTTTTTTTCTTTTTCTAAATAAGGTATATGTCCTCCAATTTTATTTATTTTTTATAAATTTTTAGTTTAAAAAATATTAATTTTTCAAACACTTTAAAGTCATAACAAAAATATATACCCAAAAATTGAATTTTTAACTAACTTTTTATGTAAGAACTTTGATAATATTGTAAATATAATTCCTAAAAAATCATTTCAAAATATAAAGTGACATTCCAACAAAAATTAAAACTAACACTATGATAATTTTATAGATATTAGACTTATTTGATGATTTTATTATAAATATGACGATTAATTTAGAAGAAGAAAGTAAAAAGCAACGAGTTTCGACGGAGAAAGCACGTCCTTTTAAGTGCATGTTTGGTTCATTCAATACATTGGCTCTTGTTCAATCTGCGCATAGAAAATTGGAACCTTTGCTACATACATTGATTGATGGAAAACCATGTTGTTGAAGGAAACCCCTCTCATGTTCCTCGCACCTTCATCGATTCTACTTGGTCAGTATCTATTTCACTTTTGAATTTCATGATTCATGCATGATCTTACAACCGAACACTTTGTTACTGTTATTGGATGTATTGTAACAAATGTGTATAAAGTTTAAAACTTTACCAATTGGGTTTGCATGCTTTTTTAATTTACTGTTTCTCACAGAAGGAAGGAACCAACAACATTAAATGGAAGAAAACACACTGTCACTGATTTATGTCTTGTTTTAGAGCATGTTTGGAGAAACTAAACTTCTCCACAATTGCTCATGGAAAAATTAGAATTAAAAGGTCTTGTGAGTTGATCTTAGCTGAAATTAGTTTCTGTATCTCAGATTTTTTTTAAAAGCTCTTGTGATCCGTAGCACCGACACCTTTATCGAAGGCGTGTCCCGGTGTCTGACATGTGTTTGTGTCTGACGCCGACGCCGACACCTTGATTATATTCAATTAATTCATTTTCTCAAATTATTACCAGTGTCAGTGACCGGTGTCTGTGTGAGTATGTGTGCTTCATTACTTGTGATTGACTTCTCTATAAATACCTATAAGGACTTTTTCACAACTGAAAATTCATAAACTTATTTTAATCAATGTAGCACCGAAATCTCATATTCCAGGCGCTTTTGGTGTCCGATACTGACACATGTAGTTATGTTCGATTACTTCCATTTTTTCAAATTATTATTGATGTATCGTTGTTTGTGTCCAATGTCAGTTTTTCATAGATTTTAATGAGAGCTCCTCTAAGCTAAAAGCTAAGTTGGGCCGTAGTTGCCTTATAAATAATCACTTGGATGCCTGATGCTGTCAATCTGAGACTGTCTTTTTAATGTCCATGTTATGATCATAGCTTTTTATTGTATGGCATGTGAACCTTATAGTAACATGTTGACATGAACAAAGCATCAGCGGTTTTTGGTGGCATTTACATTCTTCTTTTTCTGCAAGCTGCTGATAACTATTTTGTTGTAAACAGGAAGGATGCAAATTATAAACGAAGAGCCATTGCAAGCCTTATACAGGCGGTTTACTTACTCGAACTCGATAGACAGGAGAATAGAACAAAAGAAAACTCTCTAGCTCCAGCTTTTTGGATTCCTTTCAAGTATAAGCCGACGCAAACATTGATTGATGAAAGAGATGGATCCATCTTCGGTGCAATATTTGAATTTGATCGATTTGCATCATTGTCTGAATTGAAACCGTTTAAACCAATTGGTGCCCCTAGAGCTGTTTTAGCACTCAGAGGAACATTGATCAGATTACCTACAATGCGAAGAGATTTCGAAGATGATCTCCGCTTTGCTGCTTGGGAAAGCTTGAAGGACTCTGTGAGGTTTAAAGTCGCTATGGATGCAGTAAAATCAGTTTCTGATACATATGGAAGCAGAAACGTATGCATTGCAGGACATTCTTTAGGGGCCGGATTCGGTCTTCAAGTTGGAAAGGAATTGGCAAAGGAAAGGATTAATGTGGAAACACATTTATTCAATCCACCTTCTGTTTCACTCGCAATGAGTCTTGGAAATATTGGAGAAAAGGCTGAATATGTTTGGAATAGAGTCAAATCTATGCTTTATTCAGCTAGTGAAGCTCATGTCAACAAAGATGTGGACGAGAATTACATTATACGATTGAAGAGAATGATACCTCGATTATCACGGTTGATGGATGCTCGTTTCGGAACAGGAAAATGGGTTCCTCATCTTTATGTTAACAGCAAAGATTGGATCAGTTACTTTTATATCCATACTGATGGAACAAGAGAGAAGATCACCGAGGTGGAGAATATAAATCCTACAAATGAGCAAAATGAAGCCAAGTTGTTTGTTGTCTCAAAGGAAGACCAGAAATTTCTCGAGGCTCATGGCCTTAAACAATGGTGGTCAAGTGATGGTAGTAACCTAGAGCTTAAGCACGATATCCGCACTAGCAAACTCGTAAGCATGCAACTTAAATCTTTGAACGCCGGTACACCTTCTCAGGTAATACTATTCTATTATCCACAATATGTTTCATTAGCCGCAAGTCGCATCAATATTAGAGAAGCGACATATTATGCTTGGAATATGCTTAAATGTTTGCCTCATTTAAGAGGTAAAACTCAAATTAACAATGATGGAGAAGAGACTTCGGGTATAGGTTTGTTGAATTGGATACCACAATTATCTGGCTTGAAGGATACTGGTTATTGGGTGTGCAAATGGGTTCCTCGTCTAAATGGCGCAGAAGAGAAGGTGGTTAGAAAGGAGAATATGGATCCTGAAGACGAGCAAATTAGTTCGAAGGTGTTCATTGTCTCGAAGGAACAACTGAAATTTCTTGCAGCTCATGGTTTGGAACAATGGTGGCCAAATGACGTAGAACTTCAGAAAACTATCCGCGATGGAAAACTCATAAGCAGGCATATGAAATATCTATACACTACTACACCTTGGGAAGTAACAAAAGGATCAAATCCTTCTTTTCTTTCACTTCCAATTTGTCTTAAAAACATTGGAGAAAAAGAAGAATTTGTATGGAAATGGGATAGTATTAAATCCATACTTCTTTCAAGCAGTGAAAATCAGGTGAAAAATGACGATTTCAACAAAACATCAGGTGTAGCATTGAAGAGTTGGATGATGCCTCCACTATCAGGCTTCATGGATGCTGGTTTTGCTGCGGTCAAATGGATTCCTCATATGTATAGCAATAACAGGGACTATATAAGCAAACAATTTAGATATTTAAACTTTGTTACCCCTTCAGAAGTATCACATATGTTTAATCTACCTTTTGTTTCACCAGCCATGATGAGTCTTGGAAATGCTGGTGAAAAAGCAAAATATTTCTTGAACAGACTTGTATCTACGTATCCTTCAAGTAATGAAGCTCAAGTTAGCAATGATTCAGACAAGACTTCATATGTAGGTATGAAGAGTTGGATACCTTCATTATCTGGCTTGAAGGATGCTGCTTTTGGGGTTAGAAAATTGGTTCCCTATTTGTATGCTAACAAGAGTGGTGGCAAAGGAGAGAAGATGGTTGAAAAGGAGAACAAAGGTACTTTGAAATAATACAGGACAATCCCAAAGTTAAGAATTGATTTATTCCACAGTTTGCAAAATGACTAGTTTTCAATCTTAACAATGTAGTATGTTTCTTTTAAAAAAAATGTAGTATGCTTTTGCTTGTGAATTCAAATCTTGTTAAGTTTTGGTTTTCTTTTAATATATGGTTGTTGAGACGGTAACTCGATTGATGTCGATTTGAAGAGATGAGTTTTGAAGGATACATATCCGTTTTTCCTTGATTTTATGGAACGCACATCAATCAAGTAGCGGTTTCAGCTGTGAGAATGAGGAGGACTATGATCATCTACTTCCATGAGATAATGTCTATCTTCATTGGATTTTGAACGGTTTTCAAATGTCAATCTATGGTCGACAATATATTAAAGTGGTTCATTATAGAATTTACATGAAGGTATAACTTGCTTGTGTTCTTTTAACAGCTGAAGGATCTTTTGATAAAAATGTTACTGAAAATCATCCACAATAATCAGGTCTTTTAAGTGTCTAGATATTTTATGGCGAGGAATGAACAAGATATGAAATGTGAAAATTACCAATTACTTATTCATCTATTGTATTAATTTCAAACAAGCTAAACCTTGGCATTGCCTAGTATTTGTTATAAAACAATTTTGATTCCCTTGTGAAGATAATGTAGTCACAATTTATACCAGAAAAAGATATTGTATTCATAGTTTTAAATCTCATTAACTACTTAAGTTTAATCACCAAGTTAAGAAAAACATTCAATTTGATGGTACCAATTTTTTTTGGTCAAATTGATAGCATGTATTATAGAAAATCTGAGGCAATGGATGTTGGACTTTGAATGCAAGTGGAATAGGGCTTTGGGTGTCGATGAATTGTGAGCTTTTAGTTTGCTTGGCAAATACTGAGCTTACGTAACTTTTTCTACTACCTCTCAATTTTTTAAAAGTCTCTAATTAACACGATCGAATTAGTTAATCATATTAGGTGTAGATTAATAGTCGTTTCAACATTTAAAAACATTATTAGGTGTAACTTTAGTTTTTTATATGCAACAACATAATTCTAATTTTATTCACTAAATTACTAATTACTCTTTTTAATGTGAATTGGAGTAAGCGAGCAATCTAAATGCCTGGGAGTTTTAACTGTTAAACTAAGTACAATTAAGGATTTATTACTGACCCAGCCCCATAATACAAATTGCCACCATCAACAACACAAATTGCTCTAAACAACATAATTTAAATTTCTTAGTTTTCACCATCTTGGTAAAGTACATTGGCGGTCCATATTGAGAGTAAAACTGTTTATGAAATATTAGTGGTGACATGACAGTCTACAGATCAAGTTTTCAAAAAGGCCAAAACAATTTTTTTTTTACTTTTGACATGTAAAAGTCAGACTTAGACCTTGAGTTATCAATATGGCCCAGCTCTAATGCTTTCATTTTTTCAATATATTGATGGAAACAATTTAACGATTTAATAATGAATTAAATACCCATTAATATTGGGGGTGTTTACAACAGCACTTGTTTCTATCTTCATCAAAAAGCTATATTTCTCTACATTTGAATACTGTAACAACAATTAATCAGGAAACTCGAACCAACAGAAATTCCATTATAAGAAAAAGGTAAGGAATGAAGGAAGAAGAAAAAACAAGAACCTATTAAATCATATATTGGTTTGTACCTCTTGCATACCAGCAGAACTAGCAGGCCTCTTCCTCATGTTTCCGCAACTAAACCCATTCTAACAAATTTCAAGAAACAATCTGGGAAGTCACAGATGTGATTTAATTTGCTAGACTACAAATTATTTACTGCATCAAGAGTTCGAGGAAGCCTTAGTCTTTTCAGTCAACGACGAACCCAATTGAATCATAAGAGGATAAACAGGGCTAAACTCCTTATCGCCTCTACCCCTCACATTTGCAGCATAATCATCAAGTGTTGCTTTGACGCCCTTCCAGATTTGATCCTCCCCTTGAGAATCGAGCCACAATGAATACTGCAACGGAGTCAATTTGTTTCTTTGGAGAGGTGACTGCAACTCTTCAGGACCACGGGTATATAAATGATGGAGTATGACATTTGGTGGCAGATCTTGAAGAAGGGGAGATGATGCAAGCTGGGATGTTTCCAAGAAAATAAGCGGACGAAATGCTCTAAGTGCTCGATATGGGGAACCAAGTTGCTCAACAGGGAACAAATTTTGACCCACAGCTAACTCCAGTTCAGCCATATCCCTAGCCATCCTCAATTTGCCTGATTCTGAAAGTGGTCTGACAAGAGAGGCATGCCGAATGAAGAATACCAGAACACGTGAAGCCATACTCTGGACAAGCCTGGTGCATATGTTTTCAGTTCCCGGTGTTGTAGTATTTCTGGAAGGCAACAACCTAGACAGAAACTCACTGCGGAAGTGAAGAATACATTTCTGGAGCTCCTCCATGTAAGGTGATGCATTATTGTCCATTGCAGCATCCATTCCAAGCATTCCAAAGTTATGATCGTGTATTTGCAATATACAAGACTCAAGACGATCAAGCATTGCCTGGAACAAAGACGTTACTGAGTCACAGGCAACACCGTATATTGCACCAAGCGAAGCAGACAACACGTCTGCAGCAATACTGGGCATTCCTTTAAGCATAGATGATATTCGTGAATGAACATCTTGCAGATGTTGACACAATGTGAAGTTCTTGAGCTGTGCTGGTGTTGCAGGGCCACTTACTTGACGTGATTCAGGACCAGTGGAAATCTGCCATAGCAATGAAAATGAATAATCAAAAGATTAGATACTGTGCTTCTACAATAATCTTTACTTCTCATGTATATAATGGACTTGGGGTTTCTAAAGATAAGGATTAGAAAATTCATACACAGAAGGGAAAAAATAGCCTAAAGGTACCAGAGAAAACATACGGCAACAGAACTTTCAATATTACAAAACCCTCAAACAGAAACTGAAAAGGAAAGAAAGATGAGGACTCTCCATCTCAAGAATAAAAGTGGTTGTGACATTGAACATTCTAGAGCCATAAAGGGTGCATCTCTTAAAACCAATTAATGGGAACTGGTTCAGAATACACAAAAACAAAAGTGTGTTTATTGATTGATACTTAACTATATTCCAGGTATGTGAGAGACTCGGGTCTCTCTCACTCTAAATTTCTTTCCAAAACCACAGATAACCCTTACTAGTCTACCTCTCCTCTTATACACAGCCAATCATCTCACACTCTCGAACTAATTCTCTAACTAACTAACTAAATGGTTACATATTAAATTCACAATCCCTCTAAGCTAAAATGTGGAATACACAATTTCGAAATAGGTTAGCCATTAGCTTTTTTTGAAATTTAAAATATCCTTGGATATAAACTTTAATCACAGTACTAAGCAAAATAAAGTCAGCTAACTCACTAAACTGCCTGATCGACTGAGTTAAAATATCACATCAAAGAACTTATTGAAAAGCAAATACTCTTCAAGTTTTTTATAATTTAAGCATGACCAGGCCATGGTAAGTACCAATCAACAGGCGTTGTGCCTCACCATATCATGACAAGCCACAACATGTTAGTAATATCAGTAGATGTTTGATAATCCTTGCTAAAACATCAATTAATAATTTAATATACCAAAAAAGAAAAACAAGTTTCAAATTTCAATGGTCGCTGTTGCTGATCATTGAATGTGGTACTGTCACAAGACTGGCAACACATGCATAGATGAACTCCTAAATGAAAGAATACAGAACCATTATTTACTGATAAATGCATAACTCTAGTTAACATGATTTTCCTACTCCTGTGTATCCACTCTTTCCTTATCGTAGAATATTCTTTTATAAAAAATAAGAGATTGACATTTGACAGTTAACAGGATAGCCTACCCGAAAAACCACGAATGGCTAGTTGTTGAATACTTCCTGATTATAAATATAGTTCTTGAAATACTTATTAAAAAACACATGAAACCTTAATAAAATGAGGTCTTTTCTGTTTACCTGGTACTCAGCACGCTCTGCAAAAAGAAGCAAAACCTTTCCAATTTCACGTAAAACAAGAAGAGTTAGGCGAGCATCCATCTGAACAGCTTCTATCTCTTCCTGAATGCGTGATATTATTCTTGATATTTGTTCCCTGGAGGGAACACTTCCGCGACTGGACATTGGAAATACATTATTCACTAGATCTGAAAGACGACTCAAGCAGTGACCCAGAAATGCAGACTGGAATATTTCGACAGCTGAAATTATCTGCTCTTTTCCAGCTGAATTAAGAGCTGGTAACACTCCTTTGACATCCGTGTCACGTGAAATTCTTTCGAGGAGATTCTCTATCATGGCGTAAAGCTTTGGATATCCCATTGTAAAAATCTCTTTAACAAAACTTGAAGCAGTGAAAGCGGATTTCATTTGGCTGGCAAAAGCTTTTGAAATAGCCTCCCAGACTCGATCCGTTAGCATAGGATCACCTTCCTATTCAGCAGCAATCAATGTTAGAACAATGAGAAAAAAATCCAATTAGAAAATATACAATTGTGAATTACAGAAGCTGCTCAGATAGAGTAAATGCAACCAATGTTCCTTGAAAATAACTCAATACTGTCAAAGTATTGATCATGTCCAATTCAATGAAATCCATCCAGTGATGTTTGGTGCATTAGAATCAGACGCAAATTACAGTAGGCATTATTTTTTACAATTTCCCTACCCTGCATCCTAGTTACTGCATAAACTAAGAGATAAAGGTCTTTGACTATCAGAAATCCTATTAGAATAATTCTACAAAAATGAGAAACAACAAATAATTGACCTTATCTCCTTATGGCTTACTCTCTCACTTATAGTAGTACAGTAACAAACAAGTCATCCCACCGCATCTTCTCACCTCAACTTTATAGCATAGTTATAACGTGGGAGAAAATATCACAGAAAGGAGAGATTTACAAGGCTGGCAAGTGATTCATACAGCACAGTGAATTTACTGAATTCTAATTTTTAAAAAAGGAAATGAAACACTTTTTGGATCTTTAGCATTTACAGATCTATATCACATGCCTGCATAGATCAATAGATCTTGACATGTTGGTTTCTTCAGAAGAATCAGAACAAAATAAACACATACACTGAAATTAATCATCGTTGACACAATTCAAACAACTAGTGTAATTCACCATTGCTTCCATTTAGGAAGAGGACACACTAAAATAACTCCCATACACTAAACTTCACAACAAATCAGGTTTGAAAACTGAAAACAAAGTAACCCGGTTGCCCTAAGAATTTCTGCAAGCTCTAAACTTTAACTCAACCCCCAAAAAATTGGTTACTTTAAAAGGATGAAAATTGGAAATTGATATAATCCACGTCATATGTGTTCCATGATTATATCAATAAATCCATTGTAGAAGAGAAGTACCAGTATTTCCTTTCCATATAAACCAGAGCATTCAAAAGACCCAGTTTGGATTAGCTTCTAATAACTTCTGAGAATTTCTCAATTTAAACAAGCTGACAATTCTTCACTTAAATAAGTTCATATAAGTTTAAAGATGCTTATCCACAAATAAAACTAGAAAGCTTCTTAAAAAATTAATATGCAAATAAGAAGCCAATGTCTAATAAAATCACAGTTAATGAAAGAATTCTTTTTTCACAAGTAACTCATAAAAGTTTATCAGAACTAACCCTCCTTAAGACTCAATTGCATTATATGATGCACATAAGCATAAATGGATATATGAATCCAAGTAAAGTAAAGCAAGACACAAATAATTCCATTTTCATGTAAAATAAAGCACTATGATTACAAAATATGAATGAGAATGATCCTCTCCTCACCTGAATAACATCATCAAGCAACAAAACATGTGTAAATGGATCGCGTTTTTTCGAAAGCACCCTCTGCAAATGCCACACTGCCACAGTAATGGAATGCAATTGATCCATACAATTCCCTAACCTCTGCCACAGAGCCTCTTTGGCTTTAGCCCCTCCTCCAATCTGAGGGGTTCCAGTTCCCCTAATTCCACCGGGTCCAAACCCGCTTCCACCGGAACCAGTAATCGCCTTCATATCCAAGGCTGCACTCACACTCTTCGCACCCATACCCTTATACTTAACAATCACTTGCTCCACAGTAACCTTCAATTCACCGAGATTGTAGAAAACCTGCAATCCAGTACCAACTTCTGCTTGATTCAACCCTTCCATTCCTCTTTCTAGAATCTTCATTGCTTCGTTCCTCAACCGATCTCCACTCTCTTTCACCCAACGAAGCTCTTCGTCGACTACGTCGATTCCCGTAAGGTCGTATTCGTTGCAGAGGCTGAGAATCTCGGAGTGGAACTGTGCGGCTTTAGCGAGATCAAGCTTCTCAGGCTCAGCAGCCATGAGATCTCGAAGCTTCTTCGAGAGACGGAGTGCGCGGACGGAGTGCTGAAGGAGTTCAGTGGTACGGTGGATGTTTGAGAGCTGTGCGGTTTTGGAAGCGATGGAACGGTGTGGATCGGAGAGTTCGGATCGGAGGCGGCGGAGGGAGGATTGGAGAGAGGAGAGAGCGGATCGGAGAGTTGAGAGAGCGTGATCGGCGTGGTGGAGGGAGGAGAGCTGAGAGAGGAGTTCGTCGTGACGGGAGAGGACTTCGGAACGGAGCTGATTCTCGAGGAGGCCGATGGCGTGGTGGAGTTTTTCGGCGGTGGAGGCGGGAGAGCCGGAGGAGAGAGCGGCGGCGGAGAAAGAAGTTGAGGAGAAGGAAGGGGAGAGAAATGCGGAGAAGATGGGATCGGAGGCTAGGGAATCGAGTGCGGAGGATGCGGTGGTGGTGGTGATAGGGTTTTTGAAGGTGGAGAGACGTTGGATCGGAGAAGCGGCGGTGGATACCGGCGACCTCGCCGCCGCTGGTGAGGCCATTGTCGTTTTCGTTTTTATTTTTTTTCTGAGTGAAGCGATCTATACTACTTCTCTTCTAATAATCTAAACTAACTTTAATGTCTCTTTTTCTTTTAGTTGCTTTTTTTACTCAATATTTTTGTAATGTTGAAATGTCATTCACATCTTCTTTCATTTCTCAAAAAAAAAAAAATTGACAATAATTTCATTTCTCAATTTTAATAGGTGATATTATTTCATTTTCATAAACATATGTACTATTAAAAAGTATATTAAAATGCGTTGATCACCCTTATTTATTAAATGTGACATATGACTATATTTAAATAACTTAACAAAATAAAGCAAGACACATGATTGATAGACAAACAAACATGTTTAATAAATCTTATTATTTAAACTACTTTCATCCTTCAGAATATAGAGAAAAAAAACTTTAATGTAATGTAAGCTTTAATTGAAAATATACATAACATTATTGCTATAGTTGTGAATCTGAAATCTCTAAAAATTGAAAGATTCATTTATAATGAAAATTTTACTCGTAGAGGTTAAAATGAAGGGATTACTTAATCAAATAATTAAATGTTGTTCAATACAGTATTTGTAAACTTTTTTGAGATTTCATACCCAATACTATCAAGTTGATTTCACCTGTAACAATAACGAGTTAGAAATAATGTTTGTATCCTCTATAGCATGCAACTTAGTATATGTAAACAAATATAGGGGTGGAAGGATAGAGAAGATGAAGAAAAAATATAGATGATGAAGATAAAAAGAAAAATTAAGAAAGTGATAGAGAGATATAGATAATGGACATAGGTTAAAGGCTTGCACTCCTTCAATCCATAGTAGAGAAGAACACTCTTTTCTCTTTCTTACTTTTAAATTATAACAAATGATTGAACGAATCATAACAAAGATTTTAATTTTTTGTAGGGATTATTTTACTTGTGAAGCTCATGAAAATAAATCAATTACATCAAGTATAAATCTTGAATCTTAGTATTCTCACGTTGTGGGTTTTATGAACCAACCAACGATTTTTTATTTGTATTAAGTAAATGTTAAGATGTTTTTCTCACACTTGTTAAACAACTTAATATGAGAGTATAATTTTAATAGTAGTGCACTAAATCTCTTAAAATTTTATCTTTTCTGAACGAGATTTTTTTATTTTCTTTTTCAACTCAAGAAGTGTTGTGTTAGCATACCCTTTTCTTAATCCACTTGCGATGAAATTATAAATTGATAAAGGGTTCTTACTAAATCATCATCACAATTCAATCATAAAATTTTTGTCGCGTTTCATTGAACTATAAAGAAAAGTTGATAACTACAAATATGTGATAAATTGTCAAACGAATACTTAGAGTACTGAAAAGTTGTCATGACAACGTCTTAACATAATTTGAATACATTTAAAATGAATATACAAGATTAAAGTTCTTGTAAAATATGAGTATTAAATTTATTCATTTCTAGTCTCTAATATCAAATTTCTGTAAAAAAAAAATGATGTAGTAAATAAAGTGCATATCACTATTTTTAATACGTGTCACACTCGCATATATCATTATTCTAAAATTATGGGAAAAAAAAAAACTTCTCATTTTCATGTAAAACTTTCCAAATTTTTTTGGTTGTGATAGTATGTTTTTGGGTGTAATAGAGTTGTGATAATATCTTGACATGCATGACATTGTTTTTCAAAAATATCATCTTTTATTATGAGCTCCAATTTATTAACAAACAGGTATTGGAGTATTGTAATTCCTCCATAAAAATTGGTTTAACTTTTATAGAAATTAATTTCTTAACTCAACACTTTTAATAATTAATAGTTTAACTGAGAAATAAGTAAAATTTAAAAGAAAAAAAATATTTGGACTAGAGGTTGAGTCTATCTAGCCACTATTAAAAAGAATTTTAATTAATGTAATAATAATAGAATATAAATTATTTTTATCTATTATATGTCATCAAAATATAGTTGTTACTATCAAATATTTGATAGAGATAACAAAATACAAAGAGATGCATATATAAATAAATTTTTAAATATATATATTATCAATCTTTAAAGTGATGTAATGATAAATGATAAATATGTCATAGTTCTTCAAACACATGTTACATAGATACAAAATTTTATTCGTGACAACCGAGTTTTGTAAATTTTTTAGAATAAAAATAGTGACAAGGATGATTCTTAATCAAATTTTAGTTTACTTTTGCTTTTTTTTTTCTTCTCAATTTTCATTTTTATAAAGATTTTTTCCTGATAAAATTTATGTTCCTCAAGTTCTTATTTTTTTGTTTTTATTCAATCTACTTT
>JBBPBQ010000004.1:48867863-48897658 GCA_037974755.1 Cicer yamashitae
AATAACATGTAATTAATTAGTTTTGAAGAGTTTAAATTTAAATTTTAAACTTTTAAGAAATAAAAAAATGTGGATTATCTTTAAAAAAAAATAGTCATTAATAATGTCAATTTAACTTTTCTTTTCTTTAATGTATATTAGAATGAATCTTTGAGTCAAAGTACATGACACATGGTGAAGCTACCACATATCAAGAAAAACTCATTTTTATTAACTAAGTTGATATTTCTATTTCAAGTATATAATATAATACTAACCTATTTTGGGCTTGTGCCAAACTTTTGAATGCCAAAACACAGCCCTATAAAGCCCAAGAATAACCTTTTTGCAATCAAAACTCTGCTAACTTTTTTCTATTAAAAGCCATTTTTTGGTTCTTCAATAAGGTTGACTTATAAATTTTCAACAATAGTTGTGACTTGTGACAAACATTGACATTTATAAAAGTTTGAATGTCACACCACATTTGACAACTAAATTGATCTAAATCAATTACATTTTATAATAATCATAACAATATCTATTTTAATGCAAAAACTACAATTTAAATACCTCTTTCCCAACTTTATTAATTTTCAAAAAGTGTAACATTAATTATGGCATCTCTATATGTCAATAACTCAGTTTTTGTTTTGATTTGTCTATGCTTAGCTTTTAGCACAATTGCATATGGTGGAAATTTCAACACTGATTTTGACATTCTGTTTGGAGATAAAAGGGCTAACACAGAAGATGGTGGCATGAGTATGACACTTGCAATGGATAAATATTCTGGCTCTGGCATTGCATCTAAGAATGAGTACTTGTTTGGAAGATTTGATATGCAAATCAAACTTGTGCCAGGGAACTCTGCAGGCACTGTCACTGCATATTATGTATGTATGCATTAATGGATGCATTTTGTTCTAAATTGTTTATTTCTATCTATGACTATGCACACACATTTATGATACGCACGCATGTGATTTTAAGACTTTTATACCTCTCATCTTAATATATTTAAAAAGATTATTTTACCATTTTTTTATTATATATAAAAAAATTATTTTTTTCCATTTTACTTTTCACTCACATATTCAAAACTTTGAAAAAATTTGACAAATTTTCTCAGCATTTTGAAACTTTCAAAACACAAGTATTTTCAAATTTTTTGATTGATTTGAAACACAGTTTCTAGTTTTTCATAATATTTTCGAACAATACGAAATAGTTGATTCAAGCATTTTTGAAAGTTTCAAGCAATTTGAAACTTCCGAAATAAGGAATTCAAAACTTTTCCAAATCTTTGAAACTTTCGTCTTTATCGGAAGTTTCGAAAATTTAATACTTCGAATGTTTCAAAGTTCCGAAAATGTGCATTTTGAAAATTTTGTTACACATGAAAGCTTCGAAAATATTTAATAAATACAATAAATTCAATTTCAAAAATTTCAAATTAATTCAAACTTTCGAATAGTTCAAAAATATGATCTGACTTTATATTTTGAAAATTTTATAATCAATCAAAGTTTCGAAAGTTTAAAAATTTTCTAAATTTGATTTTTGTAAAGTTTCGAATATGTGAGTACAAAAATTTCAACTTCATATATATACTAACAAAGATATTTACATTTATGACTAGATAAAACTATTGAATTTATAATTTAGTTTTATGTTATAGAGTGATAAATAAAAATTTAGTTTCATAAAAAAGAACTAGAATGAGACGGGTTTACGTATAATATATGTCATATAATTTCGTAAATACTAACAAAAAAAAAAAAAAAAGTCATCACAAATGTGATTGATGCACTCATAATTATATTTACAATACTATTTCAAATACTTCTAATATCGATATATTGTTGTGGCAATTTCAGTTGTATACCACAATTTATAATCATGCTTACACACTAACACATTGCATAATTTTAATTTTAAGGAGCTTTACTTACCAGCTATTTAATTTAATTTAATTTCATATATATGTGCAGCTAAGTTCTCTAGGACCAAACCATGATGAGGTTGATTTAGAATTTTTGGGCAACTTGTCTGGTGATCCATATATTCTCTCAACAAATTTATATGCCAATGGTAATGGGGGTCATGAGGTCCAATTCTATCTTTGGTTTGATCCTACACAAGACTTTCACACCTATTCTATTGATTGGAATCCTCAGCGCATAATGTAAGTTTTTTTTTTGTTTCCTAAAGGTTTTTATAAATAACAAAATTAAATTTTTGAATACCAATTTTTTAAATCAAAATCAAATACATGTAAAATAAGATTACATGATTCTATCAAAAGTGTATAATTATATATAAATATTGATGATGTGTGCAGAATATTGGTGGATGACGTACCCATAAGAGTGATGCATAATAGAGAAAGCATTGGTGTTGCATTTCCAACAAGACAACCTATGAAATTATATACAACTTTATGGAATGGAGACTCATGGGCAACAAGATGGGGACAAGTCAAAATTGATTGGTCAAATGCTCCATTCATAGCAAGTTTTAGAAACTTCAATGCCAATGCATGCATTCCAATTCCAAACTTATCTAATTGCCTTGATTTCAACAGTGGAAAAAATAAAGGTCTTAATGCTGAAACAAGGAAGAAGCTTAAAGAGATTCATGCAAAGTGGGTTGTTTATGATTATTGTCGTGATTTTAGACGTTATGGTAATGGTCTTCCTTATGAATGCCGCAAGAATAATCGCTTATTAGCGATTGAAGATGAATATTAGAGATTCAAAACTTCAAAATTGTTTGTGGCCAAATAATTAACCATATAGAACCCAAAAAATATTAACCATATATATATGTTTGTATGATCATATGTGCCGCCTGGTGTAAATTTTGGATTTTTCATTTATTTATTTGTTATATTATTAAAGAATTTAATTGTTGTACACATACATAATAATATATATGTTTCAACAAAATATTATTCAATAATATTATCTAAAATATTTTTATACTATTGATCTGGTGATGAATCTTTTTACACATAATCACTATGCACTTAAAGCTTCATAGAAATCTCAACAAAGTCCGATACGTAGTGCTATGTGGATAATACTATTTTAGT
The DNA here is from genome assembly GCA_037974755.1 of Cicer yamashitae. Lineage (NCBI taxonomy): Eukaryota > Viridiplantae > Streptophyta > Magnoliopsida > Fabales > Fabaceae > Cicer > Cicer yamashitae. Next base: position 48,870,940 of record JBBPBQ010000004.1, read on the forward strand.
ATTTTATACGATGAAAAACCTCAAACTTAAAATACGATTAGATAGGATGTGTCTAATATTTACTTCTTAAAAAATGATTTTAGGGTAGAATCTTACTATTTTTAGTTAAAATTGAGTTTTATAATAATAAAAATTGGAGGTTAAATATAATATTTTATTAAAAATAGTAAAGACTACCTTTGCACTAAGACCATATTAACCAATCCTTATTAGATACTATAAGATTTCATCATCAATCAATAGCCTATAGTGTATATAAAGTGAATACTGTATTGGTGTGACTTTTTCTTTTCAAATTTTATTATTTATTTGAATTATTTTTATTTATAATTTCATCCCTATTTATTTAGTTTAATAATTGAAATTTTTAGATATTTATATAAAACAATATTAATTTTTAGTATAACATGTTTCCTTTGTTGAGACAAAATCCCAATTTAATGTTTTGATGTAAACAAACAAAGGTTAATTAAGAACGTTAATTATGATTGTAAATGTTATGTTAAATTAACTTGTGTTTTTGAGTGTATTAAATTAAAGATAGGATTTAAACAAAGCAAAAAAAAAAAAATCAGCATAAAAAGGCAAGAAACTGAACAGACAAGAAAGGAGAACATTCTTAACAAAATCTGGAAAACGGATAATGTTCTTCAGGTCTAAGACTGATCATCTCAGCCTCAAGATCAATCAATGTCCACTGATTAAAAGAAGATTATGCCTCTGGAATTTACACTTATATTATCAGTACTTGACAAGGAACAAATAGGATCCATTCTAATCAAAGAAACCATTCGAATTACAAAGAGAAAATGTCATGAATCAAACAAGTTCAAACAAGTCTGAACCTTCTCCAGCTTGACTGCCAAAGAATGTTGAACGATCTTGAGTTATACAAAACATCCAGATTGATCAGGAAAACATCCAGAATGATCAATAACTAAACCTCCAGATTGATTACCAATCTCTAGGATGTTCAAGACTAAGTCTCCAGATTGATCATCAATCTCCAGAATTTTCAATAAACATTCTACAATATTTCATCATCATTCTCCAAGCTGTTTTGACAGAATCAGAACTCCAGATCGAATCAATGTCATTAACAAATATATCTGAAGTATAAAGGATCGTTAAACACAAGAGAAATCTCATCAAGAACGAAGAAATCAGTCCAGTCAAAACAGAACTCGCAAAACGTTCAAAGGCTGGAATATTTTTATTCATATAAATTGGTCTTTGGTCAAAACTGACAGAGCACTACCAATAGCTCTTTTGACCATTATTAAATTATCTAAAACGCCTATAAAAGGAAGGCCAATGCTCAGGAAAATGCAGAAGTTTAAGTGCTAACAAGTCTCATAAAATCATTCACATTCACATACTTTGAAACTCTCTCATTACTCAAAGAAGAATCAGTCTGATCACTTTTCATTACTCTGTTATTTTTGTACTGAATTCTTTGTAAAGAATTGAATCTCAAACAAGAGTTGAGATATCTCAAATTCTAACAAAACAATCTCATAATTATTGTAAAACTCGAACTGTAAGAGTTTAGTATAGTTTGGATAGATTGTAAGAAATCCTATCAAGGTTGATAGGTGACCTGATTAATCTTTTTCTGGGTGGAAATGATTGAAGTTTGTAACAGATTAAGGTTGATCTGAGCTAGGTGCTGTAAAATCAAGAAGGTTCTTTGTTTTGAACACTTAGTGAAAAATCTCACAATTGTGAGGACTGTACGTAGCCCGAGTTGGGTGAACCAGGATACATCCGTGTGTGGTATTCTTTTCTCTTATCTCCTTATTTATTAAGTCTGATTAATCATTTAAGTTAAACACATAAAATGAATTTCTAATTTAAAGCTAACCAATAACATTCTCCGTTTTCTGGTAAAAATCAAGAACGTTCTCTGTTTTTCTGTTCTCTTAACCAAGATCATTCTTGAGTTGAATTTTTAAGTATTTTCAGAAAATTTTAAAATAGGAAAATTTACAATTCAAACCCCCTTTCCTTGTAAATTGACATTGCTACTTCATCCTCTTCAATTTTATTTGTGTGTGAATAATGTTGATATTTGCCATTTTTCTACGGAATAAAAAAATTATAAAAAATTAACAAAATTACATTCTTAATCATTTATTTTATTTAAGTGTAACAGTTTTAGTCTTTTTGTTTTCTTTTCTTTTCTTCTGAATTGGTTATTTATGTTTTTAAGTCCTTTGTATTTTTTCAAATGTTTATATGTCAAGCCACAAAAATTATTTTTTAATTAATTCTTTAAATTATTTTTTTTAAAATAAATAAAATTATCATATCCATCACCACCTTTATTGTCTTATCCTAAAAAACTAAGAAAAAAAATCAAAAATCTAAATCTAAAATCTCCAAATTTAAAAAAATAAATCAAATTGTTAGGTATATATTGCAGAGGGTATTATATATTTTTAGGTTCTGATTGTGAGTTTGGAGAGGAGAGGATGAGAAGTGAGAATTTTGAAAAAAATGAAAAAGGAAATAGAAGGAATGAAGAGGTTTGGAAGGGTTTATTTTTATTTGTAATATAAGATCTTCTTATTTTGAGAAATTCAAAAATTGTATTAGAAGAGAATTTTAAAGGATTTAAATAAATTATTCAAATCATTTTCAAGTTGTTATAATACTTTTACAAATTAAAAATTAATCATAAACATTTTTTTTTATTTTCTACGAAATTATTCTTTTAAAAAATATAATTTTTCCCCTATTTTTCTCTATTTTCTCATCTTCAAACTCCAAAACAAAACCTAAGGGAGCTACTTTTACTATATCTTTTGTTGTTTTTTGTTGTTTAGGTTTGTCAAACTTTGGTCACGTAACACCAAGTTGGTACTTTTTAAGGCCACATCTTGGATGATTTTTTGTTTCATGTCATAAAATTTTTAAAAACTAAAATCAATTATAGTTTTGAGTTTTCAATTTTAATCTTGAATTTTAATTTTCAATTTTAGTTATGAATTACAATTATAAGATGAGTTTTTGTGTTATAATATTTTTTAATTAAATAGTTTTTTTTATTTATAAATTAACTAAATATAAAAAATATTGACACATAAAAATAATTAAAAATTAATAAATTAAATTAAAAATTTGTTAAAATTTTAATTATTTTAAAGTAATTCAATTATTATAAAATTATAATAATTTTAGTAATAGTAGTTTAAAAGGTGACAATCATAGTGGTGATGAGTCGTCGAAGGTGATCGCAGTGGTGGACAATGTTGGTCTTGGTGGTGGGAGATGGCGGTGGTAATGATCAAAGATGGTGGCCGGTGGTGGTGGTGGTAATCGACAATGGTGGTAGGAGGTCAGAGTGGTGGTCGCAGATGGTGGCATGTGGTCGGATATGGGTAGTTGATGGTGGTGACAGTGGTCAGAGATGGTGGTTGGAGGTAGCAGCGATGATCAGAAGGGTGGTTAAAAGGGGTGATTGGCGACGTTGGCAGTGGTGGTAGTCGATTTTTTTTACAAAACGATATCCATTCATTCAAATTAGTAAAAATTACATTGATCGAGAACAATATAATTCAAATTCGTTAAAACAAAAAATGATGAATATGCGAACAAACTCACAACATCCAGGTTAATAGTATAGAATGATAAAAAATTCCTACAAATGTGAAAAAATCGACATATATGATAAAATTAAAAACGTCTGAAATATTAATGTCTATAAAGCTGTAATGTTGATGACACTAAAGTTATTGAATGCATCTCCACTTGATCAAAATTGATTTGTTGATCTGAATCAAGTGAACAAGCAAGAATTATAAAACTATTTTTTATTTATTATGAGTTTATGATAAAAACTATTTTGAAATTAAGTAAAAAATCATTTGAGCTCCATTTTATCGAAACAAATTTTGGTTTTGAAATTGACTTTCAAAACCAAATCCTCACAACTATCCTCGAATGAGCCATAAGCTTTGGAATGTTGTTGTTGTTATTGAAAAATAAGTAACCATAGAAATAATTTCATTATGTTTTTTAAAATAAAAATTGGAATGTAAAAACATCACAAATATAATTGACAAAATTCAACTATCATTTGCAATACCCTAATAAATATATTAAATAAAATATAAAAATACAAAAAGTTTAAAAATTTATACCATAACTCAAAAAACACAAGGATGAACCTCATTAAAAACTTTACTTAAAAAATTCAAAACGATAAAACTAACAACCAAACAATCATCTTGATGAACAACAAACCTAAGGAAAGTATCAACTAAAACCGTAAAAAAAAGATTATACCAATTACAACCAGCAAGACAATAATAAAAGACAAGTGGAAATAATAGAAAGGGATACACACATGTGAGTTTTATCGTTTTAGGCAACTATGAAGATCATCAAAACGACACTTTTATTAGTTTTCATTTAAAAAGAATTCCTTAAAAAATAATCTGATGTGATTTGACATATCAATATTTAAAAAAAAAATCAATTGGTGCATATTTTAAAACATAAAATATTAAATTAAAAAATAAAAATAAATCCTTTAAGTTCTAGCTTAAGAGGAGAAGGAGAATATGTGGCTCAATAGAATAGAAGAGAGATGAGAAATTTTTAATAATTTTATATTTAATTTACGTAGAGAGAATTCTTTTAATGAGTTTTATGTTGTATTAGTTTTTTCTTTGTCATCCTTCTACAAATTAAACCAAACACAAAAATTTAGAAATATTATTTCACTTTTTCTCCCATCCGTCTAGCTTCAATCAAATATTTGAGTGATAAATATTCAGTTTGAAAAATTTATATATTTCAGTTTATGGTAATATTTAATATTCCTCTAAAGAAAATAAATAAATAAAAATAAAGAAAGAAACTTTTACAAACTAATTTAGTTCAAAAGAAGATTATAGAAGGGAAGAAGGGAAGAGAGAGATTCGTGCGGTACAAGACAAAGATTACGTGCTTTATTTCCATTCATACACAATTAAACATGCTCTAATAGTAGAAACCGATTCTTATATCTCTAAATTCTAATACCGTTGGAGATGACGACATTGGAAAATTTGTTACTCATAATTCATATTAATTTATGCTTTTCTAGTCCAAACAAACATGAAAATACACCAAACTAGCTAATTAAGCAAAATATGAAGTCTATAATAAAAAAAGCAAAAATAAAAGTGATTACAAATAAACAAAAGCAACAAAGTATTAAATTTGTGAAAAATTAGTTAAATCATTAAAATAAATATGAGAAGACAAAACTAATTAAGCTAGAAATCTTGTTAGAAGTGGCAGCCACAAAAGAGATAGAAAAAGCAAACGGTTGAGACAAGGACAACAGCCTCAGCAACAGAGAGTATCCTATAAACGACAGTATCCATAAATGTCGTTTGAAGATGATCAAGTCGTTTCCACTTAAACACAGAGAATCTCAAAGGCCAAATTTCCTTCTTCACTTTCTTCAACCACATGCTTCTCTTCATAGTTCCCATCAAACGCTTTCTTAAACTTGTCTTTCTAATCTCTTTGGTTTGCCCTTCCATGGAATTTAATTTCTACACATGAAATTGTTCTATGAGATAGCTACTCTTTTATATATGAAAAATAAAATCTAAAAAAAATAAAATGGGAATTGAATTAGATTAGATTAAGAATATATAATGATAATGATGAGGTGGCTTTGGATGCTTGTCATGGCTGTCTACCACACTGGCTGGACCCACCAATATGTTCGTTGGGTTGAACCGTCAAAAAAATACAATATAATAATAACACTTCTAGTTTTTGGCCCGTCAATATAATAATAACACTTTACTTTATTTTAAAATAATGTTAATAACTCATTTATTAAAACATATTTTTCAATATTTTTTTTCATTGATTGAAATTTATGTCAAAATTCAATAAATTTAAAAGGAAATCGCATAAGTTGATAAATTTTACATGAATTTTAATTAATAAAAAATAATATATTAAAATATTTGTATTAAGAAAATGTTGATAGCTCTCCTCTTATTTAATTATGCAACTTCCTTTTGTCATGTTTCTTTGCTGGTCCTTCCTAGTTCCTACACTTTTTGGTCCCCAATCATACAAATTCCAAAAGTATGTAGATTACTGACGTTAAAAAAGGGTTAAATATCTTTGAAGATTTTATTTATTTATTAGAAAAATCTAAGTCATGTATGATATTTTAGGTTTTTTTTTGTTTTGTTTTGAAGTCATAGTTTTTTGACTCGTCCTAAGTCATTGTTAGAAAACATTCTTGCTTCTAAGATGACGGCAGGTCACTCTTTTATTTCCTACAATATTTTTCCTCAAACTTCCTTCTTTCATTTTTCTTTTCTCTCTCACTTTTTCTTTCTATCAATTAGTTAATAGTGAAGAAAATTAATTAAGATATAAATTTTTATTTTATTATTAGTATGTATATTAAATATTTTCAAGAAAAAAATGTGAGATTAATTATAATACATTAACTATAATTTAAAAAATAAATTATATATATATAAATATTTGTCGTAGATCAATTAATTAAAAAAATTTCATTCACATATCAATTAATTAAAGTAAAATATATTTATTTGATTATTAATGTGTGAGTTGAGTCTCTCTAAATAAAAATAAAGAAAACTATAATGAGACTATAAAAGTTTTTAAGGAGAATTTTGTTTAAGGACGTTTCATACAATTAGCTTTTAAGGAGACCATTTCATACAATTAGACATTTGAACTATTCAAGGAAAAATCAAATACAACAATAATGAGACTAATATTTCTATTGATTCAAAGATCGACACATTTCAAGACTTAGTTAATTTTAAGTTTATCAATCTAAGAATTGACAGATGGATTTTGAAGTTTGAAAAAGATAATCAATATTCGGTGAAATAAGCATACTAAATTTTGTCACATTTCTTGGAAGATAGTGATGTAAATCATTTTGATGGTATTTGAAACAAAAAAGTCTGCTGAAAGTTTCTATATTTGTTTGGAGACTCTTGTTAAACAGGTTACCGACAAAAGATAATTTGGTAATGCGTGATGTTTTTAACGTCGATTTTTTAGCTTGTGTTGGTGGATGCGGTAAAGATGAAAATTATAATCATGTATTTTGGAATTCAATTTTAAGGTGGTTGGACATTCCATTTGTGTTATCAAATGTGGCTTCAACTCATGCTCAACAATTTTGTATCCTTTATTTGTTTTCTAAGGCCTAAAAAAAAGTCTTCAAATCATATGGTTGGCGTGTGTTTGATTCATTTTAAAAGAACTTAATAATAAGATTTTTAATCTCAAGAGGTCAAATGTGACGTGCATTATAAAAAAGATAATGATTCAATCTTGGTGATGGTTAAAAGTGAAGTCTTCATGCTTTAGTTATGATCTAAGTCTATGATGGACAAATTAATCCTTTATATTGCTTTTAATTTTTTATCTTTGTTTCGAAATAGCTTCAATTTGTATTTGGCTGATACTTAGGTGTTTATAGTGTTTATGTGTGATTGAATGTAGCTTTTTGTTGTGACTTAGGTGTTTATAGTGTTTATGTGTGATTGGATGTAGCTTTTTGTTGTGTTTTGTGTTACCACATTTGGTTAGATGGTAGAGTGTATTTGTTCGTTTCTCTATCCTTGTAATTATGCTTTGATAGTGTGTTAATATATTTTAGCTTATTAAAAAAAAAGATAAATTTTAAGTTAAGACATTTTAAATCTATAATATTTGAGTAAAATTATTAAATTTTTATTGAAAATTCATTTTCAAATTAATAAATTTTTATTCAAAATTCATTTTTAATCAAATTTATGTCATAAAATTTGTTTTAATTGATAATAAAGTCAATATATTTTTAAAAAATTTTATTAGAATATTTATGATATATTTTTATTAAGTAAAAACTTTATTTGTTTAGGTTAAAAGTGATTTGTTTTACTAACCTTACTATCTCACCTTGATTCATACACATTTTTTATATATAGCAGTGAGTTTTGACTAAGTATGAACTAGCACAAATTCACTTGAATCATCTTGCAAGCTAATAGCTTATTATAGTTCCTTCATTTTCCATGGTGTAAAGTTTCAAGATTTTATTCTAACTTATATTTCTTGAGCTTTATTTATCAAAGTGAAAGTGGTTGTAGTTAGTAAAGTAGTTCGCAAGAAATTTACAAACGGCTAGCTTTCAGATTCCATAAACTTTATTTCCAATAAATCATGATCTGGACCCAACTTTATTGATGCTAAGCTTGCCATTTTTCAGATTTAGTCCAAATTGTTTTTGTGAAAAAGGAGGGGAAAGGGAAGAGATATATATTCCCTCCAAAGTTTCCACACATATATAAAACTTGATCACATCAAAATGCATAGCATAAAAGAAACCTAGCTATATGCTATAGCTTATAAAGTTGGTGGGACAAATACACTTCATTTAGATGATTTTGAGTTCTTCAATTAATTTTACCGGGACATTATGTTTTTTGAATTAGAATATAATCTTATAAGTGTTCATTAAATTAGTGTAATTTTACTCTGTCTGAATCGATTTAATATTTTATAAATGTCTACTATGGTAGATGACAATGCATTATTTGTTCTTCGTTACTTTAAAATTTAGAAACTTGGAACATTTTCTAGATTTTTTTCTTCTTTTGATTCCATGTGAGAAGTATTAAGTTTTTTATTGGTGAAATCCATAAGAGACCAACCACTTTATCTGAGATCTAATTTTAAAGTATTAAACTTATATTAATTTTAATTAGAATGAGGTTTAGGTTACCTTTCAAAGAATTATGGGTAAATTACCCATAATAATGTGACATCAATTAAAATTAGACAACTCAAATCACTTATCTCTCATATTTATAAATATTATTTTATAAAATAATACGAGGAAGATTCGAGACATGGGTAGCCAACTCAACAAGGAAAATGTTTGTGTTTATAATTAACCAATTAGTTTTATATACTGAAATATTGTATAATTTTTTTCAAAATTTTTATAATTTTATCATTCAGCTTTTTTAAATACAAAAATTTATAATTTATTTTGTCTTTATGAAATTTGATTTCTTTTCCTCAACAATCTTAGTCTTTTATATTAACTCGACTTATGTGAATCATTCCAATTTTTGAATGATTTTTTTTTTCCAAACATATTTAAATCATAATAAATATTCTTCCATAAAAAATTAGAATTTTTTAACAAGGAGTAAATTCAATATAAAATTTTAAAGAGCCAAAAGCTCAACAAATAACACATAGAGTGTATTTGCAAAGTTTGGTCGTATTATGATAAAGCTCGATTTTTGTATAAAGCAGTCGGTTATTGGATTTTAAGTAGTTTGTACTACTCATACGACTAATACAGTTTGATTCAATGATCGATTCTCCGATCTAAGTTGTTTGTCACATCATACTACTATTTCAATTTGATCCAACAATTGGTTCTTTGATCTAAGTTGTTTCTACCACTCACACAATTAATTTTTTTTCGATCTAAAGGTCAGTTGTTCGATCTAAGTTGTTCGTAACACTCGTGCGACTAATCCTATTTGATCCAACAATCAACTCTCTAATCTAAGTTTTTTGTACCACAAATATGACCAGTCACCAAATAATCATTTATTTTATTTAAGTTGTCCGTAACACTTATACGCTAATAAGTAAACTATAATTTGCACTATGATACACGAATTCTTTTGTGGTCTTTAGTATTGGACATTAAGTGAATCCTAGCTTGTACTATGATTCATGAAATCTTTCGTATCGAATCAAAATCTTTTACCGTTTTTAATATATGTAACCATAAAAAAATTTCACGCGTCACAATACAAACTAAGGTTCACTTACTATCTTACACTAAAGATCGTAGAAGATTTTGGTTCAACACAATTTTTGTTTATGAATCATAATTATGATTCTGATATAAAATTTTGTCATTAATCACTTTAGGATCTTTTTAGGTTGGAAACTTGCAAATTAGAGTCAAATCATGTTTTATTGGAGAATACAATAACTTGCGCTATACAACTTAGAATCACACGTTTTCAAAACGAGGTGAAAAAACATATTCTAAAACACATTCGACCGTTATCATTTTATTTAGTAGTTTTTTTTTCTTTTTATTTAGTCGATATAATTGCCACACATACTTTTTTTTTTTTTTTGAAAATTTTCATTATTTAAATTACATTATATTTTCTTGCTAATCCGCACTTCCAACTTGCGAGAGTTAGGTAGGTATAAATTGATTATTAGTAACCATAAATAAGTTCATTATGGTTTATTAGTTTAATTACGATCTTATATAAAATATATTATATTCTCATCAATTTAAACCATCTTTCTGAATCAATTATAAATAATTCAAATTTTTTTCAAGTAATTGTTTCTCAACAGTTATTTTGAATAATAACATAATTGTGTCCTAAAGCACTTTATTTCGCGATGTTAAAATTTTTGAGATATAGTTTTTCTACTCATATGATTATGTTCCAACTCAAAATTTATTAATGAGATAATAAGATTAATCGAGACAACAAATATATAGACATATTTGATTTCATGATAAATTTATCATAATCACGTCGAGCCACCGTAATAGTAAATATATACTAACATTTTATCTTTTAAATAATTATTATTTGGAATATGATTATTATTATATAACAAAGAAAGGAAAGAGTGTCACAAAGTGACACAAACATTAGTGACGAGTGTGTCTGTTACCGGCAACTCTCCCTCAAATAGCAACGTACGTTGTCTGATTGCTGAGCACAACATGTGTAGATGAAATCACTTTGAAACTAAAAATTGGTAAAATGAACGACTATTTTCCATTTCTAAAAAGGTATATTGGTGTAAAAGGCTTGAAAACAATGAATGCAAAGATGTCGATTAGATAAAGTTTGGTTGATGGTTGTTTCCACTTGATGAGATGATGGTTATTTGCCACAAACTTTTGCATCAAACACGGGCTATTTAGGGATATACCTTTATTTTATACTCATTTTCTTCAACATCATAGCCTTGGCGGCGAGTGCTCATTGATAACATAGTTGCAATTTTTTTTTTCAAATAAAATGGTTCATTAGTTATGAATTTAATTTTGATACAATAAGAAAGTAATTAAACAATTATTTGATAATATGTATCATTGAGTGAATGCATGACAATTATTTGATAATCCCTTAAATGAGTGACTCTCAATTAGAGAAGACATAGTGTTTATCAAAATATACATATAAATTTCATTAAACAATTAGAAGAGAATGTAGACTATCAATAATAAATAATATACATGAAAAATACTACTATAATAAAAAGAGTTGGATTTAGTAAAAGAAATTAAAAAACTACACAAGGAATGAAGTAAACAAATCAAATGATGATGTAGGTAGGTTTAGGAAACAAGCTGCATGATCGCATTGGGAAGCGTAAAACACTCGAAAAGATGAAAAAGTACATATCATAACATACTTCATTATCAAATTCATCAACTTAATCCTCAAATAAAACAAAACAACTTTTTTTTATTTAAAAAAGAGTGAACAACTTTATTCTCTTTTGTTGCAACTATAAGCAAATAATAATAATAATAACGTTTAATGGTTTAAAATAGAACTAAATAGGACTATTTTCTTCTCTTTCATAAAATACCTCTCAAACATAGATTTTATTTTTATATACCTCTTTTATTATCATATATACCAAAGTTTACAAGAAAGATAATTTAAAATATACAATTACTTTTTATATTACATTGAAAAAATCAATTGGAATCCACTAATATTTTGAATGACAATTCATAGAAATCATTTTTAATAGCTAATTGTTTGAAAAAAAATATTTTCACTACGATAAATAAAAATGATAAGTTCTACTATACTATAAAAAAAGTGTATTAATATTATGAATATTTTCATCGATAATTTTCTTTAATTTATTCGATTGAACATTATAATAATATATATTAAAATTGACTAAATTAAAAATTTTCGTGCATTTATCTATTCAATTTTAATTAATAATTAAATAAATTATTTTCATATTTGAAAAGAAAAATAACAACAAATAGATAGCAAAACAGAGAACACACAAATATGAACCAAGAATGATGAATATGCATCATTCATTGCCACATGTGGTTCTCTAACTCTGCACCTTCCCTTCATTACATGCATAAGATAAAGCATATATTGATCAATTCCCATGTAAAATTCAATAAACACACTCCACATACTTACTAATAATGAGTACTTGTATTTGACAAAATTGTTCAACTTCTATAAATATTTATAGTAGTGTTGCATACAATACAAAGAAAGGTTCTGTTTTGTTGTAATCAACAATGGCTGGTAATGAGTGGATTAATGGATACCTTGAGGCTATACTATCAACTGGTGGTGCTGCTTCAACCACCGTTGAGGAGCAGCAAAGGGTGGCGACGGCGGCGGCAGAAAGTGGACACTTCAATCCAATAAAATACTTTGTGGAAGAAGTTGTTAGTGCTGTTGATGAATCTGATCTTCATCGTACTTGGCTCAAAGTTGTTGCAACTCGTAATACAAGAGAGCGTAGTTCAAGGCTTGAAAACATGTGTTGGCGCATTTGGCATCTTGCTCGCAAGAAGAAACAGGTTTTTATCATTTTCATTCATCATATATAAATGTCTCTGCAGCTACCAACTGAAGTGTACTTACACAATCTATACGTGTGCATTTGGAATATGAGTTATGATTTTTGACACAAATTGTGACAACAAAACAACAAAATTTCGATAATACTTTAAATGGTTAATACAGTTTAAATATATAATTATTTATGTTCGATTGACGGTTAATAAGATATAATAAGATGTAACAATTTATTAACCATCAACTGAATACAAACACGATTTTAAATGTTATTAACCGTGACTTTCATTTGTATATTTGAACACAAGTTGTGACTAGTGATTTTAATGGAGCATATATATTTTTGTAGTTGGAAGGGGAAGAAGTCCAAAGATTGGCAAACAGAAGAAGGGAAAGAGAACAAGGAAGGAGAGATGCAACTGAGGATTTGTCTGAAGAGTTGTCAGAAGGAGAAAAGGGAGATGGCATTGGAGAGATGATACAAATTGAGACTCCTAAGAAAAAACTCCAGAGACAAATTTCTAATACATTGGAAGTGTGGTCTGATGACAAAAAGGAAAAGAAGCTTTATATTATCCTCTTAAGGTATATTGTTATTCTTAATATATATTTGTTTAAAGGGATACTGATTAATATTGCTATAGTGGAAGCTATCATCATACTTATGTTAATTCAATGCTTGAGCTTTGACAATGATCTTGGTATTTTTTACAGTTTGCATGGATTGGTTCGAGGAGAAAACATGGAGCTTGGTCGAGATTCTGATACTGGTGGACAGGTATTTGATATACTGGTGCTTTTGTCCATTTTATTCAATTGATGTTTATTGATATACAATCAATGTATTTACAGATAAAATATGTGGTAGAACTTGCTCGTGCACTAGCCAAAATGCCAGGAGTATACAGAGTAGATCTCTTCACACGCCAAATGTCATCACCAGAAATTGACTGGAGCTATGGAGAGCCAACAGAAATGCTAACACAAGGTCCAGACAATGACAACGACAACACAGGCGAAAGCAGCGGCGCGTACATCATTCGAATACCTTTTGGTCCGCGTGACAGATATCTCGAAAAAGAACTTCTCTGGCCACACATTCAAGAATTTGTAGATGGAGCCTTAGCTCACATTCTCAACATGTCAAAAGTATTAGGTGAACAAGTTGGTAATGGCCAACCTGTTTGGCCTTATGTCATTCATGGACACTATGCTGATGCTGGAGACAGTGCTGCTCTTCTTTCAGGTGCTTTTTTTGTTGTCAGATAGTTAAGTACGGATAGACTCACACACATTAAGTGTAGAAAAGTGGGATTCTCGGGTTCGAACAGACCCATGTATATCAACATGTCTTTGCAGCTGCCAATTAAACTGTACTTACTAGACTTTTTTCAGGTGCTTTGAATGTTCCTATGGTGCTAACTGGCCATTCACTTGGAAGAAACAAACTTGAACAGCTTCTTAAACAAGGGAGACAATCATGGGAGGATATTAATTCGACGTATAAGATAATGAGGAGGATTGAAGCTGAAGAGCTTTCTTTGGATGCTGCTGAACTTGTGATCACTAGTACTAGACAAGAGATTGATGAACAATGGGGACTTTATGATGGTTTTGATGTTAAGCTTGAGAAAGTTTTGCGTGCTCGTGATAGACGCGGTGTTAATTGTCATGGTCGATACATGCCAAGAATGGCGGTAAGAATGAGCCGTTAATGTTGAGCATGTAACGCTTGTGTTTGACTCATTTAATTAATCGAGACTAATGTTAAGTCTGAGTTTGTTTATTTAATGTAACAAACGAGTTTGACCAAATATTAAACGAGTCAAGTCTGAATAGTTAAATTTATTTACATTCATAATGGAATATATGCAGGTTATTCCTCCTGGTATGGACTTTAGCAATGTAGTGGTACAAGATGATGGTCTTGAAGTAGAAGGGGATCTCTCACAACTTACTGGTCGTGCTGATGGATCTTCCCCAAAAACTTTACCTGCAATTTGGTTAGAAGTAAGTAACTAGTACAAAAGTTTGGGTGCGTTGCTTATATTTGAGAGCGTGTCCGGTGCCTGAAGGTGTTAGTGTCAAACACTAACACGGCATGATACAATTGGTTACTTTTCACTGTTATGTTTTCTTAAATTGTTCCTGGTGTCGACGTGCCAGTGTCAATATTATGTCTGGTATTTGTGCCTGTGTCAATGTTTTATAGATTAGTACTATTATTGACTTGAAACTAATAACATTGTGAAGGTGATGCGTTTCTTCACAAATCCTCACAAGCCAATGATATTGGCCTTATCAAGGCCAGATCCAAAGAAGAATATAACAACTTTGTTAAAGGCATTTGGAGAATGTCGTTCCTTAAGAAAACTAGCCAATCTTGTAAGTTTAACATAATTCAAATTGTTCATTTGGAAGAAACTATATATGATTGAGCATTTGTCAAATTACTAATATGTTCTCAAACAGACACTTATAATGGGAAATAGAGATGACATAGAAGAGATGTCTTCAGGGAATGGTAATGTGCTCACAACTGTGTTGAAATTGATTGACAAGTATGATCTATATGGACATGTTGCATACCCTAAACATCATAGACAATCTGATGTTCCTGAGATATATAGATTTGCTGCTAAAACAAAGGTATGTTGAAATCTTTTCAATGTATAGACCACACTTCTTATGCTCTTAATGATCATAGCCAACTAACTAGTTTGATATCCTCTCTTAGGGAGTTTTCATAAATCCAGCTTTAGTGGAACCTTTTGGTCTTACTTTAATTGAGGTAAGTTTTAACTATCTTGGTCTCTTGGTAATATATTCACATTTTGATACTAAAGTGTTATTAATTTTGTTCAAACTCATGCAGGCAGCTGCACATGGACTGCCAATGGTAGCCACTAAAAATGGAGGACCAGTGGACATTAATCGGGTAATCGAAGAATTATTTCGATTTTTCACGTGACACGTGGAAAATCAAAAAAATAGTAATGTATACTTAGAAATTGTATTTTTTATATGATTTTTTTGCAGAGACTTTTATCATACTTTGTTACATTGTGCATACTAGGAAGTTCCTATATGTCACAACATGTATTATTTTCTTAGATGTAATCAATGCATAGGGAAAAAAAATGACTTTACATCCTCTTATTATGTTTTCTTTGTTATAATGTTAGGCTCTCAACAATGGTTTACTTGTGGACCCTCATGATCACCAAGCAATTGCTGATGCATTACTCAAATTATTATCAGAGAAAAACCTTTGGCATGAATGCAGGAACAATGGTTTGAAGAACATACACCTTTTCTCATGGCCCGAACACTGCCGTACTTATTTAACACGTGTGGCCGCGTGTCGAATGAGGTATCCACAATGGCAAACAGATAATCCAGAAGAAAATGTAGATGTTGAAGAGTCTTTCAATGATTCACTTAAAGATGTTCAAGACATGTCCCTTAGGCTTTCAATTGACGGCGATTTAGCTGGTGCATCAGGTATTATTTTTCTTGATAGAAGTTATTGATGAGAGAAAAGTGAACAAAAGTAAAATGAAAATCATAGAATAATGAGATACTGATAGAATGATTAACATCAAATGATACGTAAGACTTATATAGTCAACGAGAAACAACTAATTAGTATAACTAACTAACTAACTAACTAACTGATATGTCTAATAACAGGTGGTGGTGGTAATGGTCTTGACATGCAAGACCAAGTGAAACGCGTGTTAAGCAAGATAAGAAAGCAAGATTCTAGTTCAAGCAATGACAACATTTTACTTGACAATGTACCAAATAAATATCCTTTATTAAGGCGAAGACGCCGGTTAATTGTTATAGCACTTGATTCTTATGACAGTAATGGAGCACCTGATAAGAAGTTAATAGAAATCATACAAAAAATAGTTAAAGGTGTTCAATTAGACCCTCAAAGTGGAAGAGTAACAGGATTTGCTTTTTCAACTGCTATGACAATGCAAGAAACTATTGAGTTTCTAGCATTAGGAAATGTTTCAGTGAATGAGTTTGATGTTGTGATTTGTAGTAGTGGGGGTGAAGTTTATTACCCTGGTGTTAACACTGAAGATGGAAAGCTTTTGCCTGATCATGATTATGAGGTGCATATAGATTATCGTTGGGGTGTTGAAGGTTTAAAGAATACAATTTGTAAACTTATGAATGCTTCTCAAGGTGAAGAGGATAATGAAAAAGCATATAGTCCTATTGAGGAAGATTTGAAATCAAGTAATGCACATTGCATTTCATACAAAATAAAGGATCTTAGTAAGGTAACTGAAGTTATTAATATATTAAATGTTACTCTCTCCAATTCTTTTTATAAGAGATATTTGAGTTAAAATTTGGTAATTTGACGTATCTAGTTCATATTTTGATGTATCAAATACATCAATTTTTGTTGACTAAATTTTAACTCAACTGTCTCTTATAAAAAGAACTGGAGAGAGTATATATATAGGGATTAAGCGCATATTTAAACCATATATTTGCATAATGACACTTAAAAATTGATTGAAATTGTTATGTTATTGTTTATTTTAGGCAAGGAAAGTTGATGACTTGAGACAAAAACTTAGGATGAGAGGTCTACGTTGTCATCCAATGTATTGCAGGGGATCTTCTAGAATGCATGTTATTCCACTTCTTGCATCTAGAGCTCAAGCACTCAGGTAATAATAATACTTCATAAAGAGTATATGATTTTTTAAATTATAATATGAAATTGACTATTTATTATTTAAATGTGTTAGGTATCTATTTGTTCGTTGGAGATTAAATGTTGCAAACATGTATGTGATCCTTGGAGAAACAGGGGACACTGATTATGAGGAAATGATTTCTGGGACTCATAAGACAATAATAATGAAGGGAGTTGTGTCTAAGGGTTCAGAAGAATTGCTTAGAGGACCAGGAAGTTACCAAAGAGATGATATTGTCCCTAATGAGAGTTCTCTTGTTGCATACATTAATGAAACAACTGAGGAAAATATTGCTAATGCTTTGAAGCAACTTTCAAAATCTGGAGGAATGTGAAGTATTCAAGTATATTGTATTTTATTTACTATATGTTTTTAAAACAAGTAATACGTTTACCTTTCCAAGTATATAGAATGGAAATTGAATGTAATTATCTCTTACAATAATGCATAAATGAACATGGTCTAAATGTAGATATATTGTTGTTTTCTTTGTTCCAAAATGTTTATTTGTTGGAACATGAACATGTAAATTGGGTGTATAAATATCTCTATAATACAACTTTTCCATTGAATAAATAAGAAAGGTCAATTCATATATTGTCTCTCAAATGTATTTTTCTTTTGGATTTAATACCTAGAAGATCTTGGCTCATAATACAATTTAAGTGATGCATGTACCTTTGTTTGAGTTTTTTGTTTTAGCTCATCCAAATTTAGTTTTTTAGATTTCTTTCTTGTAAATTCTGGAGTAGTCATTTTTAATCTCTAATGTCACCTTCTATTATAAAAATAATAATTTAGTAAATAAAAGTCCACTTATCACTTCAACTTACACATTTATATGTCACTGACACTAAATTTCCTTTGTCTCAACAATTTTTATTTTATTTTATTTAAATTACAAATGAAAAAAAAATATTGAGATTTCATTAAAAAGCATTTCTCCCAAATTTTCGTCGTAAAAATTGGGGGAATTTTCAAATAAAGAGCAAGATTTGACGGAGAAATAATAAATAGACAGAGATAATCGAAAATTTTAAACGATGTCAACGGTATTGTTTCGAAGCGATAATTTAACTTATCATCTTTATAGATAATATAATAATTTAATCAATATTAATTTAATATAAATATATATTTATTTTCTTATGTTTTTACGGAATCAGTATCATTTATTTTGATTGTGATTAAGAAATGCATAGTCTTAATGCTGTTTATATGTAACATCACAAAAATTTATGAATTTACGAGAATGTGTGAAATTTGGACCCATGCTCGTGAATATGGTTAACGTGTAAAGATGATAGATAATAATGATGCCAAGATTTGTCACATGTTTGATTAGACATGCAAATCGGCACCAATATGACTTTAGCCGAAAAAGCTACATTAATTTGGGGGTCCAAATTAAATCATGAGATAAAACCTGATTAGCATTGGGTTATGTCTTCATCAATAAAAAATGCACCCAAACTAATGCAACATGAATTTCTATATTTTTATTCTACATCTTTTTCTAAACTACTTTTATGAATGTTTATTTTCTAAAAACTAAATGTGTACGGATGGAAATGATATGGAACAGATTAATTTAATTTAATTTTTTATCTTGAATGAGTAAGTGTATTTGAAACCAAATGAGGTAAACGAAAAAAGTCTTTAATAAAGATTATAAATGGTTCTTGAGTTGATTGTTGCCAGTTGCCACAAAGAAGGAGTGCCAGACATAAACAAAGTCAAGAGAGAGAGAGAGAGAGAGAGAGAGAGAGACAGCATATTCTTTCTACATACGAACTAACAAACCTGTCACTGTTGTGTCTTTTTTCTCAGCTTAATCACTCTTCTTTTGTTCTTCTCGGATTCTTCACCTAAACCTTCTTAGTTTTATTGGAAAGGTGAAGAGGTTCCTTTGTAATCTATGAAAGAAGACTGGAATTGCTTCACTTTGGACTTGATCTTCTTCAATGTAGCTCTTGCTTGCATAGATGGATTTCTTGCTTTCATTGCATTTGCTCAGGTCAAATCTTCATTTCTTTCTCTTCTCATTTTTACCTGCCAATGTGCTTCAATCATTTTTATTAGTAAATTGTGAACGATTTAGTGCTTAACAAGTATCTGGGGAGGGGAATAGCTTTTCCAAAATCACTTTTTTTCATTGGTGAGTCTTTAGGGGAACCATTTAGATGCTAGAAGTAGGAAATAAGGCAAAAAGGAATGCTTTTCTTCTTCTTTGGGGATGGAAGGAGAAACATATTTCAAATTTGAGGATAAGAGTAATCATAAAAAACAAATGGAAGAGAGTAATTGAAGGACATAACATTGTAACTGGTAAAATAGTACATGGGAAGCCCCAAATAATAATATGTTTTCATGCTCGAGTGTGTCTTCTATTAGTAATTTTGTGGACGAAACTGACGGACAGAAAACACATTTGACGACCAAGTTTACTAATCAAAGACACATTTGAGGACTACACTGACAAACGAAATACACATCCAGTGATGTTTTTGTAATTTTGATATATTAAGAAAGTACAATGACAACTCCTCACACATTTAAGGACCAAAGAGCTGTTTACTTTGTTTTTCAATTTTAGTAGATTACTTGTTTTCTATGAGGAATTTAGAGTAAGCCAGAGAGTTAAAAGTGTTATTCTTTCAGTGTAGTATCCTTTACTTGTTTTTGCTTGATAATCTTGACTGTGTTTTTCTCCCAAGAAACAAGGAGAGTGAGAAAATTCTTCTTATCATGTGATACTTGCTAGGAGTCCCTTGATCACTAGTTGAAGTATTTGGAGTTGCAGTATTGTGTTTTACTGGTTTTACATGTATAAATGAATATATTGTAAAATATTTTGCACAATTCTGCTTAAAGTGCTGATTTTTACTTGCTCCAGAAATTCATAAGCTTGGTTACAATAATCCAAATTATTTCTTGTTTCTTTTGTCCTTGTGTGACAAAATTTTGCACTATCACATTGCAGGTCCTCAGGATTCATATGCGAAGTCAACAAAATGATTGGACGCGCCAAAAAGTTAGTGGCATCTGATCAATTTGTAAAAAAAATTGTCTTTATTGATGCCAGTGTTTGAAGTGCATTCTATGTGTTGTTGTCATATATATATATTATATTAGCATTTTATAAATGTAGATTCTTTGACTATATGATTGCTACTATTTTTCAGGTACTTCATATCCTGGTTGGCACTTCCAACTTGGGTAAGACTATGATTCTTTATTTCATGTCATTAGCAATATCCCTTATATCACATTTGATGATAATTGAACTCGTAATTCTGATAAATTTCTTCTCGTAAAGTGGATCATTTTAAAGCTGTAATTACTTTTTCTTATGATAGTAGTTTATTGAAATATAGTTTTGGAAGCACTTCAATATGGTGTGTTGCTAGCTTGCATTATAATGCAATATGTGTTAATGCAATTTGAAGTTGTTTACTAAGGATCATGTTGATCCCAAAGAAACATGGAGAGATTTTCATGCTGTATCACCCTATTAATAAAAATTATTTAATGATGTTGGTCCTGCTAACCAATACAACTAAAAGAATAATTTGCATCTAGGGCCAAGCTTGAGGCTAATTACTAACATGGGATTCAATATTTTTTATGAAAAAGAGATGAATAATTGAAGACTGATAGCCATAGTTGACTATTTCCCCCCTTGTATTCACAGGTTACTGTATCTATTTTACAAGTACTGTTTTTGCTACTTGTAATGGGTGGTATTGCTGGTCCGGTGCTTGCGGTTTTATTCTTATGGGTATGCTTTATTCAACCATGAACGTATGTGCAGCAAAATTTGTGTTTGCAAAGTCTCTTTGTTGAAACTTGACTGTTTACTATTCATTGTTACTAATGAAATTTTGTTGCAGCCTCTCCTAAAGTCATGTTTTTAGCGGCATTTTTTCTCCTGCTATCGTTCTGGTATGTCAATCAATGAAATTTTAATGTATATAATTTGTTTGATACCTTGGAAACTACACATGGTTTAAGGCACTCCTTCTATAATGAAACAATTATTCATAAAGTGTATGTATGCTTTTGTGGACAATAATATTGCAGGGTCGACCTTTGCCATCAGGAAAATGAAGAAGAATTCGAGGAGGAGGAGGATAGCGTCGAGAATAGGACCCAACATGCCTTGTTGGAAGGTATCATGAGGGAAAATGGTTCAGCTCCGACGAAAAGCCACCGCAGATGCTGCTCAATCCAAGGCATTCACATTGGTAGCCGACAAAAATATGTCATAATGGTAGAGGGGATGGATCAAAACGAAATTTTTACCATGTTAAGAATAAATTTGAACACTAAGTACTTTGTATCCAAAAAATTTAAAATGCTAAATTCTCTATGTCATGTGGATTTGATGCTTTTTTGAAACCAGGTTGTGGTTCTGATCTTTGTTGTGTTGATGGCATTTGCTATACTGATCTGCGTTGGAAACGACAGGAATCCAATAGATCCGTCAATTGTTGCTCGGGTATTGAACATTACTCCCATGCATCACCTAAGTTTTTATCTTGTGGGAGATATTTAAATTCATTTCATTAATTTGTCTTTGTTGTTTTGAATTTTGAACATGTCATCAAAGGTGTGTTGTCTATTCTAACATATTTTTTCTGGTAGTGAATAAGGGTGTTAACCTATGAAGTACCGACATAGGCACATATAACAATTTAATAAACTAGAAGTGATCAAATGTAACTACTACATATGTCAGTGTCATGTCTGTGTTGAACACCGGCATGTGTTGGAAACTGGACACGCTTTCGATCTGAAATGTCGGGGTTACATAAGTGTTAACAAATGAAATAAATGTATGAAAAGGGGTGTCGGCACATTAACATGTTCAAGTTGCAACATGTGTAGGTATATGAAACATTTCTTGCTGTAATGACACTTGTATTGGCTGGAGCATTAGGGTGCTATGGTAAGCTACTATGTATTCTTGCTTTCCCTTATGACTAATTATCTCATAGTTTACAATCTATTAAGTCAGTTATTTTCTTCTTCATCAATCTTTTTCCTCTATAGGTCTCCTTTTATTCTTCAAATTAAGGAAAGTACGATCTGAGACTGCTTCGTCAGAAATGTGGAAGGTTTCTTGCAAAACTCTTGACTGTTTACTGCATTTGCATTTACTCTATATATACTGATTAAAGTTAGAGGACATTAGGTAAAGGAGGAATACATTTTTGTGTGTAATATGTTGTGTTATGATGTATTACAAAAGAATACAAAGCACTAATCTTTTATTTATATCAATACTAGATTCCTGATATTAATTAATTACAGAAAAAAATCATGAAATATATGGAAATGTAGAACCCAATGTTAAGAGATAACCCAAAAAACTAAATTATGACAGGTTTGCTGCACATGCAGGTTGCGAGTTTAGCTATTATTTCTATTATATGTTTTTCATCAAGTGCATTAGTAGCTCTGAACACAGATATCCCTGTAAGTATAGTTGCCTTCAGTTTTTGTTTTTGTTTCTGGTTTCACTAATGGTAAGTTTCTGTACTTATGCTGTTTTAATCTTGTGCTTTTTGACAGCTTTTTTATCATTGGCATTTAAAGTTCATATATGGAGTTAAAGCTTTTATTTTCTTGATCCTTTATTATTTTATAGGTAATTAATACCCTTTCTTTAATAATCATTCTGAATGTTAGTAGTATTGAAACATTATTGAGACTTCATACTTTACCTCTCTTCTGCTAAATTCCTTCATCAAGAAGTATTTCATTTGAGCTTTTGATTACTGATTATGGCAATTGCAAAGTGATTTTTTGTTGTTGTTAAATTGTTAGGTTCTTCTTTGCCGTCAGCTTATTTGTTATGGATAATTAGAGAATTGCCGCCTCCAGTCACAGATTGTAAACAGGAAGAACCAAGGAGAACATTTACTTTCATCAGCCATGCCTACGAGACGTCTGACTCAAATCATCCTTTGTCATGGGCTACTACAACAAGTTCAAAGAATCAGGTTCCATTTATTATTCACATTTCTTGGTTTAATATACTCATCTAAATTGAAGTGCAAAATGCACAGCCTTTTTTTTCAGGATTGTATGCACAATCAATGCTGTGTTAGTACCTCACCAGCTGACCCTCAATTAATAAGGGTCTATTTGGATAAACTAACTTAGTTAAATGTTTATAACATAAGCGATTATTATATAGCACTTACGTATGAGCTATTTCCTAAACGAAAAATATAGTATAGATAATTTGTTTTTCATATAAGCTATAAGCTATTATAACAAAATATGTGTCTGTGTTGATGGCAGACCCTTTCCCGGACCCTACAATCAAGCAACCTCCAATGTGAATGAAAATAAGCTAAAAACAATTTATAAACATGGTCATAAGCTGTTTCCATAAGCTCTCTCAAAAAGTCTCACAAATACTTATATAAATATATAAGCTCAAATAAGCTAATTCAAACAGGCCCTAAGCTAGTTGGGAATAGTATGAGAGTGAGATCGGTTAACGAATTGGAGTAAAGAATCTCTAGACTAGGGAAGTGCTAACTCTTTGTAGTTCTGCAACATTTCTTGCAGATTACATGCAGCCATGCTGAAGATATCACATGACCTTTGTTTCATTGCAGATGTCAAGAGCAAGCCCAATATGAGTTAAATTTGTGACTGATTGAGCTCCTTATATTCCAACTGATGAACAAGTATTCTAACGACTAGATCGAATTGTGATTCTGATAGCTGACAAGGCATTTGATTAAGTGCATGTTAGTTGTCTTCCTACAGTCATTCAATTGGAGATGCATGGCTACCTTAGACTTCTCCTGATATATTCCAACATGCAGTGATATATATATATATGTTATGTTACTTATGTACATAGCTGCAATTTGTGTTCATCTTTAGTACAAGCTCCTATGAGGCTATGCATTACTACTACATTTTGTAAATATAATATATGATTGTATATCAAAGATAAAGTGCTTGTAAATTAATAGGAGTAAACAACATGTTATACTTCCCTTCAAAAATTTATGTGGTGAACCTAAGTTCTGTATTAAAGTAAGAGTGGCACCATTTGTTGGGATTGCTCACACCAAGCTGTGAAATAATTTTGATAGTACAATTTCTCTAAATTTATTTTTTTATAGAATTCTAAATTGAATATTGCAATGAATTATAACATCATTAACATATGTCTACAGTGATTATTCAAATATTAATTATTATGAAATAGAATAAATGTATCACAATATCTTTTATATATGCATGATGTTACCAACTTGTGGTTGGTTTGAGCGGCTCGAACACCTTAAACAAGTGATCAATAGTTCGATCTCTGACTTTTGTACATGGAAAAAACTCGATTGGAAGATGATAATTCACTTTGTATACCAAAGAGATTCTTCTATAAAAATAAAAAAATGAACGGTTTGTTTTAAAAATCCACCCCCAAAGCTATTCTAGTATTTTTTTTTTCCTATAGGAATGTGCACAAATCAATAAAGTTATTCAAAGAGCACAAATGATCTATTATAAGGTTTAGGGTTAAACATGCAAGGTTATTCAGTATTCCTTAAACATGCAGTGTCATTATGTATTCCTTAAATATTGCTTAAACATATCCAAAATATTTTACTGACATATCCATAATAAATAATATCTAAGCCCCTCTATGGTTCCTATGATATGGTCATGGTACTACGTTTGTCCAATCTCTATCACCACTCCTTTAAATATGTAACATCGCAATTAACTCATTGGTGAGTTCAATACCATCAAGTAATACCAATTGACAACCAATAAGCTATTCTGTAATTTATAATGCTCGACACTTCATTAAAAATATAGTAATTAATTTAGATAAGACAACACATGATTAATTAAATATGTCATAAATTTTAATGCATTTACCATTAACTCTAAGAAGATCAACTAATACATTTGTAACATCATCTTTATTAAATACATTGACAGTAAAGAATGCTCTGGTGATGAGTATATGCAGAACAGAGGAAACATCATCAAGTATAATCGTCATTTCTCAAATCGGATGATGAAATCTGTTGGTGTCTCGATGTCACCTCTCTACGAAAGCAAATATGATCCATTTGTCGATCATTTCGAAACCGCATTTTAGCAAAGGATATAACCATTAACTCTTAACCAACTGTTCCACCTCTTCATGTTAAATGACAACATCTATTAAAAGTTTAATATGCTCGAGAAAATTACCACTCTATCTCAAATTCGATTAGCCATGTGGTCACCAAATATCCTAAGGACAAATGTGTCAACATGACCACCAAGATATCCATCAGTTTGTGGAGGTTGATCCATTTGCTCTAATACATAATCCAAATCAAACACATGGTAAATATCAAATAGTAAGCATACACAGACTCAATTCATGTATTCTACGCAAACTTCGTTTGCGTAGGTTTATGTGTTTTAATATTACGTAGGTTCAACTTTTATCATAGCTACACAATCTCAGTTCACGTAGTATACACAAATTGAGTTTGCGGTTTGCGTTTGCGTAGGTTTACATGTTTTAATATCACGTAGCTTCAACTTTTATCATATCAACACAATCTCAATTCACGTCATATAACTTTCATTTGCATGTACGTAAACTCAATTTACGTAGACATACGCAATTGAAATAACATAAATTCCTAACCTAGTTCGACTTTTCTAAAAACTCATAATCACCAATGTTGTTCCCAGTAACCATGTTCACAAAATCACTTTCATTATCACTAAAACCTATCCAAACAACAATTAATTCCTATGGAGGGATTCAACAATGGGGATATCTATTTTTGTTTTATTGTTAAAGACAATTTGGTCTTTTATTAAGGATAACATATGTAACTTGCAATATGAAGAGTGTAGGTAGCAAAATTTATTTAGCTTTTACACTCTCTCACACACATCTCTTTTAAGAGAAGGATTACACATGTTTAAAATAGATGGTAGAATAGTGCAAATTATGCATTCAACTTTTTTTTCCTTATCCATTATAATTAGGGTTTTGACTTCGATTCAACATTGAGACCCTTTATTTTTTTTTATGAATGCGGTTGGATTTTCTTTCAAATTGATGACTCTAGAAATCATCTCAGTTTCTTTTACAGTGAGAGAACTATGTTACCAACTACTCTACACTACCATATTTATTATAAGAAAAAAAAAAAACTAAATTGAAGGTATTCTATCCATTGAATTGAGATTTTCTTTTAATATTTTCTACTTTGATTTAATTTAAAAGTCAAAGTAGGCTTTGAAAAATTTAGTGGCGTCCCTTCTTATTTTTTTTTAACTCTTTGTTAGTCTTTTTTTTTTTTT
>JBBPBQ010000004.1:48903272-48959698 GCA_037974755.1 Cicer yamashitae
TTTTTTGGTTCAGTTGTTGTCTAGTGGGGTGCCATGTGGATTTTGTTGTAGGGTTTGTGTGTTTTCTGTGCCTGTTATGTACATTGAGTTTATTAGTTCAAAAAGAAGTGTGAAATTTGTTGCTTCTTTGTGTAGAAGATCAAGACCTTGGATCAACACAAAGGTATATGCTTTGTCTTTTTTATATAATGGATGATAATTGTTTCACTTTTCTCTTTTGTTTGCTTGAATCTTAAGTGATGCTTTCTCAGTTCCTTTATCTTTTTTTTTTTATCAGAAATGTTTTGATGATCAATAGTTACTTTTGCTTTTGCGATGAATTGTGAATTCCCCATATGTTTAATATTTTGAGTATTACATTTCTTTTTATTTAAGATTAGGTGAATGCTTCTTTTGCTAATTGGATTCTTTTTTTATTGTATGAGTATGAAATTGTCAATCAAGGTTGAAAATCTAAACCTTCAAATTTAGCTCATAGAAAATTTTGTAGTCTTTAGTTGTATTGAATTGTGATAAAGGGGTGTGCTTAACTAGATTCTTGTACTCAGATAGGAATGCCTTGATTCTACCGATTGAAGAACTTTCGGGACGGAATTGATTGACTCGTCGTAACTGATTATGTCATCCAAAAGTTCTTTGGATGTTGAATTGTCAAAGAAGACATCGTTTTTGGGTTTGAAAAGATGGGTTTTGATTGGTATCGGTGTTGGTGCATTTATAGTGCTGATTCTTTGTATATTGTCTATATGGGTGATGTTTCGGAGGAAGTCTAGGAGATCGTTGGACAAGTCCCAAATACCAAATGTGTCAAAAGATATCAATGTTGACAAGGTTGGAAATGTGTTTGTTCCTATTCATGATAAGGCTAATGATAATAATTCAGATATGATGTCGGTTCATATGAGGATGGGCAAATTCAGTGATCCTGATAGTGTCAGTCAGTGCAGCGGCAACTCAATTTATCATCACGAGAGAGGATTAAGTTCGCTGTCAGGGGAAGAAGGGAACTCGGGGAATTTCAAGAAGCATTCGACATTGTCGTATGGAGGAGGGCCAATGACTACCTCTCCTTTGATCGGCTTGCCAGAATTTTCTCACCTTGGGTGGGGACATTGGTTTACACTTAGAGATCTCGAACAAGCAACCCGTTGTTTTGCAGCTGAGAACGTTCTTGGTGAGGGTGGATATGGGGTTGTTTACAAGGGTAAACTGATCAATGGAACCGAGGTTGCAGTGAAGAAACTTCTTAACAACTTGTAAGGATATTTCTGTGAAAATGTTGCCAAATAGTGGCTATAGTAGTGCAGTGGAATTTAAACAAATATGCTATTTAGTATAGATTGTTGTTTAATAGCAGCTATAGCGGCACTATAACACTGCAACCTTTTGAAATTTGAACAAATCGCTATTTTCCACCATCTGCGATTGTCAACATTGCCCCTAGCATGTTTTGACACTATTGATAAACAATGACTTCTTTTTAATCTTGTCTTATATAATTGTATTATACATTGAGTTCATAGGGGACAAGCAGAGAGAGAATTCAGGGTTGAAGTGGAGGCTATAGGCCATGTTAGACATAAGCATCTTGTGCGCCTGCTTGGATACTGCGTAGAAGGAGTTCACAGGTATTAATTTCTCCATTTTATGTTATAGCTGTGTTGTGCTTTCACCAGTCTGTTCTCCATAGCAGCACAAGCTTTAGGGTTTCTGAGAGTTATATTATACATTTCCAAATTCACATTGAAGCTTTTCTGTGTTTTGTTTCTTGTCTGTTATAATGAATGTACTTTCTGATTGATATTCAGGCTGCTGGTGTATGAATATGTGAACAATGGTAACTTAGAACAATGGTTACATGGGGACAAGTACCAACTTGGGACACTTACCTGGGAGGCCCGCATGAAAGTTATACTCGGCACAGCCAAAGCGTAAGTTCTGCTTGCAACTTTGAAATATGAAACATGGTAATCATTTGTATTATCTGGCTTATGAAAATAGCTTATATAAAAACTGTTTGACTTTATTTTATCTTTTGTTATAAAAGTAGCATATACATAAGCACTTATATGATAATTGCTTAATTTGTGAACTTGTTGTCGAATTTGCTTTTATGTAAAATTCACATGGGACCTTAATCCCATTGACTAAACTCCCTATTTTACTGTGGTTGGTTGCAGGCTTGCATACTTACATGAAGCAATAGAACCAAAAGTTATTCATCGGGATATAAAGTCCAGCAACATATTGATCGATAACGAGTTCAATGCAAAGGTTTCTGATTTTGGTTTGGCCAAACTTTTGGATTCAGGAGAAAGTTACATAACTACTAGAGTAATGGGAACTTTTGGGTATAAAGAATATTCATTATCTCTTATATTTTGTTTAGGATTTATACAATTTGGAACTTACTTCTGTTGTGGATTTCAGTTATGTGGCACCAGAATATGCCAATAGTGGTTTGTTAAATGAGAAGAGTGACATTTACAGCTTTGGTGTCCTCCTGCTTGAAGCGGTTACCGGACGGGACCCTGTAGATTATGCACGTCCTTCTAATGAGGTGCGTAATCCTTTTACAATCTTGTCAGCTTGCCGATTT
The DNA here is from genome assembly GCA_037974755.1 of Cicer yamashitae. Taxonomy (NCBI): domain Eukaryota; kingdom Viridiplantae; phylum Streptophyta; class Magnoliopsida; order Fabales; family Fabaceae; genus Cicer; species Cicer yamashitae. The sequence continues at coordinate 48,905,872 of JBBPBQ010000004.1, forward strand.
TACTGGGCTTTCCATCGAACCCGGAAGCATCCATTTCCCTTCACACGACTAATGAGATTTTGGTTATCGTTATGGCAGGTTAATCTTGTTGAATGGCTCAAGATGATGGTCGGGGCAAGGAGGGCCGAGGAAGTTGTGGACTTGCGCATTGAAGTTAAACCATCTGCACGCGCTTTGAAGCGTTCCCTTCTGGTTGCACTTAGGTGTATTGATCCAGATGCAGAAAAGAGGCCCAAAATGAGTCAAGTTGTAAGGATGCTTGAAGCGGACGAATATCCTTTCCGAGAGGTTTGCTTCAATACCTCGTGACTTGTTATCTCATAAGTTTTGTTTACTTTACGACTTGAATGTCTAGTTTATCATATTTTTCATCCTTTTTACCTTGTCATTATTTTCTTGTAGGCTTCTGTTGGCTAACCTACCGCCAACTTTTCGGTTTTATCATATAATATATATCATTAGAAATATACAGTTTCTACATTATATTCTAAGGGGATATTATGAAGAGCTGGTCCTCTTTTGTGTGCATTTTTTGTGTATGCTTAGATACTTAAAGCCCTGGTTGGATAAACAACTCAATTAAGTTGTTTATAAGCCCGTATACATAAGTTATTTCTATAACAAAAGAAAAATAAAGTCAAACTGTTTTCATATCAGTTTTAAGTTGTTTTCATAAGCTATCCCAAACATTCTTACAAATACTTATACTAGTACGTAAGTTTAAATAAGTCAATCCAAACACGTCTTAAGTGTTGAAGTATATCTAGCGACATAGAAAATAGGTCCTCGTGGTTGCCATTCGTTGTCAAAATACTAAAGCATAAGCAAGATAACTAACCAATTGATATAATCGTTTTCAGGATCGGAGGAATAGAAAGAGCGTGGCTACCAGCATGGAAATCGAAACAGTCAAGGATATTTCTGGTCCATCCGATGCTGAAAAGGTGAGCTCCGTGCCGGAAACAACTCAAGGATAGGATTGACAACCACATGTACAATTCCTGTTGTACTTATACCAATTCCATTAACTAATTTATACCTTATATCTCCAAGTTTATGTATCTTTGACAAAATTTTGCTGCATCTGACAAAATATTTGAAGATAATGAAACAATTTTTTTTTATTCAATGTGGCCATTCAAGATACGTGGTACACAAAGTTTGCAAAGAGGAAAGAGTCAGTGTGAGTCAGTTAGTCATAGTCTTGTACAGATTTCTGCTGAGTCTTTCTTCTGCTTACATCATTGTTAATTTTTTTCCCTAACTTTGTCTGCTATAAACAATATTTGGGTTCTGTTTCTTTTTCATTTTTGCTTTGAGCTTATATTTAAGCTTCAAAAGAAATTAATCAAATGATAATTTGTCCTTTTTATGTATACATTAGTTTTGACTTTGTTGTGTTATTTTCTCAAAAATATTATTCCATGCATAAGGATAAGTTTTCTCTAGTATGTTTGGGTTGGCATTTGGAGTGACACTCTTATACTAATAAAAAAAAGTGAGTTCTTTGATACCCTTGAGAAAAGATGAATACCGATTCAAAATTAATCTAATATGAAAAATGATGTGACATTAAATGATATAATTGGATGTTGGATATTATATTCCAACAAAATTGCTTTGACTTAGGCTTTGAATTGTGCAAAGAATTTGTTTTCCCTAAAGTCAATGGAAATGCCAAGAAATTCCATCTAGAAAATAAAATATTGATTACCAAAACAACTCTATTATACTCTAAAACAGACTAATTATATTAATTTCCCTCACAAGTGCCCTCTTTAAAAGTTTATAAATATACATGTACACATCAAATTTAGAAAATTTGTTTATAGGGGATTGAGTGAAGAATAATAAGTTAACTCTCACTTTACATGATTTAGTTCATCAAAATGCAACAAGTGAAATAAAGTCACTAACTACCGTAATTTTGTAATAAAAAATGGGGTTGATACTATGCTTGGATCATTGTAAATTACTATTCATTAAACTTAAATTTGACTCAAATTTACGTTTAGTCAAAAATAATATAAGTGTGCTATTTTCCCTTCACCTGATGGGGTATGGTTTTTTGGGTTTGGAAAAGTGCGTATGAAGCTACATAAGATACTCACTTTTTTAATAAATGCACTAAATTTGGTTGTCTAATCCAAATTAATTATAATTAAAAAGTATGTTTACAAAATAAAATTTACTGAAAAGTACGTTTGCGAATGTTGTTATGAATTTTTTCAAACACTGCAGAAGGTTTAAATATTTTTAAGAGTACTACAGGACTCCAAAAATATTGAGAGAAAAGTTCACACCGCATTATAAGACCGAGAAAAAAAAAAGTCCAGAATGAGATTTTAAAAACAAAAAAGGGTTCAAATTTTTTACCAAAAAATAAAAAGATAAAAGAATCAAATTTTTGATGTTTTGTTTAATGTCATTTACAAGTTTTTGATGTTATTTATAATTTAAATAAAAAAGAATTCTTTTTAAATTTTTAATATATTTTTTTATTAAAAACTTAATTTTTAAGATTAAAACAAAATTTACAAAATATTTAAAGCAACTCAATAATATATAATTTTTAAATTTTATATTATTTTTTCTCCCTCTTCGGTTTCATCATCACACATACAAATTTAATAAAATGACGTTGAAATATGTGATATTAAATTTAATTATTTTTGAGAAACCTAAAACCCTAACTTTGTCACTAGACCAACCCTTTATCCTATCTAATACATACATGAAAAAGGAAGAAAAAAAAGAGAAGAGAATCTTTTATTTAGGCGGTGGCCGCAAAGAATAGTTTTGGTTGGTTGAATAAGTTTGCTAATAAGTACTCCCCTTTTGGTTGCATATATTGGGATAGGGGGACCCTTTTACCACTACATACTCATTCATTATTCTATTGGTAGGTCACTCACAAATTATACACTCTCAATGATTTCGCTCAAATTTCGCCAGACGCATATTTTATATTTTGCATTAACAATTTATATTATATAGATATGCAAGTAAGTTTTAAAAATTTATATCATATTGATATGTAAGTAAGTTTTGCATGTAGAAATGTATTATATAAGTTTATAAAATGTTATGAGATTTATGAAATTAATGATATTTAATAAAAATATATAAAACGTTAATTTTGATGTATTTTAATAATATATAAAATAATTTTAAATTTATATAAAATTTTATATGTATAATTTATGTAATATAAATTTTTAATTCAAAAAATAAAAAAAAATTGAGATATATTGAGATGGAGAAAATCTAAAACTCCAACAACAAAACTTGTACATACATTAATATATAGATGGAGGACATCTTGAATTTGAATTTATATTAAAATATCAAATATTATATAACTATAGTATCAACCGTACTTACAAGACAACACGTTTTTTTTTTATCTAAGATTTCGTGCGAAATGTTTTTTGCACCAGATATAACAATAACAAAGAGTTTCCTTATTTGGTGCAAATTAAGCAGTAATTATTAAAGTAACGTTATTGTTATAAAGTAATTAAGATCAAATCAAGCCTGAAAGTTAGGTATATATGCATCCACAAATCCAACCAAAAGTATCCATAGTTACACACGCAAATTAACACATACCAGAAACTATATACAATGTTTTCCTTCAAAATATTAATCAAACCGTTAAATATAGGTTTAATCAAAATCTAAAATGTTAAAAAATGAGAGTGTTCAATCACATAAATATTCAAAAGTTGAAATTTGTTTACAATATAAAACTCCAATACAACTTCAATACAAACAAACTTATTGCATGTTCATATAGATTCTTAAAAACTCTATCTTAATAGAAGTTTAGATAAAATTGGGTTTGGAGTTCAAAAGACTAAGGCCTTGTTTGATTGTGTTTTACTTTTTAGTTTTTAAAAACTATTTTATAAATAAATTTTAGAAAACTGTTTTTAAAAAAAAAATTTAAAAGTTGGAAAACATTCACAATATAAAACTCCAATACAAACAAACTTATTTCATGTTCATATAGATTCTTAAAAACTCTATCTTAATAGAAGTTTAGATAAAATGGTCTCAGAGTTCAAAAGACTAAGACATGTATTCAAACTCAGAATACTTACAATGATCATGTTTATATTATATTATACTCTCTTTGTTCCTTTTTAAATATCGTATTTATAAAAACTTTATTTATATTAATTGTTGATTTTAAAATTTAATATAAAATTTTATTATTGTTTTGTCAATAATACTTTTAATTATTTATTATAAAAAAAATGTAATGAGATAATTAATAGTTAAAAGTATAATAAAAAAACTATAAAAAATAACAAAACTTATTAATTTATTTAGTATATATAAATAATCTTTAAACAATAACTAAAAATAAACGAGAAAGTCCTTGTTAAAGATTCTTGTTGTCTGATGATATATGGTGTCCTTTTTTAGTTTCATACTCTTGCAAGTTGCACCTCATATGCAACCTTTCACCTAAAATAATGATCCATGAAATGAAACCATCAAGTCCTATCAATGTACCTAATTTCACTGCAAAAGATTATTTAGTATGCTACTTGTCATTTCAAAGCATCATTCTCCTCACGTATTCAACTATTTCAAACTAAATGAAAACATTGACATTTTGACCAAATTTATCAAGCTATATATATATATAAAAGAAATTAAGTAAAATAATGCTCTAAATACAAATTTAACATATATGCCTTATAGAAGAGTATTACAAATTAATATATATATATATATATATATATATATATATATATATATATATATATATATATATATATATATATATATCTTCAACAACTGTCGTATGGTGTAGCAGCTGTAAAGACCGCACTGCACCATACAATAGCAACAGCGGATTCATACATAACAAGTTAAGGGTATTACGTAGAGGCATTATGGATGAAATATGATAATTGAGTTCTTAAATATATAATTTTGATCATGGCTCTTGTTTTCTTGGGAATGTTGATGGTAGTAAATCTTGCAACAAACCATTGTAGTCATGATGGAGTTGAAATTGTTGTTGTTGTGGTTGAGTTTGGAGAAGATTTTGTTGGTGGAACAATTGTTGATCACTTTGGGTATAACTTGGAAGGAATTGAGCAAGGAAATCTTGGTGTAAGTTTTGTCCCATTGAAGTGGAAGAACCAAAGAGTGATGGTGATGAAAACATTGTGGAAGCATTGCCTCTAAGTGTTGCTGGACAATGATGATTGTGTTGTCCTTCATATGTTGTCATCACAATTGATGGATCTTGGTATGATCTCTCCACCCTTTTCTTCACAATGCACTTCTGACTTGTGCACCTGTAATAGCTCCTGCATTACATATAAATAACAAAGTATTACTCTTAGCTAGATTTAGCTATAATATATATAAATAAATGGAATAAGTAAGATGTATCTTGTTAAATTAATTTATGCATCAATTTTCCATGAGTTTGACTTTGTATCGTTAAAAGGAAAAAAATTCAAATCTCTTGGAATATGTGGTTGTAAAATGACTATTAGTATATTAGTTTAGTAATGATAATTTTTTCTTTTTCTAATTTTCTTTTTTTGAAAAAAAATGTTGAATATGTGTGCATGTGTATAATATGATCATATACATTTTAGAAATTGAGATTTCTATGTATGTGCAAAGAGTGTAACAAAATCTTTTTTTGAAAATATAAAAATTTATATTAAAAGATACACTTCTTCAAAGTCAGAAGAATCACTATAATCTACTAATCATCAAATTTTAGATTTAATTACAATAGGTGTAAGCGAAAGATTCAATAAAATGTGTTGACTGTAATTATCATATTAATGATAATTAAATTAAGAGATACACACTCATATAAAGTCAGAAAACCGATAAAATATCAATCACAGAATTCTAAATTTAATCAGAGTAGATATTATAAGCGAAAGATTCAATCATCTTTGTCGACCGTCATTAATCTTAATATGTTAAGGATGATCAATTATTGCATCAAATATAACAAAAAGTAAACAAAAAATAATAAAAAGATTATTGTGCATATTGATATTGATGATTTTGGCAAAAATGAGACACAATTTCCACACCCCTTAATTTTATTATGAAAGGAAATGTTAAGCACCAATTGTAGAGAAGGAAACTAAATTTCAAACCTTGGGTACGGACTATTCTTGACTGCTTTCTGTCCATATTTTCTCCATCTATAGCCATCTTCAAGATGATCAATCTCACTTTTTGTCAAGAATGCAAACCGTGGCTCTCTTGCTTTTTTCTCTTTCTTTTTAGGCTTTTCTCTAAAAACAATAGTACTCCAAAACATATAAGTCAAATTCACAATAGATACATAAATCTAACATACTATAAATATGATAACAAATATATTAGGGTTAAGTTCCTATTCAACAATTTTAGTCATACAAAAAAAAAAAGTAACAAAACCTACATTCACACCACTGTACTTATAGTGTCAAGAGATATTAGAATATAGACAAGATTGACCAGATTTATTTCATAATTGAGAGACACATGAAAATGTCATAATTATTAGTTGAAAAGAAATATAATTGCATTATTAATAATTCAAATAAAATTCTATCACATATAGAAAACAACAAATTAAAGCTAATAATGTAAGATAATTTATTTTACTCAAAATATAAGATAATCTTAACGACTTACAATTAAAGGAAGAGAAAGAAAAACAAAATCTTTCTTAGATTTTTCATTGAATCTATCATAAGAGAGGTGAAATTAAAAACCTACCCTTTCTTAGATTTTTCATCTCCATCTTGAAACCCTTTTGGCTGCTTATCTTTCTTATTACTTTTGGTTGAATCTTCTTCTACAACAGGTTCAGCTTCATTAGATGAGGATGATTCTGAAGAATTTGGTGTCTCACTTATCCCTAATAGTGATGAATCTCCTCCACTAGATTTCTTTGTGTTGTTATTGTCATCAATGGAAGAGATCACTTCAGGTGATGAAGAAGACAAGTCAAAGGCTTTTGAGAGAGTGTTATAGTCCATAGAACCATGTAAATAGTCATTGAAACTTGTATGAGAAGGATCAAATCCTTGAAAGTTTTGTGAGAATGAAAAGTTTGTGTGGTTGATGAGTTCATCATCATGGTGGTTGTGATAGAAAGGATTATTATTATTATTCTCATTAGCCATGGAAAGAGAGAAGAAAGATTAAGAGAGAAGGTGGAGAGAGAGAGGTTGAATTATGGACCAGAAATATAAAGTTAGCTTTTTTATGAGAATGAAATTTCAGCTAAGACTTAATTTGATGGTTGCTTGCTTCATATGGGAAAGGGGAGCTTTTAGTTTAGAACTTTGTTTTTCTTCTTCATTTTATTCCTCCTACTTTTACACTCTCCTCTTTTAATGCTTCTAGTAACTTAGATTCATTGCTCATTCATCTTCTATTATGGTATAATAGTAACGTAATAACCGTAAAAACTATTAAATTTGTAAATATAAATTATATTTTTTTATATTTGACGGATTTTACCGCTGTTTTACCATGCAACTGATGTAAAAAAAATATAAATTTTTGTTTATTTATCTTCATCTTTTAAATTTTTTTTATTTATGAATTGCACTCTCTTTTTGAATTTAAAGTATTTTTGGTATGTATTTGTAAAGATTAATTCAAAATAGTGAATTTTTATATGTATGAGTGACAGATCAAAATTTTAATCAACCACAAGTTTATGAGACTAAACGTAATTTGCTATATTGAGGCGTGATTTGTTGATCTATTCTTAAAGCCAATTGGTTGGATGACTTATTAGCTATTTTAGATGATAGCGACTTCTCATACATCTAATTAATTAAAGTCTACTCCTCTATATTATTATTATCAATTATTATTTTTAATTTTGAATATAATCAAATAGAAAGAAAAACCACAAAAAATTGAATAATGCATGCATACAATTTTTATTTATTGACGCATGATACCTTTTTTGATAAATTATTAATGCATGATATTGATGTTAGGAAAGTAGCAATTTTATAATTTTTTAAATAAGGCTATTTTTTTTTTTTTCTTTCAATAATACGCTTTCTTTTACAATGTTCTATTTAATTAAGAAGAAAAAAATATTTGAAAAGTTAAACATAAAATTTGCATTATGTGATAATTTGAGCTCCACGTAATGGTTTGGTAGAATCTTAGAGTATATATATGGGGGGTCCTTGAGTGGTCATATATGGACGTGACACAATATATATAATAATATACTATTAATGCTAGATTAGTAGTTATAATTAGATGCTAATTTTTTTCTCATAAAAAATATATTCATGTATGTATATATATAATTAATTATGACTACTATCGTTGTTAAAGATATTTTTTTGAAGATGGAGAGAGAAAAAAAAAGATTGAGAGGGTCGTAGTCACGTTGTTAACAAGAGAGTGGGGTTAAGTCAAGAATTTCGACTATACACACTTTGTTTCGACTATACACACTTTGTTTTTTTAATAATGTTTGGGAGGATTAGCCTTACACGTGTTACACGATTGGGCACCGCCATTTGACCCGTGAACTGGCACGTGCGAGGGATCCGTATGCTTGTATGCTTCTCTTCTTTATCTTCTACTAAACCACCATTTTCTTGTCTTTGAAATCTTAATGACATTATTATTTTGGTATTTGACTCAACTATAATTTTAAATGATTAAAATAATTCTTAAAAAAATATAATTTATTACTATAAAAATGTTTGAAAATATAATTTACTGTCATAATAGTATGTGATTATTATGACGTTAAAGATTAAATTGATTGACATTTTAATCATTTGAAAACTAATTTAAATTTTTAATTGAGTTGTACACTTTCATGGACTAAAATAATAATTTACTCATTTTTCTTCTTCTTACGATAATAATTTTTTGTTTTAATTTCTAGGAGGAATAAGTTTTAGTATTCCATAGGTTCATTATAATGTATTGTTAACACATTTTTGTTTATAAACAACTGTTATTATTATTGTAGTTAAATTAATTTTCTCAAGTTAGAATATGGGACCACCTTCTTATAATTTATTCGGTATCCTTTAGTTTATCAACTGAGTTACGCAAGAGCTCATTTAAAAACCTTAATTTTAAGTATTTTAACACTTTCTAATGATGAATATGAAACACCTTTTAATGAATATTTCCTTTGGTCACAAATATCAGCAAAAGTTAAAATTGAAGTAAAATTAATTGACTTTTGTTTGTATATGTGATAAAATAGAGAATACGACAAGTTGGAATGCAATAATTTCCCCTAAGTAACAAATACTTAATACATATATGTACACTAGTGCAAATTTTGGATTAAAATACCCATAAAACCTAGTACAAAAACTCTCGTAAGTATAATTCAATTGATAACTTAATGTACATCGATATATAGAGGTTTGAGTTCGACCTTAAAATTCTCTACTTTTTTATACTTAATATAGAAGTCTACTATTAGGTTATTTAACCCAAAACAAGTCGAGTACCAAAAATATAAATTTAAAATATATACACAGTGACATTTTTATAATTAATTAAGCTAATTGAAAATGCTCTATATTTTAAGTTTTGTTTTGGAACTCTATATTTTAAGTTGGTTGTTTTGATAGTCAACTGTTATATATGGTTTAATTGCAATACTGGTTATATATTTTTTTACTGATTTATAGAATTAGTCTTTTCATTTAAAAATTTACTTTTTTTAGTCTCTCCATCACGATTTTTAATTAAAAAAATATGGTATGATATATTTTAAAGATGTGGCATATGGTATGATAATACGAAATTATCAACATTTATGATATTTCAAAAATATTTCCTAAGAATTTCATTTTCAACTTCAAAAATTATTTATTTCTGTAATTTAATTAATGACATATAAATAATTAATACATCTAGATGGTTCTATATAATTAAATCGTATGTGACATCATTTAAAATATGTTACATTACAATATTTTTGCATAGAAATTTGAGGGAGAGACTACAACTGGATGATTTCAAAATGGAGGATTAATTGTGTAAATAGAAAAAAGATGAGAATTAAAATTGTAATTAAGTTGATGTTTAAAATTTTATGTCAATTTTAAGCAACATTTTCCTTCAGAAATCATGGTCAAATTAGTCACTAAATTTTGAAAATTCTATAGGAAGCATTCAATTATTACTTTAACAATGTGGACAAACCATTGTGTTAACATATGTTTGCGAGTTGAATGTTGGATGATTTTATATGGTTAAGTCTATATTTTTATATATATTTGATATTTTTTAAAAAAATTACAAAAAACAACATGATAAATGAGTATATAATACCATGATGTTCTTTTAATTTAAAAAAAATTAAATATATATTAAAACATAAACTTGACTCTTCAAATTTTTCCAAAAATCAACTCGCAAACACACTTTAAGTAATTACCAAAGGAAATAGTTAGACTGATGTAATTTAATTTGAGTTAGGAACTCGTTAATTCATGAGTTTGAGGTCTCAAATTATAAAATGCTAATTTTAGAAAACTATGTTGTTTCTCACGCCTCGCCTATATATGTGGCTATGTTTTTATTTTATTAAGAGGAGTGATACTCATTTGATTTAAATTGTAGAATACATAGATACAATAAGAATTTAAATTTGTTAAAAATATAAATGATAAATCTGCGAACAAACTCATAACAACACTCAAATTAATAGCATAAAACGGCAACATGTCTATAAATATAATAAAATTCAAGTGTTTGAAATACCTATACTTCTGAATCTGTAACGTTAGTCACGCTAAAATTATTGATTGAAATGTATAATCTATTAAAATTACTCTATTAAATTTGAACCAAAATGAACACCACACTAAAATTGAAAAAACACTTCACCAAGACGAAAAAATTCAAAAAAAAAAAAAAACAATGTTATATAAAAATCAATTATTTAAATAATAAAAAAATAATTTAAAAAATTATTCTAAACGAAAAAATTATTTTAAACCACTAAAAAAAGACATAAGGTTAACGTTTGTGGGAGGCTACTGTAACCGAAACCTCCAACTTTTTGAACTTCGTGACATGGCTGTGTTGTGAGTGGGATTTCACGTCACCCTCTTTTTATTTATTTATTTATTTATTTATATTCCTTTCTTTGCATCCCGAAGTTTGTGGCACGCATCTAGTTTTCTTTGTATGCCTCAGCCTTATGATATGCAAACACTATCACATTCACATCAAATCAATTGGAAAAAGTTATTTATGTTTTGGTTAAATTGTGTTTGGGTTGTTAACGGTGTGAATCCTCTCTATCAGTGTAAAAAAGATAGAAAAGAAAATTTAGATAAAATATTGGAATAGAGAAAGTGCATCCATTTATTTGTAGTTTTGGCACACTTTTGTACTTTTATTAACTGTTTTTTTAATATAGAGAAGATGATAAAATTATTGTTTTCCATTTTGCTTATTAAATAGAAGTATGGTAGGATTATTACGAGGAGAGTTTGACAGAGGACATTTATATTGGACTAAAAGTAATCAAACAAATGAGTTTAATGTCAGATTTTAATTCAAAACCTACAATGAATTTATGTGTCATCTCGTTTATATATTGGTCATTCATAATTTTTCTAAATAATGTGAGACTTCTAACTCACATTTGCTACACAACAATATCTCCTTTATGTGTAAATCAATTTCATTCATCTGATTATGCCCTCTCAAGTCGAAGGTTTTTCATTCACATTCACTTGCACTGTTGTTGATCTCTGCATCTACATACACTTCCACTGTTGTTGACGTCCTCACATCAACGAGACACGCCGTCTAAACACTCTTGATCAGGGAGACTTTCAATACAAGAAGTTGATCGCTTTAGTAATCATCGACTCTGATACCACATATTGGATTATGAGAAGAGCCTGAAAAATCATCCATATTGGACCAAGAGCAATCACACAATTGAGTTTGACACCACATCTTAACTCAAAATCTTAAAGACAATGAATTTATGAGTTATCTTCTATCATGTGAACTATGTTTTTCTTAATTATTTCATTGTGAGTTAAATTCGTGATTTTCTTACATATTAGCATATAATATTATTTGTTGTTTTAATCGAATACAATTTGTGATTTTTAACAAATTTAATTGTGATTTTATATTGTGAATTGAATAATTTAACTCTCCTAATGAAATTATATATAAAAAAAGTTATATTTTTTTTATTAACGTACTTATATTTTAATTTTTTAAAATATCGTATTTTGTACCCGTACCATGATTTGGTGCTGATAAAACACACTCTCTTTTTTCACTAGCTCTATATATAGAGATATCATATATTTATTTTGTATCTTTTATCTTTCTATCAATCAACGTCGGTCCAACAAATTTAAAAACCTAATACAAATTTTAAAAATGAGATTTTTTTTATGTAAAATTAAGACTCTTTTTAAATACAAAATAATAACAAAAAATTATGAATCTTCTAAAAATAAATAAAAAATTTATTAATTACTTTTTTATTTGTAAAAAATATAATAAAAAAATAGTGACATGTGTAGATTTAAACCATGGAAAAAGTTACAAACTTTACACTTTACCAACTAAAAATATATTAATATAAAATTTGTTATTAATTTAAAGATTTTATTTCATGATTCTACACATGTATCCCTTAAAAGATAGGGTATTGAATGAATGTGAGCAAATATATATTTATACATTACATATGATATGACCTCTCATAGTCATATATCACAGTTTAGAGAATTTGGTAAACCAAAGACTTTTTGTATGGTGGGTGCGAACCCATCAATGGCCTGAAAGATACGTCAATAAAATCACACTTTTATTTTATGCAAAGCAAAAAAAATGGTTTCACTTTATGTACATATTTATTTTGATCTTCACTCTCTCTCCAGTATTAATTCATTTGTTCGCTCTTCCAGTTACAATTTCTTTTTTTTTCCCTTTCATCTTCATCTCAAAATAAAGTTCATTAAATTATATTGTGTCACATTTTTCACTTAAAAAAAAGTTAAAATTTCAATTGAAAAATATTTGATATCTTTATATATCACCTCTGTCCCTAAATATAAGAACAATACTTAAGAATTTATAAAAGTCATTTTTTAATCAAATGTGTCAATGATGCACATTTTTTTCCCTAAAATTATCCTTTAATTATAAATATAGAGAAGTAAATGATATTTTAATTATTCATTTAATTAAAATAATTTTATGAAAAAATAATCAATATATCTTGTAATTTAGAAAATGTCTCGTGAAAAGAGACAATTTTTTTTATAAAAGCATCTTACATGTAGAGATACAAGTAATATAATATTTCTTGTAACTTTTTCTATAAAATATTTCTTGTAATTATAAATTATTTTAATATTCTTGCATTATAATTATCTTTATATACTTTTTATAATCAATTATTTTTATTTTTATAAAATTGTGTTGACGAAAGAAATGAAAGAAAGGAATACAAGCAAGAAAGATTACATGGCTTCATCATTACAAGAAGCATGAAATTGTTGACGTTGTGTCCTTTATGCATGTTTGACTTTTTGACTAGGTAAGAGCCCCTCTATTTTAATTTTTGAAAACAATCGTAAAAACTTAAAAAAGGTAAAATGTTATTATACTCCAATTTTGTCCACATAAGGATATACATTTTTCTACACCACATTTAATATGAGAAATAGGGATATACATTTTTGGTATAAAATGATTTTACGCTTATATTCAATAGAGTTTATGTATTTACTACATTAATTCATCGATTTTATTCTATTTTTATGATATGATACGAAAAAATGAATTTTTTTATATTAAATGTGGTATAAAATTAATTTACATTAATAGTGCATATTCAATACACTCTTAATCTATTTTGTTTTATTTATTTTTGAATAAAAGAGTAAATAATAGTGTTTGTATGTTGGATTCATTTTATTTTTTATCAAGTATTTAATTTATTTCAAATTTAGTTCAATCTAATTCCGAAAAAAAAAGTTCAATCTAAAGAAAAACCTGAAAACAAACTGTTTCATTCAAGCCCAAATTACATAAATAATAATAATAATAATAATAACAACGAAATCATAAAAGAAAAGAAAACAAAAGCACAAAGAAAAAGGGGCATTTTTTTCATTTTTACCAAAAACAAAGGGCAAAAGCCTGCGCCCCCAACCCCAATTAATTTACTAAAAAAATTAATAATAAAACCTAACAACCTAATTGAGTATAAAATAAGAACAATCAACCAAAAAGGTAAGGGATTAATGATAATGTATCATTTTAATTGTTGATTGATATCATAATCAATCTTATTCATTTTCTTTCATTGCCTTCCATAACCACATGCATCATGAAAAGTCTACATTGTTTTTAGTGGGCTCTATAATATTGAAATCCTAATTAACCTAAGACTAAGAGGCAAACACAAAATTAAAAAGATCAAGTGAAGCTGTAGCAATTAAAAGAGGTCTCAAGTTTATATCATATAGTCCACTACATAGAGGTATTTTTTTTTTTCAAATTTATTTCTATGTAATTATTTACATTATGATTATGAATCTCCACTATGTGCTTCTTTTGTGTTTATTTAAACCCAAATGCTGTTAAAATTAAACTAAACTATGAATAAAAAATTATTTGAACCTTCTTTTATGCATTGACGTGTTTATCTCTCTGTTTTATTGATAAAAAAAATGAAATAATTTGATTAATAAAGAATAAAAAATTATAAAAATATATTCTAAATGAACAATGTTTTAATTATTTCATTCATTTCTAAACTTTGTTAGAGATTTTAGCTTTTTTAATGAAGTATAAAGATTGAGGTTTTGGGACTTTAACATGTTGTAGATATGATACTAACTTGGGAGGAAGAGCCAAATTTCTGAAGAACTTACACAATATGGAGTACTCTTCTGCTGAAATGGTGAAGTCAAAATATTTATTCATTTTTATCATCTTTTCCACCTAATTTATAATGTATCTTTTATTTTCAGATATGTGTTCTAAAAGTGAATACAGATTGTGAGGCATGTAAAGTAAAGGTGATGAAAATCTTGCAAAGAATCCGGGGTATTTTCTTTTCCTAATAATTTTTTCATAATATAAACTCAAATTCTAATCATAACAATATTTAATGGGATTTTTTTTTATCTTTTGAATTAATGTCATTTTACTATAATCCATTTCTCCTGATATTTGAAGGGTTAAAACAAAGAAAACATGTGTTTCTCCAACAAGGAAAAATACTCCTTAAGAATATGAATTCAAAGCATGGTTGAGTTTTTCTATTTAAAATTGTAGCAAACTAGGCAAAATATGTTATGTTATACACATTATGTTTGAATTTTAAATTGGAAATAAATATGTATATGATTTTGATATTTTTATTCTACACTATAATTTCAGGGGTCTATAATATAACTATTGATGGAGAAGATGGAACGGTGAAAGTTAATGGAAGAGTAAATCCAAATACATTATTAAGTGTGTTAGAAAAGTATGGAAAACATACAGAAGTTAAGTATGTAAAATTTGATGGTGAAATTGTTGAAAGAAATCCTAACTACTATGGTGAACATGGATATAATTATAATCCCTATGATAGGATGGAATATTTTTCATATCCTCCACCTTTGCCTTGTCCTCAACATCAAGGGTATCATCATCACTATCCATATTTTTCTCAACCACCACCTATGCCGCCGCCGCCACTAGTACCATGTCAATTTCCACCGCCTCCGCCGCCACCATTAGTACCATGTCAATTTCCACCACCTCCTCCAATGGGGCCAATTTGGGGGCCATCGCAACCTACGCCGCCTCCACCGCCTCGTCCGTATGGTTATGGACCACCTCCTATGACATCATTTTGTCCACCTCATAATCTCCCCCTAGATGAGTACACAAGACAAAATAATCCAAACAAATGTGCAATGATGTAAAGAGATTGAGAATCAGAAGCAAGAAGAAATTCAAGTGATTATTTATGCTAAAAGTCTAGTACTCTCTTTATTTAATGTAAAATGTTAGACCATAAATTATATGTTGATTATGAATTCAATATTTTTGTGTTTTCCTTGGTTTGTACATGATTTTATGACTCACTATTTTTGGTATTGGGTAACGACATGGCCAGTAGTGTCATCCCAAAGCAACAAAATCCCCTTTCTTTCAAATGCTACAAAGCTATAGTAGAGAAAAGATGTAGTTGGTCCATAGAAAATGTACAACAAATATATTTGAACATAGCATCAAAACTTTCAGCTTCTAAGCATAATAGGCTCAAAAAGGTGCCACAATTTTGCTTTCCTCCAACATGCCATGTCAAGTTGATTCTGAATCATTTTGGCACTCAGCTCATGCAAATGAATAGTCTATACATTTGCTTATTAACCATGCTTAGGAGTTGGAATAATTCAAATTATTTGGAAGGAGCTTATCACCTAGCACTCTCTTCCTAGACTAGACATTTTCCGTCAACATATTTGGTCTTTGTATTTAAATTGTTTCATATGTATCTTTCAAATTTTTAAACTATTTTTTTCATACATACATGTTTAGAATATTATAAGAATTTCTCTCACAAAAATTTTGAATTTTTTAAGGATAAATTAAATATGACTTTTTTAAGCTTTTAGCGCTTAAAAAATTCATATTTAATTATTTTTTAATAAAAAATTCAAAAGTTTTGGATGTGAGATTCTTATAATATTCTAAATATTTATGCAAAAAGTCATTCAAAAATTTGAATGATACACCTGAGTTGACTTAAAAGCAGATACCAAAATTATTGATAGAAAAAATTTGAGAGACTATTGATCGATGAAAAATTTTAGAAGGATTAAAAACGAAATATGATATATTTATAAGGAACAAAAACAAAAGCTTATTTAACCCAAAAATAAATAAAGACTTGATAAATAAAAATAAGATTTAATTATAGTTTTAGTTCCCTATTTTTACCGATTCACGAAATTGATCTCCTATTTTAAAATTTGATAGTTTTGATAATTTATTCTAATTTTTAACTAAAAAATAGTGATGTGACATGTTTTAAATAACATGACATATGATATGATAATTTAAAATGATTAGCACCTATGAAATCGCAATAAAACCCACTAAAAATTTAACTTTCAATTTTAGAATTTTTTTATTTTTGTAATTTAAGTAATGACATAGGAATAATTAATGCATCTAGATGGTTTTATATCATGAAATTGTATACAACGTAATCTAAAGTATTCTAAATTGTCATTTTTTAGTTTAAAAATCTAAAAAAATAAACCAAAATTGTCAATTTTTAAAATAGGATTACTAATTTCATGATTCGGTAAAAATAGATAAACTAATACAATTTAAAAAAAAACATAAAAAACAGAAGTGTGATGTGAATTGTTAGTTATCCATCTAGATTCCTAGTGAGGAGATGATACTCAACTGTGTTAGAGTGAGAGCTACATCCATGGCTGTTCCTTCATTCACAATAATAAGAAGAAGAAAAAGAAGACACATATTATTCTTTTGCTCTGCTTCTTCAACCATCAATACTGAGCAATTACGTTCTCAACTTGATCATCTTCATGTGGAGGCTCACTCCACCAGAACCAAGGGTAGGTACCCTTCAATTGCTCTATCCTCATTTTTCATTCTTTCCTTCCCAATAGAAACTCTTTACCAATATGCCTTTCAAGATTGTATGAATAAAATGGCACTTATCATTTATTGTTTCAAAATTATTTGTCACTTTCCATGTCAATTTGAATTTACAAAGATTCATTAGGAGAAAAGAATTCAAGAAATTATGAAAAGCAAAATATCAAATGGATTCTAAGAAATAGTATAAGTTTGTGTTCAAATTGTACCATGCTAAAAAATTGCACTTAGTCTTGTTGAATAGGTTGACAAATAATAGCTACATGAATTCTGTGACACTATTTACTCTTTGCTTTATGATTTTGATCTATTTCACCTTTGATAGAAACCTACCTAGTGAGGAAATGATTATTTTGTTGTTTGTCCAAAATTAAGATAAAAGGTTATTTAAAAGCTTAAGTGTGGTGGTTAAATACAGCAAATAGTGCTAGATTGAGGCTCCTAAGATTATCAGAGTCAGCAGAGAAGCTTCAAAAACAAGCAGCTATAAGCATGCAGAAGGGGGATGAAAATTATGCAAGGGATATGCTTTTTCAGAGGAAAAAGGTGTTGCAGGCTTTGGAGAAGTCTAAAAGGCGCATCGAATTACTTGACGAGCTTTCCACAAAACTAAGTGAGGTAAAATGAATTTTTCAATAAATACTTACAAGATTCATGTTTGCTGTTATATTTTTCATTGCCATCATTATGACAATGATGTCATCATAATCATAAATGCCAATATGTTGAGGAAGAACAGCTATGTTAGTTAGTTCCGGTTATTTCAGGCAATATCATCGAAAGAAAGTCAGCTAGTTGGAAATGTCACTATGAACATTGAAGACACAACAGAAGATGCTTCAAGTCTGGTTCGAATCATTCCTCCGAAAGAGGAAGATATAAAAGATTCTACCAAGAATGATTCTGATCTTAATATGATGACGTTCAGCGATATTCAAGATGTGCATGTTTCTTTAGAAAGCCAAGATAATCTACTTGATGATAAGGAGACAGAGAATCTTCTAGGATCAATTACCACAGACACTGGGAATGAAAATAACATACTCAGCAGCTTGTCAGAAATATCCTCTTACGATGATTTCATGGAACATATAGATCAAAAGCTCCGCGAGATTGAAGCTGAACTAGTTGCTGTTTTGAATGTCTCAACCTTATTACTAGATAGTGAAGAGAGACCAAAGAATTCCAGGTTGCAACAAACAATGGAACTCCTTGAGAGTATCCATGGCATTAGACAGAGGTACAACATTTCATTTATATCAAAGCATAATTTAGACTGTCTCATTTGATGATTTAGATATGAACATGGTTTTAAATAAAGGTCCGCGACTGGGATCTGGGCCGCCATATAACAATTTTTTATGTTGCTGAAACCACAATGCAATCGCAGTTCTCCGCCATATCAAGGATTGCGATTTGTGACACAACTGCAACTGTTATCGCGGCCACTATTTTAAAACCCTGGATATGAAATTTAATTTTGATTTGGTGTTTCCTAGTTGTTTAATTTTAGATTATTGCTAAGAGCATTTGTATAAATAGAGGCGAAAAAGTAATGCATGGCTTTTCTAAAATTTCCTATCTTACAGAATCAGAAGTACTAAGGAAGCAAAAGTGAGGATCTGATCAATTTTGCTTTCCTCAACTAAGCTTCTGCTAACAGGTGAGAACTAACTAGAGTCATAAAATAATTTGCCACAATTTTATTGTAGCCCTTAATTACTTCATGTGGGAATAGCATAGACATCTTTGATATTCTTATTATTATTAGTTCACTAGCGTCTAGACGGGCACGTGAGTGCATCTATTGTTATTACGGATAAAAAATATTGAATTTGATGTAGTTACTTATTAAATTTGAGAAGCAATGGTAATTTTGGAAAATAAAAAAGGCTACACCAAAATGGTGTATCCCCTTTATATATGTTATAGATTACAGTGCAAAGAGGTATTGATGTATTGGTTTATGCCTAAATGGCTTGGCTATATTGATGTTGTAAATATGGCTTCCAAGATTCATATATGTTTGCTTCATGCAATACATAAATTCCAGTCATGTGTTTAAATTTACACAATCAATTTATACTTCGTGAAGTTCGTACAAAGATTTTTCATTTTTGATACCTTATGATATCATGAGCTTCTGTAACTTTAACCGTCCATGAATTTCCATTTTTTGGGCTATTGTGACTTGATGATATGGTCACAGGTTTTAGTTGCTTAAACAGCTACTCCATCCATGGAACAAAACTGCAAACATGGCCAAAAGTTCAGAATAGTGGTGGTGGTCTCTTGTACTGGTCTACACTTTTTGAAGAGATAGTTGAATTAGACAGTTTCCATGAGGTCAGCTAGAGTTATCTTCCCATACACGCCATGGTCCAAGGAATCAAATTGTTTGCTAATTTGCAGAATGTCTATCTCAGTAATCTTTCCCATTTGCTTAAGCTTGTATATGACAAATTCAGACTTACTGCACATAAAGTAAAAGGTTAATAAAAATGTAGCTGATATATGTGATAACACTTGAAAAAAATATGAACATATATCGGCTGCACAGAATGTGTTTTCTGTCTTTCTGGGAAAAATTGGCATATTGCACTTCAAGAATTTCTTAAAAGGTGAATGAAAAATACAACTTCAATGAGAATACAACTCAGTATTTTCCATTGATAATAAAATTTCCGCATCAGCTTTGCATGCAGATTTAGGCTTATTGATAATCACATAAACTCTTCCTCTTTTTGAATCTGTTTTGCTACATTTGCATTCTCAATTTCATATATCAGAACTTTAATTTCTATGATACAACATATAAAGTTGAAGACATTGTAAAACAAACAGAATGGAACTATGTCAATATGCTTCATGAGATTCTAACTATGGTATTTGAACTGAAATTCATGTTTCAGCTGCAGGTAGTTCAAAGTTTCTAAAGTCATTTATTGTTTTGGTTAATTCTGACATAAATTCAAATCTCATTTTTAATACTTCTGCTATCCAAGTGAAAAAGCACAAGGATAAATATTATATTAGATTATCAATAATCAAGCATACCTGATTGATCCATCATTATCAAGGTCTGCAGCCGCCAAATCTGATAAGGTTATCTTCTTCTGAAGAACCCTTTTCGCCATCTCGCGACTTCTCTTTTGCATACTATAATCAGTGAGGTATAGAAACGCCCTTGCAACTGCCAACGTGCTTACCAAAAGCCACAGAATTGCAAAACATCTTCCAGTTAATGTTCTGAAAGAACGATCTCCGTAACCAACCGTTGTAACCGAAGTAATGGAGAGATAAAAACTGTCAGCCCAATTCATATCCTCTACAAAGTGTGCTGTAACTGTTCCGATAGCAATGCAGACAATAACAACAATCAAAGCAACACAAACTTTGGTTCTTATCCTCATTCTTCCTTTCTCTTCATCAACCATATAAGTCCTAAGAATTTTCTTGTATCTATCTTCATCCATCATACTCAATAAGAATGCCTCATTTGTATCACAAATGTATACAACCAATTCATTAAGCATAAAACCAATAAATCCAAAACCCACCAAAATGAAACCACAAGTAAACATCTTTGTAAACATGGTATCAGGAACAATATCTCCATACCCTATAGTGCATAGAGTTACCATTGTAAAGTACACAGCATCAACAGGCCTGAATGTAGTAGTTCCTTTGAAACTCCCACTTATCATGTACACTGTAACCCCAATAGCCACATACAAGAAAACAATAGTGAAAGATAGTCTAACTATTAAACTTGACGACTTATGTGCATGACTATTTTCAAAAGGCTCATGAAAATCCACTCTCATGTCGGTGAAAAATAAGGACGGAGCAGAGCGGGATCGATGAGTAATCTTCCCTTTCACGATGCTTAAGTTTGCTATGAGGTTAATATAAGAAGTGTTTTTGGATTCATTGATGATATGAGAAGAACTTGATTGAGATAGTGATGGGGAGGGAACAAGGTCATGGAAAGGTTGGTGTTGATTGAGTAATGGTTTACTTGGTGACTCTGTTTCTCCTTTAGTGGAGAAAAGGGTGAGGAGAGGCTCATGCATTGTGTATTGATCAGATTTGAATTGGAGATACTAATGGTGGTAGCAAGCTAGTATCATAGGTTCTTTCAACTACAAGTCAAACAAGAGGAAAGATGGTTAGTTGTTTGTGGAAATGGATTCCTAGTGACTACAAGAGAATCTCAACCATTCTATTTTTATCATTAATTTATAATAATAGTTATTTATTTATCGAGGTTTAACTCTAAATTGTCTGATTTCTAACAAAGGATCTGTATTGTACTAAGAATGCACAATTCTGCGATTACATAGAATCCAAATCTACTAAAAAAATTACTTAATGCATATAATATAGATACTAATATAAGATATATTAACAAAATTTCATTTTTAATGTTTGATGTCTTTTACCTACATAGTTTATTCTGATAAGTGTGTAAAAAACAGTTTATTTTGATAAGGAGAAAATTACAGTCCGTGAAGAATTAATATTTTCAATTTAATGGACACTAATATTTATATATTCCTTTTGGCCCCAACTACGTGGAACAAGAGCCCCTTTATACCACAATTCAAAAGGAAAAAGGGCAATATATAGATTCATTCATGATAATGTTCATGTTCATCTAAACAATGTAAAAACTTATTTCTTAAACATTACATGAGATAAACCATACCTCAAAATCGACCTTAATAATCAATTTTTACATTTCAGCAGTTATTGGCCTTACCTAATAACTGCTAAAGATATAGCCATATATTATACTTAAAAGTCCTAATAACATCTAGAGTTAGAGCCATACAACTGCACTGCAAACATCTATGGACTGAACAATTTTGAAATCATGAAGCGACGACTTGCACCATTTGGTGGCTTAACTGCTGCAGCAGTTTGAGGAACATCTTTGTGAGGCACCGTTTTCCGTACTTGCGCATGAGTTTCTGCTTCGTGTTGGAACATTCTAACCAGCTCTTGAAGCTCTAGTTTTCTCACAGTAACATTTTCTTCAACAATGGGTTTTTTCAGCCCAAGATAAAGCAATCCAATTCCAACTAGCACTGCTCCCACCACAACTAGGATTACAGAGAAAATAGTGAACGCATAAGGAGTTGCAGATCCAGGTATTCCATCCACATTTATGCCAAAAAGTCCAGTGATGATGGAAAGGACAAGACCACAACCCCCAAACACTCCCAAGTTATGTGTAACTGTGAGGCTTCTGTCCTACAATATGTAGCAAGATTGTGAGTGCATTAACATTGTTTCCTAGTTGGAACCAAAAATGAAGATACCAGGGTGTGTGCCAAATAAATCTCTTGCACACTTACATTTGTAATTGAATGAAACTTATGTATATCAAATAAATGAATTTAATAAAACAATTGTGCGTCGCCGTCGCTATTATAGAGATTAAATTTCAGTGGTCAGTAGAGATTACAAAACCTGCAACCATGCACGGACAGCGCTTTGCATTACATCTTGGATTGTGAACAGGCGACCTCGAACTGCTTCTTGCTCCTCAATCATTTGCCTTGTACTTTTCATTACTCCTGCCAGCAATGATCTTGTTACATTTCCTCTCAACTGTTGCAGAAGTTCAAACATAATTTCTTCTCGTGCATGGAGTGACCATTTCACTCGTATAACCTACTAGGTTAAAATAGTGATAAAGGAACACGTGAAAAATTCCAATGTACCAAAATTAACAAAATTACTATGCACAAGAAAACTATGAAATCAGTTTTATAATAAAAAATTTAAAGTTACTACAGCAGAGCAATCGGTTAATATGTGTGATATATAAAATTCTACTCTATACAGCATTCTTATTTTTTAGCAAGATACATACAGTGACAAGAAAAATACCAATTAAATTATAAGAAATAAGATATTGAAAAGATAGAACCAACCACATTCAAAACAGCTGAGAAATTCATGATATACCTCAAAGGTTTCCAATTAGTTTTGAATTTCATGTTGGTTACATTATTCATAACAATCCTTTTCTTTTCCTTCATACTCTTTTTCTGGTACTTTTTGGCTTTACGCTACTAACAATTTTATGATGCAAGAAAGAAAATTTTGTCTTGTCGGAAAAGGGAGCAAATAAATCTAAATACAATAAAATGAGCAAAGCACTCACAAGCATGTTATTAAATAATACAAAAATAAAGAAACATATTGCAACGGCAAAATAAAGTTTTTGCCCTGCATCATCAACACCAATACAATTTGTGAAACCAAATTATAATTTTATGGAAGATTCTCAACCAGTACAGTATTAATCAGTCTGTGATCTGCAGAATTACCTGGGTTGATAATCTTCTAATTTCCTGGTTCAATATTATAGTGAACAGATGCAAATCCTCCTGGTTCCTCCTAACAAGAAGGAAAAAAGAACATTGTAAATCCAAGTTATAAACAAAATAGATGAAATGACTACCTATGTTTCAGATTGATATCAAGAAGGCTTTTGATACTATTTATTGGAACTTTCTGATAAATGTTTTGTGCGCCTTAGGTTTTAATGAAACTTTTTGTGGGTGGATCAGTACAATTCTTCACTCGCCTAAGCTATCTATTTCCATTAATGGTAAAGCAGTGGATTTTTTTTAACTGTAAAAGGGGAGTCAGGCAAGGGGATTCGCTATCTCCTCTTCTCTTTTGTCTGGCAGAAGATGTTTTAAGCAGAGGCATATCTAAGCTGGTTGTTGATGGAAAATTGCAGTTGATGTCAGGGCCTCGAGGCTTTGCTATGCCTAGTCATGTGCTCTATATTGATGATGTGATGATCTTCTGCAGAGCTAGTCAGAAAAGTTTAAACTCTTTTGGATTTGTTTCATGATTACAAGCAAGTTTCTAGTCAAGTAATTAGTAAAGAGAAACGTGAATTTTTTCGGGTGCCAACTCTCGCACTAGATCCTCTAGTATTGTGTCCACTTTGGGTTTCTCTAGAAGTAGAATTTCTTTTCTTTATTTAGGGGTTCCAATTTTTAGAGGGAAACCAAAAGCTAACCATTTAATACCCATTGTTGACCGCATCAAAAACAAGCTTTCCTCTTGGAAAGAGTCCATGCTTTGGATCATGGGCAGAGTCCAGCTGGTTAATACGGTTTATTCATGGTATGCTCTTATATAGTTCTCGTATTTACAATTGGCTCGCTAGCATTCTTAATTCCTTAGATACTTGGATTCGGAATTTTATCTGGTCTGATAATATCTTTACTCGAAAAGTGGTCACGGTTGCTTGAAAACATAT
Organism: Cicer yamashitae; assembly: GCA_037974755.1. Taxonomy (NCBI): domain Eukaryota; kingdom Viridiplantae; phylum Streptophyta; class Magnoliopsida; order Fabales; family Fabaceae; genus Cicer; species Cicer yamashitae. The sequence goes on from JBBPBQ010000004.1 coordinate 48,930,854, forward strand.
TTGCAAACCTGGCCTTGGATTAAGCTCCATAAAGACAATCAACAAAGCTAGTCAAATAAAGCTTTCTTGGGACTTTGTTACTTAAGCATGGAACCTTCAGGAACTCCTGCAAGATTAAGTATCATATCACTTCTTCCATTTGGCCTGGGATTTGCACCAGCTTGCACATTATCAAGGAGAATGCTTCGTGGCAGCTTGGGGATGGCTCCAAGATTAACTTCTGGGCCGATACGTGGCTTTCTAAACCTGTTACTGATCTGCTTGAGATTCCTTCCACTGCCCATCACTTGCTCCATGCCGAAGTCAAGAACTTTCTGGTAAATAGGACGTGGGCAATTCCTAACGTTCAAGGACGCCTATCTTTTTGCCAATCCTCATGGAGTTTCCATGCCATGGTCTAAGCTTATTTGGAATAGTTGTATTTTTTCTTCTAAATCTTTCTTGTTTTGGAGGATTTTCCACAACAAGATGCCTACAAATGATAATCCTTTGGAAGCACGGATGTATGGTGGTCTCGGTCAGTTCTCTTTGTGGTCGAGCTACAGAGGACACTTAACATCTTTTCTTCCAATGCCCCTTTGCGAAAAGGATTTGGATTTGGCTTCAGGGTATTCTTAAAACTAACATCGGTTACTCCAATATTTTGTCTGTTTTGCAGGTTTATAATCGTAGTTGGTGCGCTCAGGTGCGCAATACCATTACATCTGCTATCATTAATGTTTTATGGGCTATATGGTTTAGCAGAAACCAAGCCAGGTTCAACAACAAAATCTTTTCTTTTTAGCAGGCTACTTCCTTGATTAGTTCCAATGTTTCACTCTCTGGTAACTTTAGCTCTAGGAAAATGTCATTTTCAGACACCGATTCTCACGTGCTTCAACCCTTCTCCATCAAAGGTCACCTTCTTTCTGCCCCTAAAATTAGACAGATTATTTGGCAATCTCCTGCTTATAATGTTATCAAATGTAACATTGATATTGCTGCAAGAGGTTGCCTAGGTCCTGCTGCTTGTGGTGGTATTTTTCGGGACCATAATGCTTCTATTTTAGATGGCACAATTGTCTTAACTTGACATCTCGTAAGAGCTTTTAATGCTCTCATATTTATAGAGAAGGAAATGTTTGTCCTGACAGACTAGTAGACTTTGGTGAAATTCAGCCCCTTCTTTCATTCAAGAGGAGTGTTTTAGAAATAGAAATCAATTTCCTAATTTTAGATTTTTCTGATGTACCCTTTTTTTCTAGGTTTGTTTGTTTTTCATTTTGCTAAGTTCCTAATAGATCTAGCTTTTGCTTCATCGCACTGCACTCTTTTTTCCTTCACCAAAATTTTATCTCTTTGGGTTTTCCTGATAAGGTTTTTAACGATGCAATTGTTGTTTTCGCACACTGTTTTTACCTTGGGTATTGGTCTAGTCCCCCCAAGCTTTATTTTCCCTCTTTTCATTTTAATATACTTTTTAAGATGTTACAAATGATAGGTGGTTGATTTGGGGTGCCAACATAGTTGGGATGCCAAATTTACCATATGATGCTTTTGCACTCTTTCTCTTTTTGGCTTAAAAAAAATGGTCATGCAATCACCTATTCATAAACATCAATTCCACTTCATCAGCAGCGCCAAAGACGTGTTTACGAAACAACCTGTGACATCATATGCATTAGTAACTAATAAAATATGACGGTGCTTATTAAAAAGTGATCCAAACTAAGTATGGTCTAAGATCACAATAGAATGTTAAAAGAATAAATTATTCACAGATTGAAAACTTCAATCTCATCAAACCTGATTAATATAGCCCTTAATATCAGCATCAGATTTTGTACGAATAGGAAATCAATAAGTTTGATGAAATATGTTTAAAGTATAAATAAATAAATAAATAAATAAGGAAAAGATAGAATGAAATTACGACCAAATCCAGTCTAGATACTGCAAAGTGAAATAAGCTCAACAAGTCCACACATTATTACTGGAGCTAAAGCTACTAGGCCCATTACCCAATCTGATACCAAAATTGCAGCATAGATGAGGACAATTCTAACTTTTTGGAGTTCCAAGAACTAAAATGCAGCCGTGTAGTCGAACACTTTTGACAGTAGTAAGGAAAAATAAAAGAGGGGAAGGATTCTAAATACCTATGCTTAAAAGAGGGGGAGGGATTCTAAACCATATTTTGAGTTTCACTTCTTCATTTGATCATAATGTTATCCACTGAAACAGATGCCAATATCTTCTTCGCTAAAATATTCTGAACAAGTAGACACAGCAGTTCCATATATTCTTTCAAATTTGACTATATTCTTATCTTCAAATATTCATTAAGAAAAATAAAGTTTTCTTATCTTTATTGTGTGTACTATCATCATTCTAGCTACTATTTCAGGCTATATATATATATATATATATATATATATATATATCCCACATGGAAGATTTAATCGATATCATGAATTGCAATTCACCTTAATAAAAAAGACATTGTCCAAAAGAAACAATTTTTGCGCAAAAACCAACAAAGACGTTCTAAGTTGGTAAGCAGATGTAAATAATATTAACCTATCATCCCATCGTGCAAGACGACAAGCCAGGTGTGCTACAACCTCATGAATGCTGCGTGGAATGTTAGCTCCTCCGCCAGCCAGCAGTTCCTGCAGAACACAGTTTAAGGTAACTAAGGATAAAATTTAAAAAGAATCATGCTTTCGGAAAAATAACTGTCTAATTAACTGGGGTGGAGCCAACTAACTTACTAACCTGAACTTCTAAAATACCTAACACATTGATGTTTGAAGCAGAGCCCTTAACATGCAAAACTGTCACCAAAAAGTTTTGTGCCTGCCATGCTCGTAATACAATGGGGATGTCATTTTCCTCAGCAAATGGATCGCCTGCAGACTGCCCTAGAAGTTCGAATAGTAATCCACCAGCGACTCGAACAGGAACCTGTCAAAATAAACGTCAAAAACTTATTTCAAAAATTTGAACGCCTTAACAGCTACATTGAATCATTGATTTTAACTCAAAGAAGCACAACAACCAGGGAGGACACAGACCACAAGATGTCTCTGAGGTCACCCATTTGCAAAATGGTAATAGCAAATTGGAATTCGTGTAAAAGAAAAAAATTAGCAAATTTCACTCATGTATAACTAGTTTATTTACCTCATACAGAAGGTGTTTCATTCGATCACTTATTAATCTGCTTTCATCATGCAAAGCAATGCTAATGGCAGGATGTAACCATTGAGAACTAGCAAGCCATGTAGCAACATATGGATCAGCAGCATTCAAATGACACCACCAGGTTGGACCCACTGGCCTTTCCCAGTAAGGAGTTGCTACATCTGCAACAGGAACATCACTTTCATCATCTGTGAAATCATGTAGCTGTGATGCCCAGCTAGCATCACTATGCACAGCCTGAACAAGTTCAGAAACTCTAGCCCAACCAATTGGGTTCCAATAACTTCTTGGATGACCCTCTTTGCTAAAACAGTTACTGTTATTGAAATCTTCTAGATCCAATCCGCCAGATTCGTCAACCGGAAAAGGTGATTCTTGAAAGCCGTCATTTCCACTGGGACTTCTTTTTAATGAATTAATTTGACTACCTTGAAAAACCTTCTTCTTGGCGACTTCTCTAACTGCTGCTGAAGAGTGTACCTTCCGAGATCCGCGGATGAACTCAAAAGCACAAATAAGTCCGTCAGTCCAAAGTTCCTTGGTGTGCAAGTTATCCTTGGAGGAGCAACGGACTTTATGATTCTCCTGCTCCTTCAATTCATTGTCAAGTGAAGCTGAATAATCTTCATTCACACCTTGCATATCGTACTCAAGTAGAGGAACCAGAGCCTCAACTACCATTGATGCGACACTAAGATACTAATTAAATAAAAACACCATAAAATCAATGAACCATCACTAGAAAGTAGATTGAGCTAATGAAAAGGCTTTCAATGCTGAAACAAACAAACAATATATAACTATGAGTGTAATAAGTACTATTTCATTACAAAAAATAACATGTTTTTTAAATTTGGAAAATGAGAAGCTGTTATTTATTATTTATTAAAGTAGCACTAACTATTGCCAATCTCTTAGCACTGAACTGACACTCACGGACAACATAAAACAAAACCTAATCAAGACGGAAAAAAATAGTCCAATCCAAATCCAACACATTGTTTTTACCTCACTCACTCTTAATTCAATTTGAGTAAATAAATAACAAAGAAGGTATTGAAAAGAGTGTAATAACACTCCCTCCGTCTCATAATCAGTGTCACTTCAACAGAAAAAAAAAAAAATTATCTTAAAATGAATCTCATTTTAAGTAATACTCAATTGTATACCCTTCAATCATTACTAAATACACTACGTCCAACACATTAATTCAATTTTACATTTATAATAAAGAAAATACATCAATAATTAAAAAAGATAATTTAATAAAATGATTACTCTCTTCCTTTCATTTATGTATAATATTCCTAAAATATACAAAACCGACACATTGTGAGAGAGACGGAGTAGCATTCCTCTAAAAGAAAACTAGCGAGAATATGAATGACAAAGGTAATATATAATTACCTATCAATATGGATTTGGATGCGAAGATGAAACGGAGAAGGATGTAATTGAGATGAAAAACAAAAGAGAAAGGAAGGTGAATATTGAGCAGCACATTATTATGCGGAGCAATTGAAATTGGAGAATGCAGTTTCAATTTGGTACATGCGGAGCGGAGAGAAGAGAAAAAGAGGAACCGAACCGAACCGAAACTCAAATACGGTCACCTTCCTCTTTCATCTACGCTATTCTAAACTATATATTGTGCCACATAAAATACAAAAATGTTTACATTAAAAAAATTAAGGAATTAGAAAAAACAAATATAGGTTACAATTAAGAATTTCATTGCAGAACCAAAATAATATTCATTGATATGTACTATTATAATATTAATATAATAACTAGTATATAATTGATATAAAAAAACTTTTATACATACAGATATGTCAAATTATATTTTTTATTTTTATTATAATATTGTAATATTATTTCTTTAAAATATATGCATAAAATTGGAAAACTATTCAAAAAAAATTTGCACCAATGATGTGTAACAACTAATTTTGGATATATTGGGATAGTTAATTTTTCTAACGACATTAATTTTAATTATAAGAATCATTAGAATTAGTGATAATTTCTCTCTCTAAATTTAATAGTTCTTACGACTACTAATCTAAAATACTAAATATAAATATAATGTTCTACCATAAATCATGTATAGCGATTGACATATTTTTATCCTCTTTTTCGTCCACAAAATCATGTATAGCAATTGACATATGTTTATCCTCTTTTTCGTCCACATTCCTTCTTACCAGTGTTTCTCTAAGTGTGTGTTTTGGTGGGAGAGAATTTTGACTGGAGGATTTTGAATGATCAAGTTTATATTTTTGTATGCATTTTCGATTTAAAAAATAAAATAAAAAATATCATAATAGATGATCATATAACATTTCAATTGCACTTAATTTATTATAGCTTCCTTAATTAATTTAGATGAAAAAAGTTCTTCCCTCCCCTCCCTATCTTAGTCCCTCCAAACTCCCAAATCTGACACTTAGTTCTTTCTTTCTGATATGATAGTGAAGATATCTGATGTAATACTAATAATCATACTCATTGATTGTTTTAACATTTTATATAATTATTCCGTTGTATTAATTAACATATAAATGGAATTGAATTTCCGTGTAACATGGTTTCAAAGTTAATTGTTAAGGCCAATAGGACAGGTTATGATAAACTTGGAAGTTGGAACAAACAAATATCTTTATAATATAAGGAAGATAGTGTAGGTAAATATGTAGCTAAGAATGGAATGAAAATAGTAATAATTATATACCATGAGATATCTGCTTGTGAAGGCAATTGATATGAGGCAAAGTTAGTAAGAGTTAGGAAGAGTAATGCAAAAAACAGCAATTTATGGTGTGGTTGGTATAACTTAACTCCATCCTAATATCTGATCATTCTTTTGTGCTCCTATAAAATTTATTCTCATAATGCAACTACTTAAACCTTCAATGAAACAGCAGGAAAGAGCGATTTACTCTTTGTTACTGCTGCTCCTTTAATTCAAAAACTATCTTATGTTTGGTGAAATGGAACACAAGCAAGAACAAGACAATGATAACCAGAATCATATGTCTGGTATTGATGTTACATTAATATCTCCTAAAGTTCCAAAATCTGTTTCACCAGTTTCTTCTGCAGCCGAGGGGGAAACCTTAAAGCGGCCACGCGGACGCCCAGCGGGTTCGAAAAACAAGCCTAAGCCACCAATTATTGTCACTAGAGATAGTGCTAATGCACTGAAAGCTCATGCTATGGAAGTGAGCTCTGGCTGTGATGTGAATGAGAGTTTGTTAAACTTCGCAAGGAGAAAGCAACGTGGTCTTTGCATACTTAATGGCACTGGTTGTGTGACAAATGTAACGCTGCGCCAACCGGCTTCATCTGGTGCCATTGTGACTCTTCATGGTCGATTCGAGATTCTCTCGTTGTTGGGGTCAATTCTTCCCCCACCAGCACCACCAGGAATCACTGGTTTGACAATTTATTTAGCAGGTGCTCAAGGACAAGTTGTTGGAGGTGCTGTGGTTGGTGCTTTGATTGCTTCAGGACCTGTTGTGATCATGGCTGCGTCATTCATGCATGCTACTTTCGATCGTCTGCCGCTGGAAGACGATGAACTTGCTGCTGCAATGCAGAATCAGCATTACCAAAATGGACGCACGCATCATCTTGATATCTCTGACTTATATGCAATGCCGCAGAACCTCCTCATGAATGGTGCAATGCCTCCTGAGATTTACTCCTGGGCACCAGGGCGAAACTTGTCAAAAACCTGAAACTTAGCATACTATTTGTTAGTAGTTGTTGTCTCATTCAAAAATTACACTATATGATAGCTATAATGTCACCAGATTCTTGTACAAGCAAGGGTATAAGAAGGTTGACATTGCTAAACAAGATCATATGCTTATTCTGTTGTAGTACTATTATCAATTGATTTAACAAATTAATAAGTGCTATGATTTTAAAAACCTTTATAAGTCTACTTTTCTTAGTTGGATATCATACTTGGAGCATTTGATGTTTGAACGCCAAAAAGCAAAACATGCATATTGTAATTCTTCTCTATGTTATATCTACTATTTCTATATACAGATTGATGTTAAAACTTCACAAGTTCATCATTTCACAGATAATCAATCTTGAAGTGAAAAACTGGAGTCATTCAATAAACGGTAGATCTCTTGAGTCTTAGGATGCAGCCTTCCCCCAGCTAGAAACTCATGAACTTCTCCATATAATTCAATTGAACTGCAACCCGGTTCTTTCTCTGTCAAGTTTTCCTTCATCAAAACCCTTTGTTCCATTGCCTCTTCAAATTTGTTGGATGCAGCATAAACATTAGACATAAGTACATAACCACTAGCATCACTAGGATTTAACTCATAAACTCTTTGTGCAGCCCGTATCGCTCTCTGTACATTTCCATGCTTTCTACAAGATGAAAGCAAAGATCCCCATATAATGGCATCTGGCTTAATAGGCATACCCTGTATGAGTTCTTCAGCTTCTTCTAGGAGTGCAGCTTGACCTAGCACTTCAACCATGCAAGTGTAGTGTTTTATTGATGGTTCAATCCTATACTCATTCATCATCAATGCAAAATAGTCCTTTGCTTTATCAACTGCTCCTAAATGTTTACAAGCAGTTAAAACACCAATGAAACTTACAGAATCCGGCTTAAATTTCGAAAGTTCAAGCTCAGAGAAGAACTCAAATGCTTCTCTTTCATGACCATTCATGGCTAGTCCAATTATAATGGAGTTCCAGCACGATAATCCTCTTCTGGGGTATGTCTCAAACACTTCAATAGCATTTTCAACAGACCCACACTTGCAATACATATCAATTATCGCTGTGAGAACAATGACATTCAACTCAAAATCATTCCTTTTTATATAATCATGAACCCATTTCCCATGTTGAAGTGCTCCTAAATGAGCACAAGCATTTAACAAACTCACCATTGTAAACTCACTCGGTTCAATCCTTTCCTCTAGTTGCATCTTGTGAAAAAGTTCTAATGCCTCCGTTAACTTTCCATTCCTAACATATCCACTAATCATAGAATTCCAAGTAACTGAAGTTCTAGTAAACATTTCATCAAACAGCTTCCTAGCTTCATCAATCTCCCCACACTTAGCAAAACCCATAATCATTGAATTGAAAGCTACCACATCACCAAGTTCCAATTTTTCATCAAAAACTCTTTTAGCTTCACTCAACAGTCCACTATTAGCATACATATATATAATAGTATTATGAATAAATTGATCCCTTTGAAGACCCAATTTCACAACCATGCCATGAAGCTGAGAACCATAATCTCCAGCACCCAATTGAGCATAGGCTTTGAAAACAGAAGGGTAAGTCAAATGTTGAGGTTGAATTTGAGAATACAACATGTCAACAAAAAGTGATATAGCAAATTGTGGGGTTGAGCTTCTAGAGAAAGCTCTGATAATTGTGTTCCAAGAATAGAGATTTGGATTTGGCATTCTGGCGAACAGTTTGTAAGCATAGTTGATGTTGCCAGATGGAGAGGCACAGAAGGTGAGGACACGGGTGGAAGCTATGGGGTTATGAGTAAGGCCAGTTTTGATGATGTGAGGGTAAATCATATGGAAGTGTTTGAGGGTGGTGCAGTGGTTTTGGAGCATGGTAAGACATGGTTGGTCAGAGATGAATTTGGATATTGAAGGTGGTGGTGGTGGTGATTGAGAAAATAAAGAACAAAGAGTTAACATTGTTTGTGGTACTTGTTATTGGAAAACAATGAAGCAGATAATAAGGAATCTATGTTATGTTTGCTTTTTTATTTTTTTCAACCATTAATCTTAATAATTAGTATTTAAGGATAGAACTTATAAACTCTTTATCATTTTATTCACTAATTCTTTTATTTTATTCATCAAATCAACCTTATATTCTTTTTAAATAAATAATTTGATTTTATTAGATTAATTTTAGATAAAAAGCAAGTCTAATGTTAAATGATTATTCTTTGAATACATATACTTGATCAAGAAATTTAAATGTAAATATTTAAAAGCATATTTAGAGTAAAAAATTACATGCCGCGCATAAAAGAATCAACAAAATAATACAATATCGGAATACTCTCGACAAACATAAGAGAGCTAACACAATTACAAGCCTCAAATATAATACAAAACAATAAGAAAAAGAAAACAATCGCGTAAGACCAAGACAAGTCCAAAGATTTTGCCACCAAAGGTTGAATTCATATACAAACCCTCTAGCTTTAGACTTCAATCACCACCATGAATGAAGCTTGACACAATCCAAATAAAGGTGCAAGCGCTCTTGATTGATGAAACACACATTGATTCCTAACTTTCTAAGTCGTCCACGGACATGACAATAAAAAACATGTAAATTTTGTCTTAGTTTTTTATAATATGAAAACAATCCTTCAAATTATTGAACATGAATGAGTATCATTATAAAATGTACTTTGAACACCTAACCACCTCAAAACATCTAATTAAAACTATCTCAAAAATTACAAATTTTAACATAAGATTAAATTGGAGAAACATCTCAAAATGAATTTTCCATCTATAAATCAATTTTGATTTCTTCAAAATAGATTCAGATCTAGACTTTAACCACGAGTGTGATCACTATTTCCATACGTTTAATTTCTTAATTTTAATTTGAATATTTATTTAGTTCATTCAATTAAGGTTGGTTTCAATCACTCAAATAAGTGTTAGCGATTTCAATTTTCATTAATAATCTCAAATAAATTAGCATAGATAAATAGAACCCAAAAAAACTAGCATAGATAAAGAGAAGCCATAACTAAAAATCTTGAAGCCACAAATCTAGTACACAAAAAATAAAAAATAAAATCTTCAGCAACAATTAACGGATACCTTTCAACGTCTACTTAAGGTGAAAGACCCAAATTGGCTTAACATGAAAAATAAAAGCAGTGTGAAATTACAAATAATCTTGGCATGTTCTTTTTCAGTTACATGATCCAAGTAATTTAGTTGTGGTGGGAATTCAATGACTTTACAACTAGTTGAATTAGTTAAAGAAAGTTTGACTTATATACTGATGAAACAAACAGTGACATAACATAAGACATGAGCTGGGATGCAACATCATGTGAACCGTTCTTTACAACAGAGTACATGAAATCAGTTAAAGTAGAAATTTTGAATACAAAAAAAAAACATAACATATGATAGTACTATCAAATATCAGTAATTAGTAATTTCACTTTTGCCTCTGTGCACATAAGTTTACTATGAGAGAAAATTAGTGACCTTAGCTTAATTAAATGTTTGTGTATAGACTATATAAAAAATAAAAATGAGAGAAAGGAAAAAATGTATAAATCACTGTACCCTCACTTACTAGCCCACAAAACCAACCTATATTCTCAAATACTTCTTCCTTTACTTTGTTGTCAACCTTCTTCCTCCACTTTTTCCCTCCTTTTTGCTCCTTCACCCCTCCAACTCTCTTCTGCACCCCCACCTAATTTTTGCTTTTTTCTCTATCAGGACCACAAACACTATACCAGTATATATATACTTTTAGTTGAACTTGAATCATTAGCCCACAAAACACCTTCCCTTTTCTCTTTCATTCATTCAAAGGAACAAACAACTCCACATTCAACAAAAACTAAGAATCAGTCGTTACTTCGATCATATGATAGTGAAGAAGAGGCATTGCTGCCACGATCTATTGAGATTCAACCCTTAAAAAGGACAAGGTGAAAGTGTCACAGAAGAGGTAGAACAATAGGATTAAAGATGGAAAGGAGTGTATGTTACTATGTAATATTTCTCATGCTGAGTCAAATACTATGTTCAGGTGATTTTCTTTCTTCACTTCTTCTTAATTTGTATCTCACATTTTCTTGTATTTCCAATTGATTCTCTTTGTATTTCTTTATCTTTTGGTTACATTTTTTTCTTCTCTTTTTAACTAACAATACTTTCTTTTGGACCCTTTTGAATATGGTTTGAATTCTTAAAACACAAGATGCTTTTCCTTCTAGCAAATTAATTTGGCTTAGGCATTTCAATTGCTTTATACATGTTGGACTAATTGGGTGCAATCCACTTTTCAATTTGATATTCTCCATTTTTATTTTTTTTCTGTTGGAATATACTTCATTAATTAATTGAGCATCTTTCCTTTCTATTTTATGGAAAATAAACAAATAAAATTTTCTTGCACAAAATGTTGTCTCTTGTATTGTTCAGTCACATATTTTACAAGCTAGATCCTCCAAGCAATTATAGAACCATAGTATATAGAAATTTGAACAAGTCATTTTCATTATCATTTTTCTTGAGTTTCACATTGAACAGTTGCATCCAACATTTCTCCAGTTCCACATGCAGTTTCTTGAAATGATACAAGGGCCCAACTACTTTGACTATTATTTGGGGTCTCAGTACTTAGGATACCCTACATGTCTCTATTTTCCAATATTCTAGATGCTCTATGGCAACAACTTGTTGGCTTTTGAAACAATAGATACTAGATAGGTCTAATTGATTAATATAATAATTAGTTGTATTTTCATTGAAAATTTTTCAAGACACACGACACTGACACATAGTCACTATTTTAATAATGTAACATATCAAACACGACACTGATACATAGTCATTGATAAGTGTTACATAGTTTTTGAGTTTTATGCAAAGTTTAATGATATAGGTCCAATTTGAATTCAGCTGTCCATTTTTATGCAACTTTGACAAATAAATATTGTTGGTATCTCTCTTCACATGTTTTAGAAACAGAACGGACAAATTAATTCAATTATGATTTCAAAATCAGGTTCAAGTAGGACAGAAAAGGAAGCACAAAGACATGTTATTAATGTACCAAGACATGAAGAGAAACAACAATTTACTGACACAATTTATAGTGTCAAAAAAGACATTACAACTCCAATTACTACAATTCCAAACTTAGTACCAACAATTTCAACACCTCCATTTTTGAATCCTAATTCCAATCCAGATACAGTTTCTCCAACTTCCACACTTCCAATTACAAATCCAAACACAATGAGTTCTCCTCCAATCTCTTCAGGTTTAAGTTGGTGTGTTGCAAGTCCAAGTGCATCACAAATTTCTTTACAAGTTGCATTGGACTATGCTTGTGGATATGGTGGCACTGATTGTTCACCAATTCAACCTGGTGGAAACTGTTACAATCCAAATTCTATACATGATCATGCTTCTTATGCATTCAATAAGTATTATCAAAAGAATCCTCTTCCAAATAGTTGTAATTTTGGTGGAACTGCTGTTATCTCTAGCACTAATCCAAGTAAGACTTTTCCTATATTAATTTTCTTTGCAACTTTTTCAGTAATATTTTTTTTATAAACAAAGGTTAGTAAATTAATGGTTGGTACTAGGACATGTGATTGTTGGTCTCCATGTTGAATACACAAAATAGAAAAGAAACTTTTTTTTCATTTTCTTAATAGACTTTGTGGTTTGGAGATATAGGAAGCTACTAAAGTGCTACCTGATACAAAAGTCAAACTTTTTTTTCTTCTTTTTCTATACTTTGTTGGGAGCAGTATCTCAAAAGCTTCCTTTTTTTGTCACAAATGTCTGGAATTATTGTTGTTCACTACATTTCATTTTCCATAAATCATGCATATAAAGTAATAGGAATATAATGGCCTAGAGGAAATAATATAATATATATGGCCAAGAGGAAATTACAGCCATTTTTTTTACAAAAAGCTTAGTCTAATTTAATCCTTGGATAAATATATTTGTTTTAAAATAGCATATTTATGTCAGGTGTAAATTCCTTCAAAAAAAAAGTTAGGTGAGAATAGTAGTTGCCTAGAAAAAGTTAGGTGTAGATAGTATATAGTTGCTTTTTAACCCCTGTTTAATTTTATTTTATTTTACTAATAAGATTTTATACCATTTAAGTTATTCCTTTGATAAAGAGAACTTAATTTGATGATAGAATATTTACGTGTTTAAATTTGTAGGCAGTGGAACATGTCAATATCCATCAACAAGGTGATCTTCGATAACCATATGATATTTTATGATAATGTTCATTTATGAAAATGTTGATATTATATTAATTTGGTGTTAATGTATAAAAATTGCAGTATAAGTTCATCAATGTTGAACACGACAAACACAAGTGGTGCCAACGTCTTTGGTTCAGTGCCAGTGCCTACCAATCCCTCTCCCTCTGCTTCCCCTGACACATTAAATATTAATATTTTTGCATATTTTTATTCCATTCTTTCGCTAATATTATTTCTGGAAATTCATTTTTCCAAAATTACTATCAATTTTGAAAAATACTATGGATGAGATCTTGTTTTTGCTTCTTTTATGGATTTTTTATTTTGGAGACTGAAAAACATATATGCTCTTATTACAAGAAATTGAGAAAGATAAATTTTGCCATGTGATTTAAAAGAAATTTGTATAGTTTCCTTATATGTTGTTGTGACTTGTGAAAAGAGTAGATAGTAATCACTAAAACCTTATTTGCATACATACATGTCAAAAATACTTTTTCTCCATTTCTATCAACTTGTGAAAATATAATTAGGAGAACTCTGACAAATCGTTAAGTTTTAAAGCCATCGCATATATTTATTTGATTTTTTATTTGTATCATGAAATTTTATTATATCTAATTAATGTAGCATGATGTATTTCATTTAAATATTATTTAGGTTAGTTATGTATATCATAATAAAATCCTTTTTGTGTTTTCTAGGTAAAATAAATGATCTTTTTTTGGTTAAAACATTATAAAATCCTTTTGTGTCAAAACATAAGAAATCTTCCTAGAGACACGTATACTATATCTGTATTTTAAATTTATATAGATAAATAAGAATAGAAATTTTTGTTTAACACAAGTAAAGGAGATATTATTATGTGTAACATATTTATAAATAACACATAATATCTCTATAAATTTAAAATATAGAAAATAGTATTATGTGTAACATATTTATAAATAAATTTTTATCAATATAGTTATACTTTTCCCTCGGCAAAAAAATATGTTTTTTAATCTATTACTATGCATAAAGATAATACATGATTTTGGTGTAGATTTGTTTTTCTTTCAATTTTATCCTTAGATTAAATTATTTTAGTTACAAATTTATCATTATTTATTTAAATAAATAATTAAAAAAAATTAAAATATATATATATATATATATATATGTAAAAGGATGCCAAATTTTGTTACGATCTATGTGGGAACTCAATATGTGGGAACTCAATAACATAGGAAACTTTTTCACTGGTTTATGTGGGAATATTGATCCAGGAAATATCATCCTTCATGATGTTACGGTCGATCAGAATATGAACCTTAAGAAGATGTTTTTTTGAATGTAATTCTAAGCCTCTGACTAATATGATTAGAGGTGTTTTTCTTAACCTTCTTGATCTCTAATCTCTTGTTAAAAATGTCTACTCTCTTCCACATCTTCGACATCGTATTACTTTGCTAAACCTTTTTTACATTTAACATTTTTTAGTATTTTGTTGTACCTGGTTGTATAAGATTAAATCTCTCTACTATTTATAATTAATACATTCAACCTTGTTTATAAAAAATAGTATATTTTTATCAAAAATAAAATCAATGTTAATTTTATTTAATATAATTAAATTAAAACAATTCATTATTATTTTTTATATATAATATTAATTTCATTAATATTTTAATAATTAAAATGAGAGTTCACATCGACTTTATTGATAATGCAAGCAAAAATTACTAAAAAAACTGTGTAAGAGAAAACCCGTGTGCCATATATTATTATTATATTATTACTATATCATCTCACTATCTCACTATATTACTGTATCCTCCTAGAGTTTATTGTATTATCTATTTATAACGAAATATTCTGATATAATTTGACTGAATCATTCTATATCATTTCATTTTCATCGGCCACCGTGTGGCATTTCATTTTCATTTGTCACACATGTTACTTCTATATACAACACATCGAAATTATTAACTAATTTGTATTCTCTCAAATTGAAGCAGTCAAGTTTATTTATATAAATATAACTCATCAACTCATTATGTCTTTGAATCAATAAGATTAACGTGTCTACCCACTTATCAACATCAAACACATAAATTTATCAATATATGGAAGATAACCTACAAACAGAAATGATAGAGAACATACAAACAGAAATGATTATGACGTGTACAACTACAACGTCAGACAAAAAATTACTAATTTTTAAGATATGTACATTTAAAAAGTGAAACTTTCATAAAAAGTGGATACAGTTTTAAATGTATATAATATAAATCATCTTTTTGTAAATGGTGAATTATTATTATTTAATAATTAAAATAATATTAATAACTATTTTACAATTATAATTCAAATTTCGTCATTATAAAGTCAAATTTTTAAAATCAATATAAATATATATGAATATGCAAAACCATTTCATATGTTACAATTCGATGTCATATTCATCACGAAAAAGAACAAATTAATTTGAAAACCAAAAGACAATATATAAAAAACATAAAAGTATAAAAAACAATCACATGGACTAATTTCAAATTATTAAAACCTAACTTAAACTTAACATTCTTTCTTCCGATTAAGTTTGTTGAACAATTCCTTCAAGCATCATATACTTATCATTCTTAGTAAAGTTAGTACACTCAAATCCCAAAGCATCGCCCAATTTTTTTTATATAATTTGCTACTTCACAACTTGACTTATCATGAAGAGAGTTCATACTGACTTCATTGACAATGCAGATAAAGATCAGTAAAAAAACTGTATAAGAGAAAATCGTGTGTCATGTATTATTATTATTACTGTATCGTCACAAAATCTGTGTGCATTGTATTATTATTATTATTATTATTATTATTATTATTATTATTATTATTATTATTATTATTATTATTATTATTATTATTATTATTATTATTACTGTATCATCAAAGAGTTTACTTTGTATTATTTATTTATAACGAAGTTATCCTGTTTGTATTATTTATTTATAACGAAATTATCCTACTCTCATAATTTGACTATAATCATTCTATCTCATTTCACTGTCGCATGTTACTTCTATACGTCTCTACTTACAGTTTTAACTTCAGTTCATTCAAAAGAGAAATATATTTAATTTTTTAAATGAATGATAATATGTTGAATATTTTGTCTTGGAACTCGATACAATTTAAATTCTTCTCACACCAATTCAATTTTCCAAATGAATAGTAGTATGTTACATATTTTGTCCTGTAACTCGATACAATTTATATTCTTCTCACACCAATTATTAATTTCTTTGGATAAAAAAATCTAATTTCAATATATTTCAACGTTTTTATTTTTTATGAGATATAATCACACGATATCTATTAAATTTAGTACAAACAACTGAAATTAACTTTCTATTATATATTTTTTGAGTTGTAAACGTAGCAGAAGTGATAAACAAATATATCTTGAATAACGCATCTAATGAGTCATGTTCGATCGTAAAAAAAAATTAATCACATTGTATAGAATAGATCAAAACTATACATAAAAATCGTAAATAACAAACTAGTGTATTGAGTTCTTACTAAAAAAAAATCTTTTTGTGTTAAAACATAGGAAGTCCTCCTCGAGACACGTATACTATTTTCTGTATTTTAAATTTATACAGATAAATAAGAATAGAAGTTTATATTTAACATACATAAAGGAGATATTATTATGTATAACATACATATAAATAACACATAAAGGAAATAGTATCTATATAAATTTAAAATATATAAATTAGTATTATGTGTAACATTTATAAATAAATTTTTATCAATATAGTTATACTCTTGCCTCTGCAAAAAAAATGTTTTTTAATCTACTACATGCATAAAGATAATACATAATTTTAAATTATTTTATTTACAAATATATCATTATTTATTTAAATAAATAATTAAAAAAAATTAAAATATATATATGTAAAAGGATACCAAATTTTGTTATAATTTTTTTCCATTCTTTCTTTAAACTGTTATATTTACAATTTTATTATTGTATACTAATCAAATAAATGAATTTTCTTAATAATCATAGGAAACTTCACAGTAGAATAATAATTTATGTTAAAGAAAATGAATGGGCACCTTACTTTACTTTTGTACAAGTCAATTCGCTTTCGTTCGGTGGGTTTTAGGCCGTATAGTTGTCTTTTCAAACAAGACTGGGCCTCTATCGGGACCGTCAACTGGGCCTTATTGTTTTAACTATCAACCAAACTCAATACTAATTGCACCTTTATTTAAGGAATTATTAGGGGAAACTAGCATGGTACCCGCACACGTGATATTGATAGTTATAAAATGGTTATTATATTTTGAACACACAAATTTAATATAATATTCTGTTTATCGTAATTATACTATGACAAATATTTTTTTTCAATTTTTTATTTATAATTGAGATATTTTATGGGACACATACAAATTTGTATTATTAATTATTTTGAATATTTCATTAACCACTAAAATGTGAATTATTAATTATTTATTTAATATATAGGTCATTAACTACTAAAATGCAAAAACATTAACTACTAAAATGGAAGACAGTACTGAAATTTAGTGGCACAACCTTAATTTTTCACAAAAATATAGTGTAATCTATTTTCAATTTTTTAGCAACTAATATATATATAACTATACAATTAATGAAAATATCAAAATCGTAAAATAATTTAATTGCAAGCATTGATATAACCAAAGTTACAAGGTTCCTAAAATTGTATAATATACTTGCAGGTATCAAAATAACTAAAGTGCGATATCTTAAAGTAACCAAATGATTTTTAAAAATTGGGTCACTGTAAATTGAATTGAGTCTGATTTTATCTAATATCTATTTCTTTTGAATGTTTGCTATTTTGTGAAATTAAAATCACTCATTCACACTTATTTATGCGATTCAAACCATTATTTAGATTTATTCAGATTGACTAGATTGACCCAACACATGTACAACTTTTATAACCATATGAGTTGGACTTCTATAATTATTATTAAATGAATAGGAATATTAAATTTAAAAGAATGACTAAATCACATTCAAGATACAACCTTTATAGTAAATAAATGGAGACTTCCCAATTAGACAAACCAATTGGTGTAGATGTAGATTAGAAACTACTTGGAGACTTGTAAAAAAAAGAAAAGAAAAACTATATGCATACTTCTCAATTAGACAAACTAATATGAATTGAAATTTTACATGTTTTGTTTATAATTGAATTATATACTAACACACAACTATGTACGATCAACTACATTTAAATTATCTAATCTCGATAAATAATTTAGATGTGACTGACTGTCTGTGATGTGACTTTATTGAATTTAAATCTATCTTATTTTAAATAGTACAAACGATTCAAAAGTGTATTTTTGAATTACACAAAATTTATGTTTTTTTTTTATAGATGAGTACACTCATCATCCTCATGTGGATGAGAAAGATAAATTTTTTACTACATCGCATTAATTTTAATTTTAACATGTCTTAGAAAAATGTATTGAAAAATGTACCACATTAATGTTATTTATGTCATTTATTTACTTCATTAATTAGACTTTAAAACTTTTGGGTGTTGGGAGCATAGGAAACATACTAAAGATGATACGTGGAAACCTCCTCCGCGTTCAAAGTTAATATTGACGGAGTGTTCCAACATCCCTACTCGAAATTCATCTTATGGCGGTCTATGTGGGAATATTGATCTAGGAAATATCCTCTTCATCTTTGACCTCTTGTTAAAAGTGTTTACTCTCTTTCACATCTTCTAGATCAGGTTACCTTGCTAAACCTTTTTTATATTTAACATTTTTTAGTATTTTGTTGTAAACTGATTGTATAAGATTAAATCCCTCTACTATTTCTAATTAATACATTCAACCTTGCTTATAAAAAATAGTATATTTTTATCAAAAATAAAATCAATGTTAATTTTATTTAAAATAATTAAATTAACACAATTCATTATTATTTTTTGTATATAATATTAATTTCATTGATATTTTAATAATTAAAATGAGAGTTCACACTGACTTCATTGATGATGCAAGCGAAAATCTGTATGACATTGACTTCATTGATAATACAGGCGATTGACTTCATTGATAATACAGGCGAAGATCAGTAAAAAAACTGTATAAGAGAAAATATGTGTACCATGTATTATTATTACTGCATCGTCACATAGTTTACTTTGTATTATTTATTTATAATGAAGTTATTCTATTGTAATCATTGTATCTCATTTCATTTTCATACGCCACTCACTCATTTCATTTTCTTTCATTTCATTTTCATAAGCCACCCTCTCAATTCATTTTCTTTGGTCACTATCGCATGTTACTTTTGTACGTCTCTACTTACAGTTTTGACTTCAGTTCATTCAAAACAGAAATATGTTTAATTTTTTAAATGAATGGTAATATGTTACATATTTTGTCTTGGAACTAGATAAAATTTAAATTCTTCTCACACCAATTCAATTTTCTAAATGAAAGTAGTATTTTACATATTTTGTCCCAGAACTCGATACAATTTAAATTCTTCTCACACCAATTCTTTTGTCTTGGAACTCGATACAATCTAAATTCTTCTAACACCAATTCTTAATTTCTCTAGATAAAAAAAATATAATTTCAATATATTTCAACGTTTTTATTTTTTATTAGATATAATCACACGATATTTCAAACAATTGAAATTAACTTTCTATTATATATTTTTTGAGTTGTAAACGTAGCGGAAGTGATAAACAAATATATCTTGAATAACATATCTAGTGAGTCATGTTCGATCGTAAAAAAAATTATTCACATTGTATAGAATAGATCAAAACTATACATAAAAATCGTAAATAACAAACTAGTGTATTGATTTCTTACTAACAAAAAAACGAATGAAGGGTAGGAGTTGTTTTAGAGGAATTATATCATCTTATGTATACAAAAACTAAATTAACTTTAAATGAAGTATAGGGACAACACTTCGAAATTACTAACTAAATTGTATTCTCTCAAATTGGAGCAGTCAAGTTTATTTACATAAATACAACTCATGAACTCATTATGTCTTTAAATCAATAAGATTAACGTGTCTACTCATTTATCAACATCAAACACATCAATTTATCATTATATGGAGGACAACATACAAACAGAAATGATTATGACATGTATAACTACAACGTGGTGAATTATTATTATTATTATTATTATTATTATTATTATTATTATTATTATTATTTAATAATTATTTTACAATCATAATTTAAATTTCATCAATTATAAAGTCAAATTTTTAAAATCAATATAAATATATATATATGAATATGTAAAACCATTTCATTCCCTTGATATCACACTTCGATGTCATATTCATCGGTAAAGAAAACGAGTTAATTCGAAAACCAACAGAAAATAAATAAAAAACATAAAGTATAAAAAAAAAAACCACATGAACTAATTTCAAACTATTAAGCTTGTTGAACAATTCCTTCCTAGTAAATCCCAAAGCATCACCCAATTTTTCTTTTATATAATTTGCTACTTCACAACTTGACTTACCTTCAAATTCTTTAGGTACCTTCCCAAGAAGTTGTATATGATTAGATGTGTCTTTCCTATATACCCCTCTTGATCTCTAACCTTTTGTTAAAGCCTAAAGGTGTCTACTCTCTTCTACATCGGAATACCTTGCTAAATAATGCATATGTGTCAACCTTAATTTATAGTTTATTGATGATATTTAACCTTTTTTAGTATTTTGTTGCAAATTGATTGTATAAGATTAAATCTCTCTACTATTTTTAATTAATATATTCAACTTTGCTTATAAAAAATAGTATATTTTTATGAAAAATAAAATCAATGCTAATTTTGTTTAAAATAATTAAATTAACACAATTCATTATTATTTTTTATATATAATATTAATTTTATTGATATTTTAACAATTAAAATGAGAATTCACTGAATTCATACAGGTGAAAATTTGTAAAAAAACTGTGTAAGAGAAAATCTATTTGCTATATATTATTATCACTGTGTTACTGTATTATCACAGGATTTACTTTGTATTATTTATTTACAATGAAGTTATAGTTGTGCCATTTTATTTTGATCGGTCACTGTCGCATGCTACTTTTATCTGTCTATATTTACAGTTTGACTTCAGTTTATTTATATCAGAAATATATTTAATTTTCCAAATATATTGTACAATGGTATAGTTTGTCTTGGAATTCAAGAAAATTTAAATGCTTGTCACATCAATTCTTAATTTCTCTGATAACAAAATCTAATTTCAATATATTTCAAATGTTTTTACTTTTTTATTAGATATAATCACGCGATATTTATGAAATTTTGTACAAACAACTGAAATTAACTTACTATTATATATTTTTTGAGTTATAAACATGGCAGGTAAATAAATATATATTGAATAACATATCTAATGAGTCATGTTTAATTCTAAAAATATTAGTTATGTATATTGAACTTTCTTAACACTTTTAAATGAATTATATATTTCGAAATTACTAACTAAATTGTATTTTCACAAATTGAAGCAGTGAAGTTTATTTACATAAACACAACTCATGAACTTATTATGTCTTTAAATCAACAAGATCAATGTGTCTATCCACTATCAACATCAAACACATAAATTTATCATTATATGAAAAGAGAACGTACAAACAAAAATGATTATGATGTGCCCAAGTACAACCTTGGACAAAAATTACTAATTTTTAAAATATGTACATTTAGAAAATGAAACTTTCATAAAAAAAAATGCATACACTTTTAAATGTATCTCTAAACCATCGTTTTGTAAAGAGTGAATTATTATTATTATTATTATTATTTAATAATTAAAATAATATTAATAACTATTTGACGATCATAATTTTAATTTCGCCAATTATAAAGTAATTTTTTTAAAATCAATAGAAATATATATAAATATGCAAAACCATTTGATTCCCTTGATGTCACAATTATATGTCATATTCATCAGAAATTACAACAAATTAATTTGAAAAACAAAATAGAATAAATAAAAAACATAAAAATATAAATAAATAAAAAAACCACATGGACTAATTTCAAAGTATTAAGACCTAACTTAAACTTAACATTCTTTCTTCTGATTAAGTTTGTTGAACAATTCCTTCATTCCCTGCCAGCATCATATACTTATCCTTCCTAGTAAAGTTAGTACACTCAAATCCCAAAGCATCACCCAATTTTTTCTGTATATAATTTGCAACTTCACAACTTGACTTACCTTCACCACATGTAAGTTCTTTAGGTACCTTCCCAAGAATTTGAATATGATAACTAGGCTTAGGATTCATCAAGAAAAAGAAAGGGTCTAAACATTTCAAACCACTTGCTGTTGTCCCATAAAACATGCTAACCTTTGTATTCATTGCAACAGGCACTATCTCATCTGCCATCTCAGCAAATAATGAACTAAACCTTAACAAATAAGGTTCCCTACAAGTTGTTCCTTCAGGACACACCACTAAGTCACCTTCCCTTAATAGCTTTTGCATTGTTTCACCATCTTTTTTTCTGTCCCTTGTTAACCTCACTGTTTTAATTGGTGCTATTAACTCAGAAACTTTGCTTAAACTATAAGTTACTGCTATTAATGGCTTGAATAATGATGTGCTTAGGAAAACAGGATCCAATAGTGTCCTATGTGTGCAAACAAACAGAACACCTTTTGCTTGTTCTGTTTTTTTAGGGACATTGCCTTTCATTTTTATGTCTAGACCACTCCATATTCCTAATGCCAAAGCCCATTTGTAAGGAAGTAAAATACCAATAAGGATTCTATAAATTGCTAAAATGATTCCAATAGGTAACCATATGAACATGAAGAGTGTTGATGAAGGTGTTGGCAAAAATGCTAATCTTCCATCATGAAATATTAATGGTTTTGGATATTTTTCCCTTGGCATCTCTGACTTTGGATTATTCTTGAATTCTTCATTGTTTACTACATAAGCTTCCTGTCATTATCATGCAATAGAATTTATTAGACATAATAATTTACTCATCAACATAATTATTAAAACATGTACGTACTAAATTATAGATTTGTACTATGTTTGTGTTGTTGTACTAAATAATATTTAATATACCAAATGAGGAAATAATAATGTACTACATCCTAAAAAAACAAACATGTTTTATAGTTAATTTTTTCCAACCCTTACTTTATTACTTTTTATGTTTAAATAGTCTTTTTTTTATGTCTTGTAATAAGGAATTTCAAGTCAAAAAGTCAAGAACACTAACACAGGTTAACAGTACGTCACAGATGGTTTAGCAAAATCAGAATGTATCAATGTAGTTATTAAAAAAAAACTTTGAAGCTTTAATAAAATCACCGTGATTTCGTCAAACTCTATAAGATTTCAAACATACACTAAGACATACTACTAGTAGTTAAGTTTCAAAACATTGGAGCTAACTTCAAAAACATACCTTGCAAGGGGAAATGAAAAGATGATCATGCAAAGTTGAGCTTCCAATTCCAATATCAGGTTTTCTATCACCAAAATAATCTTTAAGTGCTCTATGTTTCACAACTAAGCCAGAACCATTAACAAAACCACTGAAGTATCTTCCAACAGTGTGCAACTCTGTGCCTATAACATAACCAACACTCAAATACTCTTTCAAAAACCCTTCAACCATTACTCTAGGCACACTTGTGATAACAACTCTAGACCCTGCTGAAGCAAAAACCTCATAAGCTTGTAGATTAAGATTCTCCAAATAAAACTTAGGTAAAACAGCCCTTGAAACACTTTCCATGTCCTTAATTCTTAAACCACAAAAGGTGATAAAAGTCATCACCTTTATCTTTAACTCGTGATCTAAAATCAAGAGTAAAGGACAAGACATAAGCAAGAAAAAGGCTCTAAAAATGCTGCCACCTTCAAAAGCAACAAGCATGAAAAAAGGGAAAAATGAATGTGACCTTAAGAGGACTCTATGAATGTCACAAACAAGTGTCTGTGAGTCTCTACCCTCTAAATCACATTTTGTTATACTAGGAAAAAAAGAAGCTTGATGGGGTGGTTTAGATGAATGATATCCTAAATAAAAACCATAACTTTTCATTTTTCTTGCAGCTCTATAATATGAATTAGCAAGCAATTGGTATAAAACCAAATCTACAAGCCTTAGAAGAACCATTGGAAACATCATGCTATTTCAAAAAATTCAATCTTTTTTTTTTTAATGATGTTTGAGAAAGAAAAACAACAACAAAAAACAAGGATTGAAAGAAAGTTATAGTAGGAGTTGGAAATGTGTAATTTTGTGGTGAAAAGCAAAGTGTGAAGATGAATATTTATAGAGTCATTAAAGGAGTGATTGATGAAGCATTTGGTTAACCACACAGTTGGCATTAACTTCACCTTTCACATTTTGAATTCCTTTTAGATTTTGCTTTTTTTGGTATTAGCATTTGAAAAAAATTTATATCATGCTAGTGCTTCCAACATGTTGCCAGATAGTAATTAATAATATTTTTGCTTGGTTACTGACATTATATTGATTAGTTAGGTTAAAATGTTGGTGACCGCCTTAGAGAGTATTAGTAATATTTTTGAAAAAAAAAAAGGTTAGACCAAAGACACACACTTTACTACTAATTTTAAATATGAGAGATAATATTTAAATACAAAATTTGACATAAAAAAATACAATATAAAATATAAATTAATTGTGTATGTACGAAAATCGATGTGTATAATATAAATATTAAGATAAGAGAAAAAAATATTGCATTTTTATACATATATATTATCTATATACAGCTATCAAATTTTGTTTTAAAATTTTATTTTTCTTTTAAATATTGATATACATTGGCGTATATGTGTATAGTATTTTTTTTTCTTTGAATACCTAATTTCATCAAACAAATTCTCATACCAAATTTCTTCATTTTTCTCTTGAAGTTTTTTTTACATATGGGCCAAATAGAAAGTTAGATCACCCACATCATTGGATCAATTGACTTTTTTTAATAAATTATTTTTATAATAATCTTTGGTCAAAATGTTCCTTCCAGGTAAACTACCTTTAATTTGTCTTTGACTCATAGCTACTTCCATTGTAGACTGTCACAGTTTGACTTTGGTTTGGTTATTTGTTTACACATTCCCAAGATTGTTGTTATTGATTATACTAGTACTACTTTTTTAATGGATCGGTTAATAGTTATGGTTTTAATTGCTTAACTAAATGTGTTAAAGGTTATTAATTACACTTCTCATGTGGATTTTTTTTCATTTGAATTGAGTATTTTCATTAATTTAGAAGTGAATTGATACATAATTAAGAGCTTAAGCAAAATCATATAGTTTTATAGTAATTTTAAGATTATTAAAAATAAAAAATAAATATGTATCTCAATTTAATAAGTGTGTGAGATTGTCATTTTTTTCACCTAGATCATATACACTTCTAATTTTAGGTACACACAATACACATGATGAAAAATTCTATTTGATTTAAGAAATTAAACAAGTTAGTTATATGTCACTCCTATTTAAATGAAACCATATAGTATTTGTGACATTAATATTGTTATAATAATTGTGCTTGAGAATTGAGAAGCATCTGTGTCATTTCCTACAAGTACTAGTTATCCTTAATTTATGTCATTTCCTACAAACCCTGGACAAGGTAGGTTAAGGCAGAGGAAACCATGATAAAAATTTAATGACATGACTTTGGTAGAAGAATTCATGTCATCTTCATTTAGTGGTTTGGTAAGCACATAATCATTTGATATTGCTGTTCAAATGCACAATGTTTGCATGCACACGTTAAGAAGATTCACGAATCTATGGTTCTTTTTTTCCCTCTCTTACGTTTCTCTTGCGTGACCAAATAAAAATACATAATATTTTAAGTAAGGTGTGGGGTGATTATTAAGGAATGTCTTTAAATTAAAATATCATTAAATGATGGGTTGATCCGGACTCATGCATGTTTTTATAGTCCATTCTATATTATTGTTGTTTTTTTATTGGTAAACCAACCAATTGTTAGCAAATAAAAAAATATATAAATTGACTAAGAGACACATATATATGACCAGAGTAATAGAGTATTCAACCTTTGCAACCAAACACATATCGTTAATTAGTTTAGTTAATAGTTAGTAAAAAAGAAATAGTTTAGTTGATTACGGTTTAACTTTTTTTTTTCTTTTTCTTTTGTAGGTATAATTTTTTTCATTTTAAGCTTTAAAGTAAATTATTAGATTAGATAGGAAGTGAACATACGCATATGAATAATTATCGACGTGAACTATTTCTCACCCCTAAATCTAGCTACTCCATGAAACTTTTCTAGACGGTTGAGAAACTAACAGAAAAAATCTTCACATAAACGGATGAGCAATCACATAAAAAGTAAAAAAATAACAAAAAAAAAAAACAACTCACAAATTTATTAAAGATTGACCCTTCTTCGTACCTAATCAACAATCACACAATAAAATATGTTACTACTCAACTTGTAATCTTTACATTGATAAAATTGCAAGGTCTCTTATACAATTTTGTACAAAAAATTGTAAACTCTCTCAAAGACACAACTATCCAAGTCCCCAATATATCCCATATAACTAAAATAACTATAAAAGTAAAAAGACATTTTCGTCTCTCATAAAAAACATGTTGGACATATTAGTCCATGATAAAAAAAAAAACCGATCATGTTTAGTCCTTGACAAAAATAGACTGGATCAATTTAGTTCCTGAACCACAATATTTCATTAAACCATATGAAAAAATGATGATATATATCATTAAGTGGTTAAAGACGTACATGAACTTTTTATGTGACCTTTAACAAAAACAACACAATAGGATAGTTTAATCTCTCATTAGAAAATCAAATAAAAAAGAAATCGATGCAGACTTATGGCTACAAGTGAAAACGAAAGTGGTGGAAACAAAAATCCTTGAAACGTAAATTTGCGGTTTCTTTTCGTGTTTCCATTTTCAAATTGCAGTTTCTTTCTTTTACGTGATGATTTAAGTCAACGACTAAAAAATATCGTTTTTATGTTAGAAACTTATTCGTCCCAAATGTTTTTTACGAATGACCGAAACCAAAAATATCCCTTCGCTCTAACTAAAATTAAAACAAACATTTCTTGACATATAAATCCCATAGATATCATAAAATAAAAATGTACCTGTGAAGCTCATTTGAAAAAGGCATCACTGCAATATTACAATTGAAATAACCTAAAGAGAAACTAAAGTCAGCAAGTCAATTAACACTTTTGTTTTCTTCTCTCCAAATATGTTGGATTTGAACATTTCAGTTGAGAGTCAACAAGTGTCTAACACGCCGAATAAAACTAAAAATCATTCTATTGAACTTGCAATTCTATGATCATGTCAATCAGAAGTTAAAGTCACTTTGTATAATAAGACGAGAAAAACCCTCTCTTTGAGTCATAACCAAATCAAAATATATATCAACATCTTTACATGCAGGACGTCACATCCATCAATCCTCATGACGTACCTTTTGATCCACCTCCCAATTGAGTTAGAAAAAAATCCTCCAGATCCTAAGAGTTGCCATTGTACCATGATCATTTCTTTATCTAGCTTTAATTTTTTTTCTTCGGTATATATTTTATCTCTTTGTAAAAAAAAAAAACATCTAAACTATAAGAACATAATTAAAAATTCAATAAAACTACTTAATGGACAAGTTAATTCAACATTTTTTTACAAAAAATACAATCAACAATGGAAAAAAAATGCTTTTTATTTTTATGAGAACTTCATTTTTTGGATTGTCATTTGTCATTCAGAAAAATGATTTTGACAAAAAAAACCCTACCCTTTCACAAAATAAAATAACACATAGGTGTATATATTATTATTTTTTGACAAATACTATATATTATATATTATTAATATTAAGAATCCTGAGTAAAAAAAAAATTAATATTAAGAATCCTGAATCGGTAAGTATCTCAACAAAAAAAAGCGTTCTAATTCCTGAAAAAAAAAACTCTCAAATTTTTTCAGGTTTTGGTTGTTACTCATTTGCCTCATAATCTGCAACATTAACAAACGTGCTTTTTGGTAGAAGCTAGGTTGGTACACTCTTCACGAGTATGAGTGAGCTTTTGTCACCAAGTTGGAGTCTTGTCACTTCAAAATTGTGGGTTGTTGTTGTTGACTCTGCAATTTGGTGCGGTTGGTATTATTGGAATTGTAACAACAAGGGTGCATGTGGGGTTTCCTTTGGATCCTATGTTTCTTAAAGGGTTTTGTTGTAACCTTTTGATTGTTTGAGTTTTTTGTGAAATTGTTCTTCATCATCATCTTGACCCAATAGAACAGTTTTTTGCGTGGAGATTTTATAATTGTAGGTGTTGCCATAGAAATGGAGAAAGGAAAGGTAGTTTTTTTTTGTTACCTTCATGTTTATAATTTTAATTTCCAAAGCCCTATTCAAAATACTTTAGTTGCTTGATAAAAATCATTGCTTTTTTTTTTTTTTTT
>JBBPBQ010000004.1:48959780-49101825 GCA_037974755.1 Cicer yamashitae
TTTTTTTTTTGTCTTTGTTAATAAAAAATAATCATGGCTTTTTCAAGTTTTTATTTTCTTATGTGAGTGAATGATGAAGATAGTTACTTAGTAAGGTACCCTTTTGAGAAAAAAGATAAATTTAACTTGATGGTAATAAAAAAAAAGTTGTTTTTGTTTTCTGTTGTTGTTGGTTGCTTCCATGAATTTTTCAATCCTATGAAATGAATTTGTTTTGTCACGTGATATAATTTTTTTGTCCTATGTTTTTGTCACTTATGAAAGATGATAACAGCATGATTGAGAAGATCTTATTTTTCACCATATTTTTTTGAGCGGTTGGATTCTATCATTGTTGAATTTTGCACACTTCCTCTTTTGACTTTTTTCTTGAGGTTGTTCTCTTCATCTCAATCTACCTTTGTACTTTTTCTTTCTCTTTATGTACTTTGCAAGCATTATGTGCATCCTACATGGTTGACTATTCAAAAACATGTTATGAGTTGGTGAATGATAGAAGGAACTTTGAATTGGAGAAAATAAAAGGTTTTGTTTGGTCTTGAATTGAAGATTGGTTTGTCATATGAATTTTGATATGTTTATTGGTTTTTCTAAGTGCTAAAGCTCCATAGTGTAGATTCCATCAAACATACATGTTTGTATCATGTCTATCTTTATTCATGAGTTCTGAGATATATTTAATATAAATAATGTCCCTTTATAATATAGAAAGAAAATTTATCTACTATTTTAATATCTATTGTGAAAATATGTTTTTCATTTAGTGGTTTAGCTTGATTTATCTACATTCTCAGAATATCAAATTTAGGCTTGCCTGATTTTGCTTTGTGAAAATCACTTTAATTTCTTTGCTGCAGAAATCAATGGAGATGGATTTTTTCTCAGAATATGGTGACGCCAACAGGTATAAAATTCAAGAAGTAATTGGAAAAGGTAGTTATGGTGTTGTTTGTTCGGCCGTCGACACTCTTACTAGTGAAAAGGTTGCGATAAAAAAGGTTCATGGTATCTTTGATCATATATCTGATGCTGCACGTATTCTTCGTGAGATAAAGCTGCTTCGACTTCTTCGACATCCTGATATCGTTGAAATTAAACACATTATGTTGCCTCCTTCTAGCAGGGAATTCAAAGATATTTATGTTGTTTTTGAGCTCTTGGAGTCTGATCTGCATCAAGTCATTAAAGCCAATGCCAACTTAACGAAAGAGCACTATCAGTTTTTTCTTTATCAGTTACTTCGAGCATTGAAGTATATTCACACTGGTATTCTTCAATATCTAATTGTTCCTCATTCACAAATTATTTCATCTGAATGCACATTTTTTTAAACAGAAAAAATTAGTAGTTAGTTGTTCATAATGTTACCGGGGATTCAAACCTCCACCTGCCAACCCCTATGCTCCTCTCCCAAAACTACCAAACCATCTTATCATGGTTGTATGCTATGTTTGTTGTTTTCATAAATTGTTTGCCAAATATTTCACCAGTTCAGTATTCCTCTTGTATTTTGTTCTGCTTACCAACACGAGTTTTCTGGCATTGATTTCGATATCATTCATCTAATACTTATTACAGCTAATGTGTATCATCGAGACCTGAAGCCAAAGAATATACTGGCCAATGCAAACTGTAAACTTAAAATCTGTGATTTTGGGTTAGCTAGAGTTGCTTTCAATGACACTCCAACAACTGTATTTTGGACGGTATTCCATTCAAATATTCTCATTCTATCTTTTCTCTAGCTGTGTGTGTGTGTCTCATATCAAAAGTCTTGATAATGTTACTAACGTAGGGGCTTATGTTTTCTTGCTTTATTGAATATGCTTGTATAGGATTATGTTGCTACAAGGTGGTATAGAGCACCAGAGCTCTGTGGATCATTTTACTCAAAGGTATGGCTTTTTCAAGATTCTTTCAGAGATCTTTTTAGTGGGTGAGAACCTAAATATGGATACCATACACCTAATACATGATCATTAGTTTCATGTGTAGATATTGCATATCAATCCATAAACAGAAATGATATTTTGACACACAAAATTTGACCACAATTTGAATGGTTAACGTAGTTTAAATATGTGATCAATTACATTCAGCAGATGGTTAATGAATTTAACACAGTGTCGTGACTCATTGACCATCCACTAATCGTAATTAACCACGATATTGAACATCACTACTCACGATTTTTAGGTGTTCAAATATACATGATATCAATTGACCAACCAAATTATGTTCAAATATACATGATTTTTAGGTGTTCACTTCACATATACATAATATCCATTAACCACAATTTGTGTTCAAACATACACCTGGAAATTGTGGTTAACCGACGTTCGAAATCGTGATTAATTGTGTTAGCGAATGGTTAATGTGTTGTGATACCTTGTTATATTCATTAACCTTCCACTAAACGTAATTAACCATGTATTTGAATTGCGTTAACCATCTAAATTATTGTCAAATTCATGTGTCAAAATATCATTCAAATTTGGTCATTCACAATACATGCTTTCTATCCTCTTCTTTCCCATCAATAGCTAAACGCATGACCAGATTTGCTAATTAGTACTCCACTAGTTATATTGTCTCTGTTGGATATCTCTGCTGATGAGCTAACACCAAGTTATCGACTGTAGTATACTCCGGCAATTGATATTTGGAGTATAGGATGCATCTTTGCTGAAGTATTAATAGGAAAACCACTTTTTCCTGGAAAAAGTGTTGTCCATCAGTTGGATCTGATCACAGATCTTCTAGGGACCCCCTCACTGGATACTATATCTCGGGTAATTTATTTTTCCTCTATGGAGAGAAAGTTAACTGTATTGCTTATGCTTTATCTGGTGACAATCATTGAATTGTATGCAGGTACGTAATGATAAAGCAAGGAGATACCTAACTAGTATGAGGAAAAAGCAGCCTGTACCATTTGCACAAAAATTTCCTAATGCGGATCCTTTATCACTACGACTATTGGAAAGGTTGCTCGCCTTTGATCCAAAAGACCGACCTACTGCTGAAGAGGTTTGTTATTTGTGCTCTTTCCTTAAACAGTTATTTTAGTCATATAATTAACTGCTTCTTGAGCTTATGCTTTTCATTTGGACAATACAAGGTATAATAAACCTTAGAGCAAGTATATCGATATACACAAATATGTTAATGACTTGTTCAATAATTTTGAATGATTTGGTGTTGTCAGGCATTAGCTGATCCTTACTTCAAGGGACTCGCAAAAATTGAGAGGGAACCGTCGTGCCAGCCTATTACACAAATGGAGTTTGAATTCGAAAAGAAAAGAGTAACAAAAGGAGAAATCCGAGAGTTAATTTTTGATGAGATTTTAGAGTACCATCCTCAACTAAATGATGGAACAGAGAGAACTAATTTTCTTTATCCAAGGTTTTTTGGTTTATTTTCAACTACTTAGGTTTTTTCCCCAAAATATTATTTATTTGTATGTTCTACCCTCTTACTCTCTCCTTACTTTTCATTGATCATATTCTTTGTAGTGCTGTTGATCAATTCGAAAAGCAGTTCACTCATCTTGAGGAAAATGGTGGTAAAAGTGATCCAGTTGTGCCACTTGAAAGAAAACATGCATCGCTTCCCAGGTAATTTATCAGCGTTTCTTTGGATTTTGCTTGTCATTTGTTGTAAACTATGGTCCTTAACAAAAGGTACAAGGTATTGAAAAAAAACCCAAGTCCTGTCTTGATTACTATTGAATAAAGATAAGGTTTGAAATGAGTTTATATAGAGTGACACTTCTCACCTTACAAGTCGGTTTTGTAAGGATGAGTTAGACATAATATAAAAATCTAATACAAGGTACTTATTGTATTATCATAATATTATATTATATTTTAGATAGAATTGGTATTCTGTAAGGAATGTTGAATATACTCTGCAAAAAGAAACTGGTACATGCAACTGACTACTGTGATGCAAATTAGTTCTGATTTAATCTATTGAATGTTTCTACGTAGCCTGAGATGAAATCAACCAAAATATGGCTGCATTTGCTTCCATGTGTGTTACTTCAGTTTCAATTCACAAGGATCATAATTAGATTATATTTTAGTATTGTACTGATTTATTCTTACCTTTTTGAATTATTTACAGGTCAACAATTGTACATTCAAATATGACACCTCAAAAAGAGCAGTCAAATATTGACTCCTGCAAAAACCGGCAAACAACTGAGGAATATAATACAAATTCCAGAGATACGGAATCCAGCGGCATTCGGGGACTACAAAGAATTCCACTTGGTATGTGATCATTATCTTCATCATAGTTACTTCAATTTTTGTGCATTATCAGTAAGACAGTTTCTTCTCCCATCCTCTATGTTCTTAAATACACGTCTAGATTGGCCAATCCGGACAAAAATTGAGGGCTTTTAAGAAAACATGGGGGAGAAAAGAAGCTCACTATCAGTAATCATTACTCTTAACACCAATATTTTCAGATACACCTGGTAAAGTTGTTAGACCAGTTGTTGAATATGAGTGTAGGAGTTTTGTCAATGATGCATATGATTCCAAAACATCAATGAGAGGTTCTGTTCTTCCTTCTCAATCTATCTCCCCTGCACATTATTATCAAATATCTAGAGAAAAAGTGTGTACAACTACCTTAAATTTTATGATTTTTAGCAAATAGACACGCTCAACTTTCACTTCAGTTCAAGAATTGTATGAGGAGATCAATGTTGTCGATGGCGGATGGCAAAGTATGGCAGAAGATCAAAAGTCCGCCATATAAACACGCCATTGCAGCCTGGCACTGCCATGGCATACATTCCTTCACAAATTGCCTATGAAGCCATTTATATATCAATTGTGATAATGAATAATGAATGAGAACAAAAACAACAAAGTGAAACTGGTGGAATACTGAGATGGATTTTTTAATACTTCATAAATTATTTCGAGCATAAAGTTTACTGTAGTTGTACGTTATTTTTCAATAACTAGCTCGGATGACTCGTATTCTGACTTTAGCAAATTACTTTTAAAATACAACTCGGAATAAGAGTCATCTGATCTGATCTTTATCCAATTGTGGTAATCCATGACTGCAGAGAATCCAATTCTTAGCTCGGTCAACGATAGAAGCTAACAAGGGTGTGTCTTTACAGGCAAAACTTACCCAACAATGTTGAATCAAGGCCGAAATAGCATCAGATTTAACCATAAGTATTGATACCAACCAAAACGAAGAAGAGCAAACAAAGATGAACAAGACGATTGAATAGCCATCGACATTGACACAAACTTGATGCAATCTAAGGCTCAGCATTATGGTGAGATTTAAGTGGTGCCAACCACTGCTCATGCAAAAGATGGACATGTTCATGACAAGGATCTTCTAGAAGTTTTTCTTGTGAATAGTTTAACAGGGTCGGGATCCTCTCTAGCGGTGCGACGTGTAAATTGACAGGGTTGAGATCCTCTCCATTTAATGGATACTTCTATTTGGAGAGAGATATAAACACAATGAATATAATCACTATGTCTATTTATCTCTAAATGAAAATGTTCATTAAAAATAGCATATCTTAACTCAAAATGACATGAATTAGTGCTTTCTCTTAAAGAGCCAGCTTTCTCTTGTCATATACTGTAAGCTTTGGTTACAGCTATCAATAAACTGTAGTTAGTTCTAAACTTAATCCTGTCTTTTTTTAAGCCTTCTCTCTCTAGCTTTGACAATGAGATGATTAATTAATCACTTTTGGCCATTTAAACTGTATAGTTTATTTTTATGGTGGATTATAATCTTGAATCATGGCATAAAAAAATTATTGACATTTTTTGTTTTTTTTCTTCCAGATAATCTGAACTTTATAGCTGATTAGTAATTAAGTCCAGCCATCTACTCCAAATGAGTTTAAAATAAAATCATTATTATTAGAAGAAACAAAATAAGTCAATTTATATGCCTAAATGGGGTGTTACCTAAATTTTTTAAAAACTTCTCTTTTCACTGCACTTTTCAATATCAAATTGATTATAAACGTTTTATGTATAAAGTAGTTTTTCTTATTTTGTATTCAATTATCTTTTTAAAAAAAACTATGTTTTAAAGTGAGAAGGTTTATTCAAAGAAATATATTATTCCTTACAAATTTCTTCAACAATTTGATTACATTTGAAATTTTTCTAATTGGTTCAAGGTCTACAAATTTTACTCGCCCACATAAAATAATAATTTGTCCTTTAAAATAGGTTTTTGGTCATTTACCAAGAATACTAGAAATCATGACATGACAGTGGGAAAAAATTGTTAGGATGGTTATATTCACTACAATCAATTTCTATATTGAGTATCTTTGAAAAAGGTTTGTTGCTTATGTATCATTTACTTATACAACAAAATGAAGAAATAAACGCTTTATTATTTTAGTGGAATATTGGAATCTAACTTCAGATAATAGTTATAGCATTTGATCAAATGTGACATCATTGTATCTCACATGATTTTGAAAAAGTGAATAAACATGTGTACACCTTCGAATTCAAGAATTTGGATTTTCGCGGTAATCGCATATGCTAACTGTTATATATTTTGACCGTCTAATCTTAAATTAAAAATTAATATTATTTACATTAATTTATTGATCGTGTAATTTAAATTGCTTGATCTTAAATCAATAATGGAGAATAATTATTACATGCAAGTGCGTGAAAAATTGACAATTGAGAATTGTGTAAAAAAACAATATTGGAAATCCAAGTTGGAGTCACATTGGCCTTACCATGTGGAGGATTGATCATTGTTGTCACCCATAGGGCCTTTAGGGAGCTCAAGCCACAAAGTAGTACTAGATAAAATTAACTTCTATGTACGTAGAGGGTGGCTTTTTTAATTGCCACAAGGGTTACACAATCAAGTACTTTTCCCTTTAAAAATACACACTTCTCTTGTTCGATTTTTTTTCTTCATTCAAGAAGGGTGAAAGGTGAATAAGGATCGATTTTTAATTCGATATCAGTGCGACATTGTTTTGGTTTTCCAACTTGTTACGATGTTCGTTTGATTTTATATTAATAGATCAACGTCGATACAGTGCAAGTTCAATCAACGATTTTGGCGTTTTTAACGTTGCAACTCTGAAAACATATGTATTTCAGACACTTCAATTTTATCATATTTGTTAGTTTTGTCACATTTGTAGATATTTTCTCGTTTTATGCGAGTTTATTCGCAGATTCATCCTTTTTGTTTTCAATGACTTTGAATTGTATTGTTGACCGATGTAATTTCTACCGATTTAAATCAATGTATCGTTTTTTAGTAAAAAAAAAATATACTTCTCAATTTATTATAAATTAATTTTACTTGAATTAAGCGCAATAATCACACTACTCGTTTTGATCGCTCAATCAGGATTCGAAAAAACTAAATTTTAAAATTTAGATAGTTGGATCTGGATGGCATGACTCCATACACTGACATAATTCATCAATATGAAAAGTATAATGCAAAGTGGCCGGCCTAGTGTTGAAGCTCATAGAATAAAAAAGGTTACATAGCTTGAAAAGCCACATGATGCTTGGCTAGCTCTAACATGTATTGTAAAATATGTACTTTGCAAATTTTACATTAACCAAACATGTTGAAAAAAAAAAAAGAAGGAAAAAGATACTAGTATATACTTATGTTGAAACATTGTTGAGATATAATGCATTTGAATAAGGTTTGTTGATAGTATTATATTTGGCATTTAGTGCGTATGCAAGCAGCACCATAGCTGAAAACTTCAGACAGAGCGGGGCTCACAGATTAAAGACTTTGGTCAGTTCATGTGCTCATCATTAAGTTTAAACAGGTTGGAAAAACAAAATACTCACTCCTTCCTTCATTAACATGGACAAGTGTGACTCAATATTCTTCACCTGCTACGTGCATCCATTGCTTTTTTTTTTTTTTTTTTCTTTTTTCTTTATAAAAATTAATTTTTGATATTGTTAGAGACAATTACAAAATCCCCCTACTTTTTGTTCTAAACAATTTAGTACCGAAAAATTGATATATAATATGATAAATATTATCAAAAACTAATATATAACTGCGAAATTTCAAATTTCATTTCAAACATGATATAAAAATCTAATAATTTTAAGAGTTATTGGTCGAATTAGAAATTAAAGATAGTATTTAATGTATATTGATTTTTCTTTTTAATTATCTCCTCATGAAGTTGTATGCATTGGGAGAGAAGAAAAAAAGAAAAAGAAACATACATGTACTAATTATGCATGAGTAGAGAGGCCTACCATGTGAGAGTTTAATTTGTTTGCATCATATGTCGAAACAATAGAAAGGATAGAAAAAAAGTTGTACTCTAAAACGTGAAGACGCACATAGTGATGTAGGATGTCCACACATTAATTTGAAATATAGATTTATTGGAATTATTATATAAAATAATAAAAGGGCCCATATGAGTATTTGATGGATCCAATTAATTTGGTACAAGAAATGGGAGTACGGATCCCAATTACCTTTAGAAAAAATGAAAAATGAAAAATGAAATGTGAATATTATAAAAAAAAGAAGAGTGTAGTGTGTGAATGTGACAAAAAGAAAGGGATCTTCGTGGGTCTGAGCACATGGAGTCCCATATGCCCAACAAAACAAAATCTGTAATACAATCCCAATGACCCAGTACACCCATTGGTTTCCTTCTTGGAAACACCACCACCTCCCTTCTCTCTCTCAATCTCCACCACACACACCACCTTAGCCCCACCATCATCATCTAATCTATTGAGTGCGATATCACATCAGATTAAACAAATTTACCAATTTAATATTTAGTTTCATTTTTAATCTATACGTTCAAATTTATTGTTGAAGTGACATTTACCCTCTAACTACAATCTTATCACATGAGTTAAAATAATATATATTTTATCTGAATTAATGAAAATGACTTCATAAAAATTACGTTGGAATTCAAAAATTATTAATATTAATATAAATTAGAATTAATTCTGTCCCATAACATTCTAAGATGCAAAAATCAATTATACAATTTTAATATTAATTTTAATCTCTCTTAAATTGAAATTAAACATATATTTAATATATCTCATGTAATCTCACATCACATAAGTAATTCAGTTGGAGAAATACTTTTATGGTCATAAGTATAAATAAAAATTATTTTGACTCACATAGAAATATATATTATTTAATTATTTTTTATTTTAATTTTTGTTTTTATTATGCGTGTGTATTGTGCTTAAATCTTCTGGTTATACGAAATTTTCTAGTTCATTTGATAAATTAAGGAACAGTAAAGGAGATTTAAAATAAAAAATTTGAATTTAAATTCAAAATACTAACTAACTAATAATATTAGGATTTAATTACAATTTTAGTCCTTTATTTTTTACCGACTTATGAAATTATTCTTCTTATTTTAAAATCCGACAGTTTTAGTTCCTCTTTTATTTTTGCAATTTTAATCTAAAGTTCGTTTAGGGTAATTAAAGTCTGATCAAGAATAACCAGAATACTAATTCGAATTCTTTCGAATTAATTTGTCATAAATTGAAACTCATTAATCATTTGAGTTTGTTATAGTATTTTGAAAAAAATAAAAAATTAAAGAAAGAGATCTAAAAATTGCTTGAATAAGAAGATGCTTTTAGTAGCTTCTCAAGAAGTCAATTTTCATAATTATTATTTTTATTTAAAAAAAGACTTTTATTATGTCAAAACAAACACAAAATAATCTATATTTTTCTTTAAAATCTTAAAAAGTAATCTCCAAAATTAAATACCAATTTTTTTTTATTTTATGATACGTAAAAAACTGACTCTTGATGGGCTAACCTTTAAGGGACAACCACAACACTAATAATTGGGTTATGTTCTTACAATCTTAAATAAGTGGACTTTTATTACAATCGCACAAACTTTGTGTATCACCATTATTTAGTTTTTGTTTTTTCTTTATCTTGCGGTGACCAGCAATAATGTTTTATATTATACTAGCACATATGTTTATGTATATGACTGTAAGCATGTAAAATGAAGATAATAGTGGATAATTTAACTAATATTTGGTAATGAATAAATTAGTAGATTAAATTAAAAACAAAAAATTAAAAATAATATTACAAACTAGAGAAAAAAAAACGCTACTAACATTTAATACGAAAATGTTTCTTTGCAACAACTTTATTTGTTTTTCCAAAAAGATGGTATTATGACTTAAAATTAAGAAAAAAAAGTCTAATCTAGACTATGTATTAGATGAGAGATTCATGATATAAATGTTTCACTGAATATTCTTTCTTACTTAATATAAAATTTATAATATTATCATTATCTTTAAGAATCAATGTGAATGATGATTTCATATATTGATACTGATTTGATGGTAATTCTTTTTCTTTGATTGTATCACTCATCAATTAGTATTATATATTATATTTTAATTAAATTTATAAGTAGTCAAACTCTAGATAATAACAAGAATTATTTAACTTAAACTCCAAATAAAAATTCAACCTAAAAGATCAATCTATTAGGCAGAATAATTTCATAGCCTAAATTTTACAAGTGAGAATCTTAACATATTGTCATTCAAGCCAATTACTCCTAATTATTACTCCTCTAGTAAATTACATATACCATAGTTATGAATCATGATGATTTAGTTTTTGCTTTTAATTATGTGAGTAACATATTTATAAATGACAGTTTAAAATGAGACCGCAACTTCCCTATTCATAAAACCAACTTGTCCTAAATTAGTTGTGCAAAAGGGGGTATTTGATTTCCTTAAATTTCCAACTTGTTAATTTGATATGGGTATGGATTGACATAATTGTAGTTTTACATGATTAATTTGGCCTAAAAGGGTTAGGGAAGGTTTTGTGGGGCTCAAGGTGGGGTCACTAGAAAGTAAACATATGGCAGTCATGCGAAAGGTGGTGATGCATATCATGTAGCAAGTTTAGATACTCTCATCTACTAATTTTATACCTACAATGTCATGATGATAATATTTATCATATGTGAATGTATCAAACGTATAAAAACATAATATATCTTTTATCAATAATTTCAGTTATAGAATATGCTGAGTTAGTAATTGGATCAGTCTTTAAATATATATTTCTTTTTATTTAGTCAATAAAATTATTCTATGTTTACGATGTCAATATATTTAATAACTATACACATTTATAGAATTTATTTTTATCTATAAATAAAATAATATAATTACTACTAAAAAACTATAGATTTTAAATTCAACTTAATAATATTAATATTTTACTAATGAAGTAAAATTTAAAGATTAAATTCATAAATTTAAATAAATATTTGCCCCTAAGCTAGTATATATATATATATATATGAAAGAGAAGAAGAGAGTGGAGGAGCACATGGGTGGGTGTTAGGTTCAAGGAATTCATGTGAGCACATGTGCTTTCTTCCTTTTGTTTTGTGTCTTGTGGGACCATTTTCTCCACTCCATCTATCCACAGCTCACACAAATAAGTACTAACGGGGTTCCAATTTTTCAGTAAGATTTTTTAGACTTTATTATTATTATTATTATACTTTCACTTTTACCACTCCATAGTCCATATATATCCACCATTCTAACCTGCGCGTTTGCCTCTAACTTCAATCTTATTCTTACTAGCTAAGGATCCTTACACCTTAATCAATCACCATATATATCTATTATTAGTTTTACTTATATATATGTATGTGTTTGGAATGCGTTTACATCACCATAATTATCTCATTAGTGAGTTACTCATTTGCAGCTCATATGATTTGAAATTGGATTAGAGAAATTAAACACTCATACACAAAAACATGTTGATTACTTCACTAGGTCTCATCACATATTTAGAAAATTCACATTCATATGGCTCTCTCAACTTTGGAAATAAAATGTTACCCACATATAAATTTATGAACTTAAGTCAATAATAAAGAAAATATTATTTTATCGATAATTATAAATTGTAAGATATATAAATTTAGATTTTTAACAGATGAAGAATCACAAATTGTAAATTATGAGAGAATATTTCCTTCACAAGAGTGTGTTATGCGAAAATTTAACTATAAATGTAATATCGCGCACAAAATTAGTATACGGTCACTTAAATTAAAATTACTTAATTTCATATTTATTTATAAAAAAAACCTACATTAAAGATAATATAACTTTATTTAAAGTTTCCAATCCACTCTATTTTTAATTGAAAAACAGACTCTTATTTTTTTTCTTAATATTAAATATTTATCTTTCTAAATAAAAACGATGTCGGACCTTTAATTATTTTTCATCTAAAATCGTTAAAAGATGACATTATTTAAAATGTAATTTTAATTATGACTTCAAAATTCTCATCCATTAAAATATACTACTATATTATATATAACAAGTTATATTTCCAAAGAAAGGTTAAAATAAGGCAATTTTCACGATTTTGAATGAAAAATATCTAAAAATCCAACATTGTTATTATTTAGAAAGATAAAATAAATACTTTTGAGATTAGAAAAAATATAAGTGATCAATTTAAAACTTTAAATTAAGTCGAATCACATATCATACAATTTTGCTTTATATCTATACATCTAAAATAGCTGTTGTCAACAAAACAAATAGTTTGTGAGCATGCATGTGCTTGAATTACATTTTGATTATTATTATTATTATAAGAAGAAAATTTAGAAAGCAAATTAAGAAAGAGATGAATGAAAAAAAGTGAAGAAGTAGAAGACGCTCTTGTTGTGGAGCGTGAAAGTAATAACATTAACCCATATATATCTTCCTATCACATAACTCCAATTGAATTAAAACTTTGGGTTTTC
This sequence comes from Cicer yamashitae, assembly GCA_037974755.1. NCBI lineage: Eukaryota > Viridiplantae > Streptophyta > Magnoliopsida > Fabales > Fabaceae > Cicer > Cicer yamashitae. Next base: position 48,972,660 of record JBBPBQ010000004.1, read on the forward strand.
TTCTTTGTATTGTTTGTGAGTCCAAAATTAGTGGGACCAGCTTCGTTGGCATTGACATTTCTAGCACCTCAACAATTATTTAACACATCTTCCTCTCATTCATTTCATATACTATAACTCTCCAACATTCATTCATAATAATTAACACTACTCACAATATTACACTCTCTCACATACAAATCTTAATTACCATTATATATTTACACATCCATGGAAGAACAAAACATGGAAACACAAAGTAACAACAAAATCATACCTACATTTCTTAGCCAAAACACAAATACTACTCATGGTGTTCAAAAGTCGTTACATGTTTTTCGGCGAAGCCGAAAGCAGTGGACAAAAGATGGTGACTGTGTAGTTGTTGTTGACGAGAAAGAAAAAGAAAAGGAAGAAAATGAAGATAATGAAGAAATGAATGGAGAGGATGATAGAGAAGAGATAGAGAGAAAGATTAATGCATTGCAGAGGATTGTACCTAATGGTGAGGCTTATGGTGTGGACAAGCTTTTTGATGAAACTGCTAGCTATATTGTTGCTTTACAATATCAAGTCAAAGCATTGAAGGCTCTTACTGGCTTCTTTCAAAAGTTGGAGAAAGAGAAAACTAAACTTGGTGGTTAATTCATTCATTCATTCTTCATCATCAATCCATCATAATCATATGGAATGGAATGGAATTCCTTAATTAGGTTAGCTTCTTTTTGTTTGTTTATTTTTTTATTTTTCCCACAAACCCATTAGTTTTAGATTTTTTTTTTTGTTGGGTTTTTTTTTTTTAATTTTGTTGTTGTACTTTTGGTTGGGATCAAGGAAAGTTTATCCCATTTTATTAGATTTTTTAAATTTATTTTTTCCATGTTTTAGTTTTAATATGTTTTTTTGAACTTTATATTTATTTATATGTTGTTTGATAATTTATTTATGTTTTCAATCGGCAGAAATATGTTTGAGTCGGTAACATGGTATTGCAAGTTTGCAACACAAGTAGTTCATGAGATTTGGGCAATTTGTATAGGAATCAATCAATTTTGTGATCTTTGCAATGAAGTTAGAAGAGAAAAGAGATATTACACTTTCCGGATAAAACTCATGAGATTTTTGTATTTGTCATATCATTTTATTTCTATTATATAAAAAAAAAATTATTAGATGTTAGGATAAAACTATCTTACAGTATAAACTAAGTCTCAGATTAGAACGGTTGAAAGTAATTTTCATGATATTATTATTATGATGATGATGTAGTCCTCTTTTGCTAATGTATGTGGGCTTTGGTGGAGTTTTTCATTTTGGTCTAGTGGGCCAGCAGTTGGATCCAAAAATCTGGATTGGGATCAGACACATTTTCAAAAAGTAACATTGCTCATACATGTTGTCATTGGTCACTTTCTCTTTATTTTCTTGTGGTGAAAACTTTGTTTTGGTGGAGATTTTGGTTTGGAATAGGGTTGTTTGACTTTTTGGCTGTTAGCCACTACTACCTCAATAACTTGGACTTAGGGATGTTGCATACTGGAAAAAAAAGAATAGTAGAGAGGCAACCATCTTGATGAGTTATAAAGTTTACATGATTTCTTATCATTTGAGGTTTTGATCTTCCATAGTTTTAGTTTAAAAAGATTGACAAAATCATATTATAGGAGCATGTGGAAGATCAATGGTTGTCGAGGATTTTCTCTAGACTTAAATATTAGCAAAATATACATATATTTTGTTATATAAGACAAACATGAGGGAGTATCTTACATTGTGCATTTCTTTTTAGACATGATCTGAGTCTTTTACACGCAACTGTAGAGATTGATGATCCTTTCGGGTATCTTACATTGTTCAATAAAAAAAGTATTTTATATTGTGTGTATAGATTGATGACTTTTTCGATATGTTACATTGTTCAATAAAAAAAATATCTTACATTGCGTGTATTTCTTTTTTGGTGTAAGAAGAATCTCTACATAAGGAGATTAATTTCTTTAGCCATATAATTTCTTTAGCCATATAGTACTATATCTAAAGCAAAGTTTTGCTCAACAATTTTAACACGGACACATTTTCGAGACTAAACTCAAACTAAGACAAACTAGTTAAAAGTTTGTGTCATTCAAAATTGATAATAACACAAACTTGATAAGAGATCGTGAAAAGAAAAAAATATATCATCTATTTTTGGTGTTTGGTCATTTTGATGAATTTAGTGTATTTTAAAGTAAAATTTGTGAATAAAATAAATTGATAAAAATTATTTCTACGAGAGGGAATGGTTAATTAGGAGAAAAATATACTTAATCGTCAAAAATAAATGATTTAAAGGTAGAGAAAAAAGTAAATGATTTAAAGGCAGAGAAAAAAGTCTCACATTTGATCTAAGGAGTACTAAAATTGTAATATAAAACAAAAGAAGTATAATATTAATCGGTGGTATGCAACTTATGGTTTGTATAGGTGCTATGCGTGTGTGAATCACAATCCACTTTGACTTTAAAATTTAGAACTTTGTATTGTTTGTTTCTGCATACAACATTTCTTGTGCTATGTGTAGTATTTACCTAGTTAATATCAATCGTTTTGATTTTTTTTTAATTAATAAAGTTTACAACTTTCTAATCAAACAAGCACTTTTGGAAACTGCAAAAATATTTTAAAAATTATGATGTTACTGGTGTATTAATTTATCTAGGTTGTGCGTTGATGTTTTGTAATTGTACTTAATTTTTTAATTATGATATTAATACAAAGTATTCATCAACTTTGTCGGTTATTAATCTCCTCTAAAAAATTTGATTTATCATTGTTATTAGAATCTCTCCTCCTAATCATCTCCTCTAAAAAATTTGATTTATCATTGTTATTAGAATCTCTCCTCCTAATCATGTTTTTCTGTCAGCGTCATTGATGAAATTTCTCTTTACTCAAAGTTTTTTTTTTGAGAAGTCTTTAATCAAAATTTTAGTTAAATAATAACACTAAAAAAAATATTCAATTACTAGTTAAAAGTATATTTTACAAAAAAAAAATTGATGCATCTATAAATTTAGGAGTGGACAACGATCGGTTTAGGTCAGTTTTAGAAGAAAAAAAAATACTGATCAATCCAAATGAAATAACAGTTTGTCGATAGCAGTCCAAATTTGTCTGATGGAGTGTTCAATTTTTTTCGTGTTACAGGTTGAAAGGATGGAAGGTCTTCTTCCTGAACATATCTTGTATTAGATACAAAATAATTTATTCTTTCATTTGAAAGTGAAGTAACCCAATAACTATGTAAATTTAAAAGAGATAAGAATGTTAATACATTATATTATGTTTAAAGGTGTTCACATCATAACCTAATGTGGATTTGCGATGTTTCTCATGAGAATGAAGATATAACCCAATGGTTCTTGAAACAAAGTACTAAAATAAAAGGAGAAAACAATGAAAGCAAACATAGATTAAGTTCAAAAGGATCTACAACTTAGGATGATTGATAAGTCAAAAAGAAATCACCACAATATAATAGAATTCATTATAAGATTTATTTAGGGTTCTAATCTAATAATCAAATAGGAGACTTTATCAGTCTCACCCATTCTTATTAGAGAGAAATTCTACTTCTCTTTCAAAGTTCCTTTAAATGAGGTCCTAACTAGAGTATTTATAGGGAACATGCTCATATAGCGAAAAAGCCTAAAATCATAATTATAAGCCCATTAAATGGGCTTACACCATTTAATTAAAATAAAACCAAAACTAGAGTTTTCTACTCCTCACCTCCACCTATACCCCCACCCCCCAATACTCTTAAAAATACTATTTTACCTTTTTCACTGTATATAAAAAGTTAATTTTTTTTTCCATTCTACTTTTCACTCACATATTCAAAACTTTTAAAAAAATTGGTAAATTTTCCCAGCATTTCGAAACTTTCAAAACTTCCGAAGCACAAATAAGTTATATTTTTTTTTTGAACTTTTTGATTAATTTGAAACATTCTAAACGTAATTTCCAATTTTTTAAAACATTTTCGAAAGTTTTGAACAATACAAAACTTCTGAAATAGTTGATTCAATCATTTTTAAAAGTTTCGAGCAATTTGAAACTTCCGAAATAGGAAATTCAAGAATCAAATGAAAATTTCAAATTTTTTTAAACTTTTGAATCTTTCAAATTAAATGAAACTTTCAATTTTTTTGAAAGTTTCGATTGATTCATAGTTTTCAAAAATATTTTTTCAATACAAATTATTGACATGTTAATTTTATAGTGGTTAGGAGTAGAGACGCGAACGAAGAAATTATTCGCATTATCATCTGCAATATCGGTGAAAGAGTTCCACCCACGGTATCTTATCAACGAATGAATGAAGTTAACCATCTACCTTGTCAACATCATCGTATGTGTGGTTTTAGGTATCACAAAATTTCATGAGAATGTTCAGGAGCCTGAACAGATGGACTATAAGGAACTTGATGAGCAGACAATGGAAAAGTAGGTCCAACAACGTGGTTTCCTTGGAGGATCATTCCTCACATCGATTTTGACACAATATGAACATCATGTGGCTCCGATGATATGGGAAAAAGAGGTATATTTTAATTAAGAATAAGTATATTATATATAGTACATTTTTGTAATGAAATTTAATACATTATTTTATTATGTTTTTTAATTACTTATAGGATCGTGGCCCGTTGAAGGTGATCACACATAGTTTGAAACTAAAGAAGTTTACTGAAGTACTAATATATTGTACAGCATTAGATTCAAAAATTTGAATTGGTACACTTGTCTTTAGCTTATTTGATGATGATTGACGATAGTCAGCGATGGTCTCATATCTATCTATGTAGAAAGGTGGCATAGAGAGATCAACTCATTTCACATGTCATTTGGAGAGATGGCCATTACACTGAACAATGTCACGACTCTTTTGTCAATTCCTTCCTGTGGTAGGTTTTTCAATATACCAATAAATATGAATACTAATAATCATTTAATTGTTGCACATGAGCTGCTAGGAGCAATACTGGGAGAAGCATTTACTTACATAAATTTTAACAAATGTGCTCAATATAGACTACAATGGTTGCATGATTTATACAAAAGTTTTATTTAAACTAACCGATTTGAGTGTGCTGCAAGAACATACTCGCGTTGAGGCGAAGTATATTAGCTTGTTCACTAATTTAGTGTTGTCAGGACTATGCACGGGGTAGAACTGCATTGGTTGTGATATATGATAATATGGGAGATGCAACTATTCATGACACTAGACATCTGAGAGGATATATGACCCTGTTATAGGTGTATGACCCATATTAAGTTATGTTATTAATTTATTAAGTTGTATTTTTAAGTTACTAAATTTTCTTTTAGTTTTTGTGTAGTGCTAGATTTACGAGCACTTTCCTAACATCTGTAAGCGGGGTGACAGTGAAAAAGGTTCCTCAACATACTTCAAGAGCTTGTAGGTTGACCACAAAACATGTTGTCGAAGGTGGGTTGCTAACATATCGGCGAAGACTTTATGCTATTTTGCTTGCGAATGTTGTGTTTACCCCATACGATGATGACCGAGTCAATCATCATTTTGAGCCAATGATGATGTTCTCCATCTATCTTCGTTGGGGTGGAGTTTCAGTCTCATATCTATCGGAGCGATGCCTTCGATAATTTAGTCACATTTAGTGTATTATTCTTTAAGAGCATATATAACGACCATTCATAGTCTCTCACATGTAGTGACGTCTCCTGGTGAGCTCTATGAGAATTGTTTTTCTTTGTACTTAAATGTTTCATATCCTTTGATCCACCATGATGTTTCACCTGTTATTCCACCTACTACTCCACATGTTGATCCATACGTTCCATCATCTTCTGCACAAGCCAGTCCATCTTCTACACGAGACGCTAGAGCATTTGAGCTTTTATAGATGGTTATACAAATGATAAATTCAGATGGTGAAGTTTATGTAATACTAAGTGAGTTACTATGCATGTTTCAGGGAGGCTATTAATAGATTGTGTTAATATATATATATTTTTTATGAATATATTTTGTATCATGAATATAATTCTCGTTATGGTATATTTTTATTTTTATTTTGTCAATTATGCAACTATTATTTTATTTATCCAAAATAAAAAAAATAATAGACGCAAAGCTTTACACATACAAATTAATCCTTATTTAATGAAACACAAAATGATTTGATAAATGTTGGATCTATGTATTTCCAATACTTGAGACGTCCTCCATAAGTTATTTCTCATGCTTTCACATCATCACTACAAAAGTCTATCCATTTCTATGAAGTAGGTGGCAAAGGACAACTAAACTTCATTTTTATCTACACAATAAAGTATTAAAAATTAGTTTATCATAATTTAAACGTGTACCCAATGGTCTTCATTAACAAATTCAATTACTTTTAAAGAATTACAAGAACAATCCCTCAATGGTGGTTCCTTCAGTAGAAAGAATATCATATTCAAATTATGAGACAATGACAACACAACGACATCATATCTTATCGCTATCACGTAATCCATCTCTGGTATAGTTATCCACTTTTCTTGGTATAGTCATCTTTTTTTTCTTTCTTGAGCACCAAAACTAGATATCTTTAATGAGTTCCACACCTTTTCAACATTGTGATAGAAAACATTGGAATAAAGATTCTGATGTAGATTGATATCTTTTTCCAAATGTGTTCGAACTAAGGGCTAAGATTCTTCACTCCGACATAATAATGTTGCAACTGCGCGATAACTATAGTTTCCATCAGACATAATATCTAATATGCCATCAATATACTGATGAATAAAAGTAGGAAAATGTTTCTTAGATGGTTGTTTCGCTGATTCTTGAGATGATTGCTTTGTAGAACACTGAGATAGTTGTTTTGCAGATTCTTGAGAAGGATCGACATACTCCCAATATGAAGGATCACGAGGAGCGTTAAATTATTTTCTCTTTTTATTATTTTTAATAGCTCATTTGGTTTTCACTTTTTGAGGTGGTGGATGCATTGTTGTTATATGTGAAAATACAAGTTTACGCACTTTTGTTATGAATATCTTTTGACCAACAATATCTAATGTCTTCATGTATGCTTTCATTGCCTCCCACACTTCTAAGAAGTCATATTGTGATAATGATTCTTCATGCTCTAATTCATGATCCATGCTTAATTTTCTCCAAAAAACATAAATGATATCTAAAGGGATGAAAGTACGGGATATCTGCAAATATGCCAACTCACAAACACAAGATAACCTATGAGTTGTTTTGATTGAGAAACCATATTTTATTTTGTCAATACCTACCATCTTTACTCTTTTTAATTGTTTATCAATTTTTTTTATACATTTCCTTGATACAAAGTGATGCAACCTTTGATAAAATAGTAAATTATACTTGTGCTCAATATCTGTTATCATGTGATACTCAATGATATACATTTGAATATGAATGGACAATTACCTTTGTGATAACATAACAATTGTCTTTCTTTCTCTTTTTCTGGTAGCTTTATCAGATCTAATGAAAACAATTATTATTCAATTTTATTTTCCAATAGTTTTTTCCCATGTGAATATAGCTTATAGAAAAGAAAATATCTACAAAATATATTTCAAATAAAACATCAATATATGTATATACATTAAAAACTAATAATATCAATTATTGTTAAGATTACCCAATTCCAATCGTAAATTTATCAGTAGAATCTAAAGTTGGTGTAACATAAACTTCACCATCAACTCCACTCATATCTAATTTAATTTGAAAAAATATACTAAATTTAATTAATATTTATATTGTAAATACAATATTTCAAAAAAATAATATAATTATTTAAAAAAGATATACATTTCAAACATTTGAGTAATATTTTAAATTTTTATAACCTTTGAAACTTTTATCTTTATCAAAAATTTTGAAATATATTACATTTCGAAGATTTTATTTTCGAATATTCATTGCTGTTTCGTTTATACAAGAAAAAAATTGTAATACCTAACTCTACTACGATTTCATTTAAGAATAAAATCAAAACAAAAAAAACTCTACTACGGCAGTAACCTATATCCGATTGAAAAATCATCACCTGTGGAGCATTTCGAATCTGTACCGTCGGCTGGTTTGTCTTCTTTTTCTGAATTTTGCCTTTTTTTTTTCCTTAAAAAGCGATATGAAAAGAAATGATTAAAAAAAACGGTAATATTAAAGATATTTTTACATTCATTCACGCGCACACGCACGCGCAAATACCAAACCCTAATCCTGCGCATTTCTAAGGTCCTCCTTTCTCTATCACTTTCCCGGAAAATCCTCTCAATTTCCCTGGAAAATTCATCCTCCATTTTCTCACTTCACTCTATCTCCTCCGAACTACGCTTCACTCTCCTCACGGTTTCTCTCGCTCTTTACTCTTATTTTCTCTTTTACTTGCTTAGACTTTAGGATTTATCAATTTATTTATTGATTATTGATATTTCAAAACTGTGTGAATCGTTGATCAATCGCTTTTAACTTCTTCATTTATTTTTTATGTTAATTAAGTTCGCACCAAACACCGCACTGAATTTTTTTATTTCGATTTGTTGATACTGGATTGATTTATAGATTTCGGTTTTTGCGCCTTTTTTTCTTTTTTTCGCAGAATTAACTATGGCGGACGACGGCGTTTCCAACGGCGTCGAGGATCAGCACGAGGAATCCGTAACGAAGATCTCGGCGTTGGAGCGCGTGAGAGACGAATTGCTGAGCGAGAACGCGGAGAAAAAGGAGCAAATCAATAAGCTGACGGCGGAACTCGAGGAACTGAGGAGCCACGGTGCGGAAATGAGGGAAAAGATAGAGGAGATGCAGGCAGAGGTGGAGAGATTGCAGGATTCGTCGAAAGCTGCAGAGGTTATTGCAGCCAGGGCGGCGGACCTTGAGACGCAAGTGGCGAGGCTTCAGCATGACATGATAACGGATATGAGTTCTGTGGATGAAATGAAGAAGGAAGCTGATGAATTGAAGGAGGTTTTGAAAGAGAAAGAGTCTAGGGTTGAAAATTTGGTGAGGGAAGTTGAAGAGTTGAAGAAGGTGAAGTTGGAGAGCGAGGCGAGATTGAGGGATTTAGAGAAGAAAATTGGTGTTCTTGAGATGAAGGAAATTGAGGAGAGGAATAAGAGGATTAGGGTTGAAGAGGAGTTGAGGGATAAGATTGGTGAAAAGGATAGGGAAATTGAGGGTTTTAGACGCAAGGTTGAGGGATTCGAGAAGGTTGCTGCTGAAAAGAAAGATGAATCAGGGGAATGGTTTAAGGAAAAACAAAGTTTGGAGAAAGCACTTAAAGAATCCGAGGAGAAAGCAAAGGGCTTTGAATTGAATATCATTCAATTGCGCGAGGAAGCAGGGGAAGCTGAGAAGATCATCAGATCACTGAATGAAAAAGCTGTTGAGATTGTCGACAGAGATTTAAATGGCATACACGGTGAAGAGGATGATTGTAAGTTGCAGTGGCCGATCATAGCAGCGGGAGCAGGATCTACAGTAGCTGTTGTTGCAACAGCAGCTTTGATCTATGTGTACTGTGGAAAAAGGAGGTGATTTTTCTGTGATGGAAGAGTAACAGAGGAAGAAGGGGGATTTGAATGGGAGGTTGTAGAGGTTAGATTTACCAGTCTTTTACCCACAAATATCCTTCAATTTTGTTTTGTCTTAAAATAATGCATCTCTGGCTTTTGTTTTTAAAGCCCGTTAATTTTTTGATATATGTCAAAGTTGACATACTGGTTTGGTTGTTGGTTTCTTATTTTCTGTGTGTTGGAGCAATGCTCTGATTAACTGCAGTTACTAGGTTTTTGTTGTACTGATTACAAGTCTACTATAGTTACCTTGGAAGTTTGGATTTGAAAAATAATAAATAGAATGTTAAATTGAGATTTTGATATCTTTGTTTAGTTTAAGTTTAATCCTTACTAGCTTGTAGGATAACAACACCACTATTGGATATTCTGTGTGTTGTCCTTGATCATGATATCACCTTTTGTCAAGTCGTTCAATTTCTGTGCAATTAGCCATTCCATGGTGAATTTCACTGCATGTGTTTGTTAGAATGTAGAATACATAGAACCTAGCTTGTGAATCTGTGTACGATGGTTATATAATATGATATCTCTTATTTATTCATAGAACGTAGCTTGTCGTTTATGTTATTTATTTATTTGTTTGTTGTTGGCTTTTGGTGATGATCTGTGCCATTTTATTGCTGGTTGATGTGTTTGGTGCAACTGTAGGACTGTGGTCAGACAAAGATGTTTTTCTGTTTTTGCTCGATTATTTCCATGCTTATTCTATCTCTAGTAGGGTCAGAGTCTCCAAATGAATAGAAAATTCAAGATATATTAAAATAGCAATTTAAAAAGACAATAAAACCTTCAAATTTTATTGAGCATGCCTATATGAATGGACTCCCCTAAGAGTTGTTTATGCATATACACCCATATGTAGTGGTTGTATGTCCACGGATCTGCATTTTGTTGAAGGTTGGTGGTGGCTTTTGAGAGCAATTCTTCGGCGAATTCTAGTGTTTACAGACACAATAACTCGTTAGATAATATCACAGTAATATAATTACAAGTTTTGATGTCATTTTATTATTATTGCAATTTATTTTAGTTTATTGTCTTATACATACCAAAGAATAATCTAATTTGTGGCTTTCCTGTACTGAATTGGCTAGGACCTAGGAGTGTTCACGAGTCTAGTTGGATTTTAGGAAAATTGTATCCCAACCTGAAGTGAATGGCGTTGACTTATTAATCTAATGGTGGAAATAAGTTTTTTGTATAGTATAAGACTTACCTCACTTATGCACCATAGAATTGTTTTTAATTGTGTTTAGGTAGGCGGTTTACACAAGTTTAAATTTGACAGTCATAATGTGATTGGGTTTTAGGCTTTTTATTACTAGTTTTACCTATAACCTAATTGCTCAAGTCTATTGATTTTCTTTAAATAGAACTGGCTGACCAAGTTCATGATCACAGTACTTTTCTGCTAACTTTTTAGTTGTTTGTTGTGGTTGCCTAGTTATTTTTTTTACCAAGTAGTTTATTTTGACAAAATTGCGGTGAACTATGATGATTTTACAAAATTCCTCCACGAAATCAAACATGGCCTTTGTAAATTTGAAGGTCACAGATAGACCCCTGTCAAAAGCTTTGTGGACTGGATATATGGTACTTACTAAGCCACCAGTTGTCAAATTGGGAGCCAAAACTCAGTTTAGACTACATTTTTGTTGGGGCTTTTCTTACAGTTCTGTAGTTGAAAAGACTGACTGCTCTAGGCCACCAGTTGACATTATTTAGCCAAAACTCACATTTAAACTATCGTTAATCAGTAATGTTGGATGATCCACACTTCGGCTTTGCATTTTTGATTTGTTTTGTTAAGTTGAAATATGAGTCATTCCATCTTTATTGGACTGCTGAGATTGCTTGAATGTGTGATTCTCAGATTTTTACGGCATAGCATGTAAGAATGTCTTTGTGACATGGCATTTCTATCTCTACAATTTTCAAAACAATAGTACGAAATGAACAATGTATGATTGGCACTCTCACTCGTTTTTTCCCTCCACTTTGTAGCTTGTGAGTCAAACAAAGCACAGGGATAGAAAACGAAAGAAAAAAAAAGTCCTGAAAATATCATAATTAGAGGAAAAATGAAGAAACACACATGAACTTACTTACTATAATATAATAGGTATGTAATTTGTAATGTGCTACTGTTAAATAATTTTCGACTATAACTCGTGGTTTAAGAAAGTTTACAATATGCCAACCGAAATTTGATAGAGGATAATCTAACCCGCTCTGTAACCAAACCAAGCAGTAATAGTGGCAACAAGAAAACGTAAGAGAACATGCCTCATAATATGAGACTCAAAATCAACGTATACATATAAAAACAAGTTGACAGTTCAACTAAAATAAATAAGTAAATAAAACAAATTAACTGCTCTAAAAGGGTGCCATCACAGCATGTGACTTGCAAATTGCAATGCCTCAATATACCTTAGCTCAAGGGCCAACCTCCTGTGAAGCTCCCAGCTATGATGTTGAACAAAAAAAGAATAACAACAATTTACATGTTAGAAAACAGTCTGAATACAATATTCAAATTATTTGTTACTGTTTCCTTTGACCACATGTAGTATCAAATACAATATTCAAGTTCAAAAAGTATAATCTTGAACTTAGTGGAAAATACGTGATAAATGATGAGATGCTTAACTTTGGCTATTGGCCAATCTTTGGTAGAGAAGACCCAACAAGTTTGGTTCACTAATTTTCCTTAAGATATCATCTCATTATTTAGATATTTGACTAGACTTTAGACTTTTGATTATTCAAGAGCATCTATAGAAAGTTATTTGTTACTGTTAAAACAAATATCTCACATTTGTAGATTACTGTTTAATTTAATCACAGTGCCTAAGACTATGATTTGTCTGAGGTCACTTCAGATTTTTGAACCTCTTGATAGGGTGCACAGAACCAAACTCTTAGTCAAATAAAAAATACACTACTACCCATACTACTCTTAATTTCTCTTTTCCTTGCCAATTGTACAACAGTTGCATTGCAGTTCCTTTTTATAAATTAGTTATAATTTGTATTTTAATACTAAGGTCCAAATTACAGTATTATTTCTCTCACCCTCCGGTCACAGCCCAACTATCTTTTGGGCCAAATCCAAAGGGCAGCTCGAGCGACCTGTCCACTTATCACAAACTATGAGCCATTACACCTTTAACAACACCTTCCTTGCAATTAACCTCATTAATGCAGTTCATCATAAATCAAGCACTTAAAGTCATATTTGCAGCTTGTGGAATCAAAACATATTAGACACTTTACTAAGAAATCAAATAATGAAAGTTATTAATTAAAACATGCAGCATCAAATATACTGGTAGTATTTTATTGAAGTTTTTAACTAGGACACTGGTTAGTATATGTCAAAATAAAATACTTAACTAAGGTTTACTCACCTTGAATTATCTATCACCATGCCTCATAATTTCAAAGAGTCCACAGCAACTCTTCCAAGAGGTGTGTTGCCTTTGAGTCACAGGAAAAATGTTCTATCACAAAAGAAAGAAAAAGATCATTATATATATATCTTAAAACTTTATAACACTTACTAAATGTAATCTAAAATTTCCATGCGCATGTTTCAAATTGAGGTGAGTTTGACAAAATCATGATAGTACCGTGATTTTATTGAAGTTACTTTATGTCAAAATTGACACACTCTGATTCAGCCAAATCTAAACATGCACATATAGAAAATTATGATAAAGTGTGAATTACCCCTGGGTTTTCAATGCTTCTAGATTCTTCAATCATGACTTGCTCAGCAGCACTATTGCTTTCAGAATCAGGAATATTTGAAGATGGTTGAAGAGTCTCCTTAGCACTTTCATAGGATGATGACTCTTGAATATCTGATTGTTCCTCAACTTTTTCATATGTAGATGTCACCAATGATTCCTCAATTCCCTTTGGAGGAATACCCTTTTCACCCTCATCAGATTTTGAACCACTTATCTCCAAAGAAACTTCCCTTGAAACCACATCAGTTAAAGGCAGAGAAGAACTAATATTAACCTCATTTGAAAACAAAGCATTCTTCTCCTCTTCAGAACCTGTCATGTCCTTAATTGCTTCAACCACTTCAGTTTCCCTTAATTCCTCATTATTGTCCTCTGAAGAAGGTAATTCAGTTTGCTCCACAACATGATTAGCCATAACTGATGAAAAACCATCATTATCTTCAAGTGATATAAAATCTTCCTTTTTCTCTTCCTTCAATTCCAGTTCTACAGTTTCTGAGGCCAATGTATTCTCAACTTGATTATCTTTTTTTGCATCATTACTGGATTCATCAGCAACTGTTTCAGAAACATCATATTTTGTCTGTTCTACTACCTTGCATGACTCAACCTGTTCATCAATATCAACAACATCTTGTGTATCACTGAGAGACTTGGATTTTCCATCACAATCATCATCATCATCATCATCATCATCATCAGCAGCAGCTACTTCAACAGCTACTACCTCCTTATCTTCACTTAATGATTCTTCTTTTTCTACCTTTTGTGTGTCATGCAATGATCCATTGAAATAGCCTTCCATTTTGGTATGATTTTCAGATAGAAAAGAACCTGAAGATAAATAAAAACCTCTTTAACTACAACATAAGGAAACCATATGTGTCAAAGAAATCTTATTGTTATTTATTTATTTGGTTAAATGATAACATAGGATACCAAACAAGGATGTAAACTAAACACAAAAACAACAAAAAGGGGTGAGTGAAAAATGAGCATGCATGGTAGATGGCAGAGAGTGATGATTACCTTGGTTTTGGAGTTGAACAGTAGCTGAAGAATGTTGGTTGGGCAGAGTCAAAGTTGTGTTTTTTTTCTTGGCATGTTTTGTTTTGTTTCTTCTTGAAACTATAGGCATGGTTGCTGAATGGTTGTTGCTATGTTTTGAAGAGAACGGTGGATAATGAAAATAATTAAGGACAATGTTATTGGCTTGACTATGTTGTTGTGTTGTGTGGTTGGTTTCCTTTATGTTTCACTTTTCCTGTTTATATGGTATGATAAAGTATAAACAATTAACAAAGTGCTTTTAATTTGAAACGCTGCTGGAGGGAAATCATGTGATGCGTTACAGATAGATATTTTTATTAAAGATAGATAGCTATATTAAGTGACCGTAAAATATGTGAGTTACATTAAAGATCATGCATTGTTAATTTTTTTTAGTTAACATGTAAAAAGTACTCATATTTTACACGAGCTTTATTCTTGTATACTCATTTTAAGTGTTATACAAATAACGTTAAGAGTGGTCTTGACAATTTATCCGTACTCGTAGGTATTTGTCTGACAACTTATCTCATGTTCGTATGTATCAATTTTTCTTTATAGTTCAATGAAACATGATTAAAATTTTATGATTGAATTGGGATGATGATTAAGTAAGAACCCTTTATCAATTTATAATTCCATCGCAAGAGGATTAAGAAAAGGGTCATGCTAACACAACAGTTGTTGAATTGAAGAAGAAAATAAAAGAAATTTGTTCAGAAAAGATCAAATTTTAAAATTTTAAGGGATTAAATGCACCACTGTTAAAATTGTACTTTCATATTAAGTTGTTTAACAAGTGTTAGAAAGATACCTTAACATTTGTTTAATAGAAATCGAAACATACTCGTTTGTTCATAAAACCCACAATGTGAGAATACTAAGATTCAAGATTTATACTTAGATGTAATTGATTTATTTTCATTAGCTTCACTAATATAATCCCTAAAAAAAATTGAAATCTTTGTTTTGAATAGTTAAGTCATTTATTAGAATTTCCAAGTAACAAAGAAAGAAGAGTGTTCTTCTCTATTGTGGGGGTTGAAGGAGTGCATGGTGATTATGCGTAAAAAGATTCATCACGAGATCAATAGTATAAAAATATTTTACATAATATTATTGAATAATATGTTGTAATAACATATATATTATTAAGTACGTGTAAAACAATTAAATTCTATAATAATATAACAAATAATTTTGAAGTTTTGAATCTCTAATATTCATCTTCAATCGCTAATAAGCGATTATTCTTGCGGCATTCATAAGGAAGACCATTACCATAACGTCTAAAATCACGACAATAATCATAAACAACCCACTTTGCATGAATCTCTTTAAGCTTCTTCCTTGTTTCAGCATTAAGACCTTTATTTTTTCCACTGTTGAAATCAAGGCAATTAGATAAGTTTGGAATTGGAATGCATGCATTGGCATTGAAGTTTCTAAAACTTGCTATGAATGGAGCATTTGACCAATCAATTTTGACTTGTCCCCATCTTGTTGCCCATGAGTCTCCATTCCATAAAGTTGTATATAATTTCATAGGTTGTCTTGTTGGAAATGCAACACCAATGCTTTCTCTATTATGCATCACTCTTATGGGTACGTCATCCACCAATATTCTGCACACATCATCAATATTTATATATAATTATACACTTTTGATAGAATCATGTAATCTTATTTTACATGTATTTGATTTTGATTTAAAAAATTGGTATTCAAAAATTTAATTTTGTTATTTATAAAAACCTTTAGGAAACAAAAAAAAAACTTACATTATGCGCTGAGGATTCCAATCAATAGAATAGGTGTGAAAGTCTTGTGTAGGATCAAACCAAAGATAGAATTGGACCTCATGACCCCCATTACCATTGGCATATAAATTTGTTGAGAGAATATATGGATCACCAGACAAGTTGCCCAAAAATTCTAAATCAACCTCATCATGGTTTGGTCCTAGAGAACTTAGCTGCACATATATATGAAATTAAATTAAATTAAATAGCTGGTAAGTAAAGCTCCTTAAAATTAAAATTATGCAATGTGTTAGTGTGTAAGCATGATTATAAATTGTGGTATACAACTGAAATTGCCACAACAATATATCGATATTAGAAGTATTTGAAATAGTATTGTAAATATAATTATGAGTGCATCAATCACATTTGTGATGACTTTTTTTTTTTTTTTGTTAGTATTTACGAAATTATATGACATATATTATACGTAAACCCGTCTCATTCTAGTTCTTTTTTATGAAACTAAATTTTTATTTATCACTCTATAACATAAAACTAAATTATAAATTCAATAGTTTTATCTAGTCATAAATGTAAATATCTTTGTTAGTATATATATGAAGTTGAAATTTTTGTACTCACATATTCGAAACTTTACAAAAATCAAATTTAGAAAATTTTTAAACTTTCGAAACTTTGATTGATTATAAAATTTTCAAAATATAAAGTCAGATCATATTTTTGAACTATTCGAAAGTTTGAATTAATTTGAAATTTTTGAAATTGAATTTATTGTATTTATTAAATATTTTCGAAGCTTTCATGTGTAACAAAATTTTCAAAATGCACATTTTCGGAACTTTGAAACATTCGAAGTATTAAATTTTTGAAACTTCCGATAAAGACGAAAGTTTCAAAGATTTGGAAAAGTTTTGAATTCCTTATTTCGGAAGTTTCAAATTGCTTGAAACTTTCAAAAATGCTTGAATCAACTATTTCGTATTGTTCGAAAATATTATGAAAAACTAGAAACTGTGTTTCAAATCAATCAAAAAATTTGAAAATACTTGTGTTTTGAAAGTTTCAAAATGCTGAGAAAATTTGTCAAATTTTTTCAAAGTTTTGAATATGTGAGTGAAAAGTAAAATGGAAAAAAATAATTTTTTTATATATAATAAAAAAATGGTAAAATAATCTTTTTAAATATATTAAGATGAGAGGTATAAAAGTCTTAAAATCACATGCGTGCGTATCATAAATGTGTGTGCATAGTCATAGATAGAAATAAACAATTTAGAACAAAATGCATCCATTAATGCATACATACATAATATGCAGTGACAGTGCCTGCAGAGTTCCCTGGCACAAGTTTGATTTGCATATCAAATCTTCCAAACAAGTACTCATTCTTAGATGCAATGCCAGAGCCAGAATATTTATCCATTGCAAGTGTCATACTCATGCCACCATCTTCTGTGTTAGCCCTTTTATCTCCAAACAGAATGTCAAAATCAGTGTTGAAATTTCCACCATATGCAATTGTGCTAAAAGCTAAGCATAGACAAATCAAAACAAAAACTGAGTTATTGACATATAGAGATGCCATAATTAATGTTACACTTTTTGAAAATTAATAAAGTTGGGAAAGAGGTATTTAAATTGTAGTTTTTGCATTAAAATAGATATTGTTATGATTATTATAAAATGTAATTGATTTAGATCAATTTAGTTGTCAAATGTGGTGTGACATTCAAACTTTTATAAATGTCAATGTTTGTCACAAGTCACAACTATTGTTGAAAATTTATAAGTCAACCTTATTGAAGAACCAAAAAATGGCTTTTAATAGAAAAAAGTTAGCAGAGTTTTGATTGCAAAAAGGTTATTCTTGGGCTTTATAGGGCTGTGTTTTGGCATTCAAAAGTTTGGCACAAGCCCAAAATAGGTTAGTATTATATTATATACTTGAAATAGAAATATCAACTTAGTTAATAAAAATGAGTTTTTCTTGATATGTGGTAGCTTCACCATGTGTCATGTACTTTGACTCAAAGATTCATTCTAATATACATTAAAGAAAAGAAAAGTTAAATTGACATTATTAATGACTATTTTTTTTTAAAGATAATCCACATTTTTTTATTTCTTAAAAGTTTAAAATTTAAATTTAAACTCTTCAAAACTAATTAATTACATGTTATTTATAATATCTTATGTTGGCCTTTTTTCCCTCTTTTTTCTAAAGCTAAAAGTAGATTGAATAAAAAAATTATTAATTAAGAACTTGAGAACATAAATTTTATCGAGAAAAGGATAAAAAAAGTGGAAATTAACAAAAAAAAAGTAAAAGTAAAGTTAAATTAAAATTTTAAAAATTCTACAAAACACAGTTGTCACAAACAATATTTGATTCTGAATCTATGTAACATGTGTTTGGAGAACTACGACATATTCATTATTTATCGTTGAATCATTTAAAGACTGATAATATGCATATTTAAAAGTTTATTTATATATTCCTCTTTTTATATTTTGTCATCTCTACTGGATATTTAATAGCAACAACTATAATTTATACTATATTTTTATTACATTAATTAAAATACTTTTTTTAGTGGCTAGATAGACTCAACCTTTAGTCCAAATATTTTGTTTTCTTTCACTTATTTCTCACTTAAACTCTTAATTATTAAAAGTGTTGAATTAAGAAATTAATTTCTAAAGGAGTTAAACCAATTTCTATGGAGGATTATAATACTCCAATATATGTTTGTTAATTGGAGCAACAAAGTCATAATAAAAGATGATATTTTTGAAAAGTAATATCATGCATGTGAAGATATTATCACAACTCTATTGTGCCCATAAAAATACCATCGCAACCAAAAAAAATTGGAAAATTTTAAATGAAAATGAGAAGGTGATGGTCATTAATTTCATAATTTTAGAATAATGATATGTATGTGAGTGTGAGACCTGACACTTTCATCGTACATAAAAATAATGACATATTTTATTTATCACATTATTATTTTTTTTAGAAATTTGATACTGAAGACTAAAAAAAGAATAAATTTGATTTTATATATAAAAATTATATAAATGAAGATTGAAGTTTGCAGTAGTTGTATAAACTAAACATATATTTCCTTCGTCCCACAATAAATGTCATTTTAATAAGAATATTTTGTTTCAAAAAAAAGATAATTTTTAATTTTTAATGTAATTTTAATTATTTTTTCAATTATATCATTCAATTATTACTACGTACGTTACTATTTTCAAAGTGTGACAAACACTTAAAGAAAGAAAGGAAACTACTCCTTTCGTTCCACAACGAGAGACCAATTTATAAATAAAAAAATTGTCTTAAAATAAATAATTCTTTTAATTTTGAATGCATTTTTTTATCGTATCATTTAATTAATATTACTTTTATCATTTTTAATGTAATATATATTATTTTACATTTATAATACATAAATATTTAACAAATATAATTTTATATTTTTTTTATATATATATTTTCTTTAATATATATTTTTAACGATGAAATGACTCAATTAAAAACACTTGAATGAAATAATAAAAATCACCAAGAAGAACTCTATCATCTATTTCGGTCCTATCAACTCACTCGAAAAATAATATATTACTGATATTATAAAAATGATGAAATAACAGTAGTAGTTATTGCAGAGTGATGTAGCCTAGCTGCCAGTTGCTGGCATATGATCAGAGCATCTTAAATTCCTTTGACAACCGACACTCTTCCATATAATATATTAATATTATATATTTATATAGTCAAATAAAACTATATCATAAACTTTAGTAGCCTAAGTTCTGCCCCGTAATGTATGTAGCCAACTTCCTCCTCGGACCCCATGTGTGCACTAATTGCACCAAAATCACGCTACTTACACATTTCTTTTTTTATTTCTTTTTTTTCGTCTGTCACACATTTATTATTTAGACTTTAATTTTTTACTTTATAATATTTTTTTTACAATATATTTTACTTTATAAGATATATATATATATATATATATATATATATATATATATATATATATAAAATGATGCACATGAGCTGCATGTCTAAAACATTGAAGTCACAATAACAGAAAAAATGTCGGCATTACCATTTTGAAGTGAAAATGGTAAATTAAATGGTTGACATAGAAAGTTGAAGTAAGTGGTAAGAAAGCAGTGGAGTAGCTAATTTGGTTGATGAGTTAAATGATATGAAATTAGTTTTAAGTAAAAGGTCTGAGTTTAAATTTGTAAAAATTAATATATTTTTAAATTTACTAATGTTTTATAAAAGTTATGATAAATAAGTATATATTTTTTGTCTCAAAATATAAGTAAAATAAATTAAAAAACTAATATATTTAATTAATTTTTATTTATATTTTTAAATAAAATAATAGTGTTGTAGCAATATCATGAAATTGTATATTATATAATTTAAAATATATCAAATTATTATTTTTTAATTTAAAAATTTAAATGAAAGATCAAAACTATTAACTTTTAAAATAAGTTGCTATAAATTGATAAAAATAGAAAGACTAAAATTATAATTAAGTCTAATACGTTTAAAACTATGATAATTGAGAAAAAATAGAGAAAATATCTACTCTACAAGTACAATATCATGTTTGTACTTAATTGAATGTTTAAATGCAATTGTAGAGATTAATTTCTCAAAATAATTAATATTTATTTAAGAAAAATCAAAATCTTTGAACCACTATTTTTCATTAAGCGCTTGCTAGAAATCAAACACTTGATTTAATGGTTAATGAATCCATGTATCTTCTACTATATCATAAAAATAGCTGAATGTATATAACTTATCACAAAATATCATATTTTCATAAATTAATTTTATAAATTTTTAAATTTTTATATTAACGGTGAATCACAATCATTAAAATATTAGATATATTTTACTTTTACCATAATTATACTTATATTCAAATATATTAATGGTTTTAATATCTTGGCGGCATAAACAGGACGTGTGTTATTGTATATATATAACATGTGCGAGCCCCCTACAAGTACTGCATAGTATATAAAACAAATATATTAATATTTATCTTAATGACAATTTTGCTCATAGAGTACAATTATTATTTATGTGGTAAAACAAATTTGTCCTAAGGTCTTGTGACTCTTGTCATATATGTTTAGGAGAAATTCTAATAGGCATTCCAAGGGAAGGTAAAGGTAAAGGATCCATTGTAACTGTTTCATTAGGATGGAGTAAGAACCACTCATATTGTGTCACAACATAATGCACAAGGATAAGGATATTTAACTTGGCTAATTGGTACCCTGCACACACTCTTGGCCCTCCTCCAAAGGGAACAAATACATATTGTCCTATTCCTTCATCAAACCTACTTGGATTGAAACTCAAAGGATCCTTAAAATACTTTTCATTGTAATGTGTTCCATATGTTGTCCATAGCACCTGATAGATAAATAAAGCCACAAAATCCCATTTTTTTCAGTTTTAAGATTTTAGTCACAAATTTAAAAAAAAAAAATTAAAATATAGTTGGCGTAATTTTTTTACACTAACAATATATTACACTCAATCATATTTATAATTTTAAAAATAATAAAATCAAATTTCTTTTAAATGATCTAATAATTAGCAGTTGACGATGTACAAAATCTTTATATTGACCGTGTCTATGAATTAAATTCTTTAATAAATATATAAATATTTATATGAAGTAATTTAACTTGTGTAAGAAGAAAGGAAAAAGTACTATTCACCTTCCATCCTTTAGGTATAGTGAATCCTTCATATTCAATATCAATAATTGCCTTTCTAAAAGAACCAAAAATTGGAGGGAAAAGTCTCATGCTTTCTCTAGCAACTTGCCATGTATACTTCATCTTCTTTATGTCCTCTACATTAAGACTCTCACCCCATCTTTTGTTTCTCATTATATTAACATGTTCTGCATAAAATTAAGCACATTTCAAATTATCATCTTAGTTTTTTTAATAGTTTAAATATGGTAATAAGTTTTTAAATAAAGGTTCACCACTGCAATCTGAACTGCGATATAACCGTTTTTTATGGTGCTAAAAGAACAACGCGACTGCAATTGAGATTGCATTTTTTTGCAATATCAAGAACTGTGATGCAACTGCAATGACAATCATTACCACGACCACTAATTAAAACTCTGACGGTGATTTTAAGTTGCATGAAAGATAAATATATAGTTATAGATATGATGTTACCTTGTATAACTTTATCATAGCAATCAGGATGTTGAGCCATCATCTTGAATGTCATAGCAACAGCAAAAGAAGTAGTATCATGAGCTGCAAAAACTAGCAAAACAACATTATCTATAATCTCTTTTTCACTTATCTCTCCTTGAATCATTCCATATACCAATTTAGACATTAGCATTCTATCTTCCTCTCTTTCCAACTTTCCTTCTTCCATTTCCTTTCTCTTCTCTCTCACCACTTTAACTATCATCTTTTCTATCTCCTTCCTAGCTTTCATTGCTCTCCAAAATTTGGAGCCTGGAAACTTAATTGCTGGTGAGAAAACACCTTCCAACACTCTCTCAAATGTATCTAACATACCTTGTTCCACATTTATCCCTAATAAGCACTCAAAAACAATGCTAAATGTAAGAACTTTTGTTGATTTGTAAAGACTAATCTCTTCTTGACCATGCCAATTTTTAACCAAATACAACTTAACAAAGTTACACAATTTTGGAACTAATGATTCAAGTCCTGCATAGCCAAGACTAGTTCCGATAACACCACGAAGGAAACGATGTCTTTCGCCATCTTTCTCCATGATAGAGTCTTTTCCCATGAGATGAACTGAGGAAGAAGGCCAAGAACTTTTCACCAACTTGAACTCATTGGAAAGAAGAAATTTATTTGCATCAGCTCCATTTACAATCACAGTTGGTGACCCTATTAACCTTGTTTTGAAGATCTTTCCGTGTTTCGCGATTCGAGGATGAACAAATTCTTCATATAATTTGTTTCTCCTTTGAGCATTGAAGAATTGCATTGTTTCTCCTATCAATGGAAACCCCATTTTCCCTGGTGGAAGCTTTCTTTTGTCTTTGTTACTTTGTTGCTTGTGCCTCAAGAAATTGAAAAAAATTAGCAAAAGCAGGGGAAACAGAACACATGAAAGAAAATACATGATATCCATAGACATTAGTGAACTTTTTAGGCTAAAGGGATTTTGAAAATTTTGAACTTTTTTAGAATAATATCTATAAATAAATTGTTTTAAGGTTCTAACATGTTGGTTCACATATTTATAGAACCCTTTGGTGTGTGGAAAAAAAGTCAATGATGTCAACCCATTTAAATATATTATTATAATAATGTTAATGTTAATCATTCTTGAAGTCAATTCCAAGCTAATAAATTTCTTATTTAAAAAAGTATATGGTCTAGTCAAATTGACAGCAACAAAAAATATGAAAACTTTAGCATTAGAGCTTTGTGAAAAGAATACTAAGTTGGATATTCTTGACATTTATATATTCATTGTTGCAAAAAGAATGACACATAATCATCATTATATACCTGAAAAAATTCATGAGGAAATAAAAAATGACTAATCTATGAATGGTCAACGTTGGAAGCTTTTTAGTCATCCAAAAATCCCTAAAAATCTGGTGAAGTCTAATTATTGTGTGTGACATTGGATCTTGTAACATTATCAAGATTTTGCTCATAATTGCAGCAATATTGATACAGAATCAAACCGTCTTTGAATCTTAAGGTTACAATATCTTTTGTAAAGTAATTAGAACACTGATGTGAACATGTTGGAGATAATGTTGTTTGGAACACCGACTAGAATCAATTTGAACATGTTAATGAATATGGTACTATTGTCATTTTAGCAAGCTGTATTTTTGTGGATACATTTCTTTTTGGAGAATGTTTAGCATGCAAGGTTCATTATTATATTATACATGTAAAATTAATTAAAAGTAAGGTGATAATGGATTGTATACGGTTGTTGTTTTATAAGAAATATAATGTGTAAATTAACAAAAAAATATTAGTATTTTGTCAATTCTCTTGATCATTTGTGTTGGATTTTTGTCTGATTCTCCAACTTATTTGTATTTTTTTTTATATTTATTAAATAATTTTTAGCGTGTTACAAATAATAAGATAACGATATTGAATTGTTAATATAATTGAGATGCTTTGACAATTATACTTTTATATCCTAATTCTTTACTTAAGAAAGTATTAGTATTTACCTTCTCTTACCACCATTCTTGTGGGAGAAAAATGATCTTGTATTTGAGAGTATTTCTAATCTAAGCCTTAGTTTTGAAGGGTAGAATTAGAATTAATATTACATTCAAATTCTATAAAACTAGAACAATAAAAAGGAAATAATGTGGTGGGAAATTTGATTTAACAGCATCTTTAGATAGAATAATTGAAATCTTTTTAGTGAAATTATAATTTTAAGTAATTTAAATACTTCAATTGAATTTCAGTTATTTATAATTTTTTTATTTGGATGGAGTAATAAAGTTCTTCATTCTTTTTTTTTCTTAAACCTTGGTGGGTCAAATTATAAATTTTAAAAGTTTTATAGTAAAAGTATATAACTAGTGGTTCAAAATGAAAATTTTGAAAGTTTCGGGTCAAATTTAAAATTTTAGAAAAGTTAAGGATCTAATTTATAAATTTTGAAAAACTATTAAAACCAAACTGTTAAATTTTAAAATTGATAGGGAACTAATATTTAAATTTTGAAACATATGGTAACCAAATCACATAATTTGAAAAAATTGTAAGAATTTAAGATTCACATTGTAAAAAGTATATAAGGAAGAAATTTTAAATTCTTAACTTTTATGTGATATTTGAAATTTCTTAAATACTTTAAAAAAAATTACATTATTTTGGCAAACAATATAATTCAATTTAAATTATACTCTAAAATCATGTTACCTCGTAAACTTTTCTCATCCAAACAAACTAAAAAAATTGTTGTATCTTTGTATTATTTTTTCCGTATCATTTCACTAAAATTATAGAACCCTACAAGAGTGTGTGACATATAAGTTGGATCTATGGAAACTCTTTGAAAGTTGATATCACTACTTGTATATGACTGTGTAACTATTTTGTTTGTATTTTGAAGAGTAAATTATACTCGCTTCTTTAAAAAATAATAAAGTATAGAGCTTTTTATTTTAATTTTAAAATCTATACTTATATGAAAAATGAATATTTGTTATACACTTGTACTTACTCTATTTTATTTTATTCTGAATGATTTTTTTTAAGAATATTATTATTTCTATTTGTAATTCTCATAATAACAATTAGTATTTAATTTTGAATCTATACCAATTATGGAAAGACCTAATAAATTGAAATATATGCACAAGAACTTTTTTTCTCACGTATGTTTTTTTTGGCACAATCTCGCGTATTCTTTTATTAGAGTAATTTTGTTAAACATTAAATATGATCACATTCCAATTAGAATTTGAGTTGTGGGCCACTATGTTAAACACTACGCATAGACCCAACACTCAATAAATTTTGCATGAGCTTTAATTACCTCTAATATGACTATACCAAATCCACTTTAAAATATTTATAGTTAGAACCAAACTAATGCTTGATTAATTAATTAGTCTCGAAATGTGAGTATTACTATGTATTGAGAGGAAAAATAAATAGGCACGTTAAGTAAGTAACAATATTCATTGCTCTTCCAAAAAAATTGTGCAACCTCACCTACTCTGTAAATGTCACGAATTCGAAGTAACTCACTCACTTACACTTTTAATCAAATCTAACTTCAATCTAGTAAAGTAAACACTAATTTGTTGTAGTTGGTTGTTATGGTTGGAATTGGAAATCATATTACCACAATGTAATTCGTGTGGAACTATTGAAATCACTTATTAGTTACAACATTGTTTTTTCTTTTCAATACACATCAGTGTAGTTGTGTCTATTATAATTTTAGATAAAAATCATAAAATGAGATAAAAAAAAAAAATTGAATAAGAAGAGACTTAAGTATTTATTTGTTTTCTTTCGAGAACAGAGTTATTTAGATATACATCAGATTGGTGAACACAGTAGTCAACGCGGTTGAAAATACAAGCAAAATAGATTTGTGTTCAAAACCAAAAAGAGAGGAAACATTATAGCAATATGTGTCAAAATAACATTTCTATTATTTCAATATATATTATAGACAATCAAGCTTTATAAGCTTTATTTATATCATTATTGCTAACAATCAAGCTTTATAAGCTGAATGTAAGCTACATCTCTAGCTAATGTGTGTGACTAAGGTTTTGACTCACTAATTTATTGACTCAAATAGAAACAATGAAGGTCAGTTGAAAAATAAACAGTACTATTTGCGTGTCTGCAGTGCCAGCAATGCTACATTTAATAACAACATTGGGACCATTGTGAATATTTTCTTTCAAATCTAAGGCAACAAAATGAGAATTAGATAAATAAATAAATAAAAGGAAGAAAGTAAAACTGTTTGGAAATTGATAAATCATATTAAATATAATACAACAAGAGTTTTTGAGAGTATCAAATTATATATATAGATAGATAAGAGAAATCTTTCATGGGACATGTCTCCATCACTCCCCATAAGTGTTGGGGGGTACTATAGATTCATTTCAAATTCCAGTCTTTGATATTTTCTTCACGTGGGTTCCCTCCCACATTTTATTGGACGTGAAAGTTAAAACTGTGAAACAAATATTTAAGAATTAATAATAAAACTCCTTAATTAAGAGTAATCATAGTTGTAATGTAATTAATTAATGACTAGCACCTTAATATACTACTAATACCTACTAATAATGCATATATGATCCATAAAGAAACAAGGTTAAACTCAATTCATGTTTAGTGTTATTTTTTGAAGCTATTTTAGAAAACTCATATATGCATATATAGAGGAGTAAATGCACCCTGCAAAACATCAACTAACACACACTCTTTCACCTGCTTATATTTACTTCACTCACTCAACCATTTTATAATCATCCCTCTCCACACTCACCTCTTCCAAACCATTTCAAAAATCCTCTCTTTTTCTTTCTAAGTAGCAAGTGATGAAAATGGAGAAGAAAAGAAGCAACAATGCTTCTCTTACCATTTTCACAATGTTGGTTGCATTTATTTCTCAGAACCTTGTTATACCTGTAATAGCCAACACTCAAGACCCTCATGCAGGAAATTCTCCAACAGCTATATCTAGTTCTCTATGTAATTCTCTAACTTTAGTTATCTATCTATTTAATGATACATGATTTTGAACTTTCCTTGAAAGCTACTTAGTAGGCCATTTATTTATTTTTCAATATTTGAAGTATCAAGATCAACTTCTCATAAAGAAGCTATTATTATTATTATTATATT
Source organism: Cicer yamashitae (assembly GCA_037974755.1). Lineage (NCBI taxonomy): Eukaryota > Viridiplantae > Streptophyta > Magnoliopsida > Fabales > Fabaceae > Cicer > Cicer yamashitae. The sequence goes on from JBBPBQ010000004.1 coordinate 49,000,312, forward strand.
TTTGTTTTATGTTTTAGTTACTTAATTTGTCCACTCATGTTATACGTTGTTTTTTACTTGTCCAAGGTTCACATAGTCCACCATCTCATCACACTGGAATAGGTTGTGGTAGCAGTAGCACCCCGCCCTCTCATGGTCACAGTCACGGTCATGGTCATCATGGTCATAGTCATAAATCATCACCCTCAGGTAGTGGAAGTAAAAATCCAACCCCATCAACTCCCACTCCATCACCCCCCTCAGGTGGTGGTGGTGGAAGTTATGATCCAACCCCGTCAACTCCCCCAAGCGATGGAAATTGCGATCCAACTCCATCACCACCCTTAGATGGTGGAAGTTACAATCCAACACCATCAAATCCCACCCCGTCACCACCATCAAGTGGTGATGGAAGTTATAATCCAACACCATCAAGTCCCCCAGGCAGTGGAAGTTATGATCCAACCCCATCACCACCCTTAGCTGGTGGAAGTTACAATCCAACACCTTCAGCTCCCACTCCACCCTCAAGTGGTGATGGAAGTTATAATCCAACCCCATCAACTCCCCCAAGCGGAGGAAGTTATGACCCAACCCCGTCACCACCAGCAAATGGTGGTGGAAGTTATAATCCAACCCCATCAACTCCCCCAGGCGGTGGAAGTTATGATCCAACCCCATCACCACCATCAAGCGGAGGTGGAAGTTACAACCCAACACCATCAACTCCCCCAGGAACTTATGATCCAACCCCGTCACCACCGTCAAGTGGCGATGGAAGTTACAATCCAACTCCGTCAACACCAAGTTACAATCCAACTCCGTCAACACCCAGTTACAATCCAACTCCGTCAACACCAAGTTACAATCCAACTCCATCAACACCACCAAGTGGCAATTGTGCACCACCAGACCCATCAACCCCAACAACACCATCAACCCCGTCAAACCCAACAACACCATCAACCCCGTCAAACCCAACAACACCATCAAACCCTCCCTCAGGAGGTGGAGGATACTACAACTCACCACCAACTTATGGAGATAGTAGCCCTCCAACACCAATCAGTGGCAGCCCACCAATCATCCCATTCGACCCTAGCACCCCACCGTCCCCCACTTACTCCACACCACCTTTCCTTCCTTCATCATCTCCCTTCACCGGTACATGCAAGTAAGTTCCTTCCACTATATTGCATTGAAATGTAAACTATCATATATAACACTCCCTCTTGTTTTAAATATAAGCAAAAAGGTATATGTAATTTGCACCAAATACATGTATCTTTTGCTTATATACTTAAAACCGGAGGGAGTACACATCTAGGGTTTTAACTGTTAATTAACCTTTCTGGACTTTTTTCTTCAAAACTGCAGCTACTGGAATACTCACCCACAAATCATCTGGGGATTACTAGGCTGGTGGGGAACCTTAGGCAGTGCATTTCATGTCCCTAGTTTGCCAGGATTTGGTTCAAGTCTCAGCCTTCCACAAGCACTTTCTAACACAAGAACTGATGGACTTGGAGCACTCTATAGAGAAGGGGCAGCTTCCTTTCTTAACTCCTTGGTGAACAACAGGTTCCCTTACACAACTCAACAAGTTAGAGACAGGTTTGTAGCATCACTCAGCTCAAATAAGGCTGCAGCAACACAAGCTCATCTCTTCAGGATGGCCAATGAAGGGAGAATGAAGCTTAGAGCATGATCTAGTTATTACTTTGGTTTATGTGTTAGTTTATTGAGTTCAGTTCAGTATATTATATCTATATCTTCTGCTAAGAGTGTTTTTAATTAGGTACTTATCATATGTTAACTTATCCTATTATGGATTTTGTGTTACTTTACAACTATATGTTAATTAGCTTTTATGGCTTCTTAGTTTTGAATAAAGTTGATATTTTGTTGCTATAATGCTTCAAGATCTCCATGCATAAGATTCAAGTACAAAGCATCATATATGATGCAACAGTAAATTTTTATTTAAAAAAAAAAAAACTTTCTTTTCATTGTATAGTAAGAAAGATCACCAGTAAAGATTTGTCATCACATTCTCATTAAATGAAGGTCTACCTAAGGGGGTGTGTATCAAAATAAATTGATTATATACAAAGAGCAACCCAGCAAAGTAGCCCTAGTCTAGGAAAGTTGATTGTTCATGCAACATGAACTGCATTCAAGATATATATATGTATGATTGCGTGTCTTGAAAACATGTGCAGGGAGGGTCTACATTAATTGTAAAGGTGTCTAGTATTGTTTCCTAGTGAAATGAAAGACAATTGTTTGTTGTTGTTGTTGGTGTGTGTGTGTGTACAGAAAGACAACAGATGGACCAATATGGGATTTGGGTTGTGTGCATTGCAGTCAGCCACATCGGTAATCGTTCAATCAAGACCAGAGGTCCAAATTTCAAACTTGGTAATTTAGTTTTAAAAAAAAAATCAAGATCTGCATTGAGATCTGAACCATTGGATCTTGATCCAACACAGTGTTGTCAATTGCAGATCACAAAAAATAGCCGTCTATTCAAATTACGCTACACAACATTGCTATAGCGCCACTATAATCACTATTTGACAACATTTTATACTAAATAGTATATCGCAGGACAGTAACAATTTATTCAACATTTGCTACGCTATAGCGCTGTTATAACCGCTATTTAACAACACTAATCCATCGGCCACCAAATGTGGCTGACTGTGTGACAACACAGGATCGTGACAACACAGGATCGTGACAACACACTATCCAAATCCACATAGCTACCAAGGGTGCCCTTATATGAAATAGGACTGCTGTTACAGTGGCACAGGAAGGGTTGAAGGGCCATGTGATGCCTAATTAATGTTATTTTAAGTGCCTTAACAGGAAGTGTACAAGGCTGTCCTTTGGTTCAGAAACAATTATAATGGTAGGTAAACCCTATAAAAAGATGGTAGTCTTCACAAGTTATGTAATATAAGAATCATTGTGTTCTATTTTTTATAAGAAAAAAAAAAACAGCTTTTATGTCTTCAGCTTACCAATCTTTCCAAATATAACATATTAACTTAGATATAAGGGACCTCTACTACTACTAGTTTAGATCACAATAAGTTTGGTTAATGCACTTACTTTACTTGACTTCATAGCTAGAATGTTATATTACTACATTATATATTCACTGGTGCAGTTGTATATGGATTGGAGAAGAACCTTTTCTAATGCTTTCCTCATAAATTAAAAGTAGTCATTTCTAAAACCAAAAAGATCATAAAGCATTTGAAAAGGAAAAAAAAAAACTTATCCAAACTGACCCTACGCTTTAATACTCAACATTGAAATGTGCACATAATTGTGAAGTTCCAAATGTTTTTAAATGCTTCTGATGAAAAACGTGAAATATAAAGTCAACCATAGGTGGGCCTGTAAAAGAATTGGAAAACTAAATTATAAGACTTGGTCCTAAACTTTTAATACACACACACTCCAAGTTCATGTAGTATTGCTATATTTACCAAGATAACTTATAAGACAATATTTCCATATATTTTTACCAAGATAGCTGTCAACAACATGTGTCTAAGAGCATACTAATACTAATCAAGTAGTCAAGTCAGACTCATAATTTTACAGTCATATAACAAAAAATTAACCAGGGTATCCAAATTTACAAGAATAATCAAGTCCAAGAATTATTGCTTCAAGTCTCAAAGAAAAAAATGGCAGAAAGATCTTACTTTTAACAAAATCTAGGGTAACATTCAGAGGCATACCTTTTAAATTTTCTGGTAGTATTACATAGTTGAGAAATTCTAGCCCTTGACACTGGATTTCTGATAAAGTTACCAATGTAGGTTTCTTTACTGTGAGAAATTCTACCTCTGATTATACAAGTGGTTTCCATGACATACATGTCTCATTGGCTTTAGATTTTTTACAATCAGAAAGAAATCAGCGCATATGCGACTCGATCCATTTAAAAATTTGGTCGGAATGCACACTTGTCATCTCATGGTAAGCAAATGCAAGGTTTAGCTCCTCCTGAATATGAGGGATCAAATGCTTATCAATCAAGATATTTTTCCTCTCCTCAAGAACCTTTTTCCATTTTGTTTTCCGTCCGTCTTTCCTCATATATCCATTTTGATCAATAAAACCCTTTTCCTTAAAAATTTCAAACAAATTTTTAGAAAGAGTCTGATCAAGACCTGGAATCCTATCAGCTAAAGTACCCGGCGACAACGGAAACTCCATACATTCAACAACACCGACATCAATCCTTTTATCTTTCAAAACCTCTACATATTCATCAATTTTCTGCTGCCTATAAAGATCTTTAGGCATGTGAACAAAAAGGGTAGGAGGGTAGTCCTCATTAATATCGATTTCCTCAAACATCCCTTCAGCAATCATAAGCACAATACTATTAAACTTTTTCACAGTCGCAAGCAAAGATACAAAATACCCTCCAGATGAAGCCCCTAAAGCAACAAGAGGAAGTTTTCCAAGCCTCCTCTTACTAATCCACCATTCTAGAATATCTTTAACAACCAACAATTCCTTACCATAAGTCCAACATCTATGTTCACTCGAAATAGTAACAACGGCAAAACGTTGAGCAAGAGCATGAAGTACAAGCAACCTTTCTTCAGGCAAACCAATACAATCAGAACATTCAAAGGATTTGTCCCAAAAGTTTATGGCTTTTCCATTACATCCATGAGCAAGAAAGATAACACCTTTAGGTGATTCAGGTACTTGCCATATCAAATCTGTTCCATTCCGGAACTCTCTTGTTGGATTCAATTTCACCAAAGAGTCAAAACTATTCCACTTTTGTTTAGAAGATTCATAAGCTAAACTTGGTTTAACACCATCATTATCATTAACATTAACATCAACATTATCATTGATATTATCAAATACTAAAAAGAGAATCACTATCATTAACATCAATGTAAAAGACATAACAAGTACTTGAACCCTGGAAATGTGAGCACTACTCCGTGGCTTTGATTTGTATCCATGATTCAACATGGTGAAATAAAGGGTTTATAGCAGGAGGGGAAAAGATCAAATTTTTATCAAAATATCTTAATATAAGATCAATAAACTATAAAGGGTTGATGGCACACAATCAATTTAATCATCGAAATCAAAGGGAAATTAGTTACAATGTTCAAAACATATATACTCACATGGAATATGAAGGTTAATTACTGTGTGTGTTGAATCTCAAAGGGAAACGTTAAACAATTGGATTAATCACCGAAACTGTGGTGAAGTAGAAGTATATGGATTGCGGTTACTGGATTTTGATGTCATCTAATGTCATGTGAAATGAGTATATGTTTCAATGGAAGTTTTGGGTGGGCTTTACTGCATCTTGGTCTGGGAAGGCCTAATGTTAATTGGGCCGCATTCAAAAATAATGAACCAAAAAACCGAAGGATTTTTTTATAGATATACCCCTGTATCTAACTGACACACCCCCACATTTCGAGTTTTGCCCCTTCCAACTTTTAATTTGTCACCGTAAATAATAAGTATTTTTTATTTATTTTCTTCAAGATACTCTCCCAGAAAAATGAGAGGTTCCTCTGTCTTTACATTATTTCTATACCCTCCAAAATCCTTCCTTTTTTTCCCTTAACTCCCAACAAAATCTGTGGATTTGTTTGGAGTTGAATTATAGAGAATTTTGAAGATAAAGCCTTTTTAGATGATTAAGTATATATTTTAATATATTATATTGTTCTTTTTATTTTTTTTAAATATCAAATATTAATCAAAATATAAATTTAACTCTTAAAAGTCCTTTCTCCAAAATCCTTCAAAAACTACCTTGCAAAGAAACCTTAAGTGTCTAGAGACATTTTTCAACCTAGTTTACACTTATTAAGAGTTGTAGTTGAGTGTATTTAATTTTTTTGATTTCACATAAAAAATAAAATACATTTGTCAATCTAGCTACCTCTGATCATAATAGCCATCTTGTCACAATATTAATGAATTATATTTAAGAATAATTTTGAAATAGTTGATATTATTTACATATATTAATTTGAGTCCAATAAATTTAAGGTTTTTTTCTTTTTATAATTGAGTTCAAAGTAATATTAAATTGGGTCTTAGAGAATTAAGCGGTTGAACTCAAGTGTGTAATAAATTCAATGAAGGAACATGAATGTTCAAGAAAATCCAAATCCAAACATAAATGAAACAATTATTTTTCAGATTTTATTTATCAATCCGCTAAATTATGACTACAACTAATAATTGTGATTATTAACTAGTGATGTTTTCAATCATACCTTTTTTTTTTCTTGCCTTTACTATACTTGGCAACAGTTATTGAGAACTAAAAAAGTGATGTACATCGAAGCTTTGAAAAAGAACAATATTGTAAGGCTAGGTCACACATGAATTAATAGTAGCATCATCACCAACACCCTAATGGGAAAAAAGTGATGAAAAAGGGAGGATGTGATGGAAATGGAATGGAAGTGAGGTCAAAGTTTGTTTGATGATAGTAATTATAACGTACGTGGTGCTTGTTGAAAAACAAGGCCAGCCTGTTGGGACCATGTTGAGTTTTTGTGCATGTGATGATCAGCCACAGCATTTGCACGTCAACATATTCTTTCTTTTAAGGGGCACATTGCTTGTGTGAGGGCAAAAGTTCTCTATGTCATTTTTATTTGACACTTGCTTGAAATTGCATTCTTATTTTTTTTTTAACAACGAAGCTCACATATAGAAAAATAAGAAATTTTCACACGCTAATTATAAAAAAGTAGGTAATTTTGGGTTTAAATATGTGACAAAACATATCAATAATATTTTTGTCGTTACATATGAGTTGTAAACGGTTTGAAATTGAATACTATAATTGTTATTTAAAGTAAATAAATCCATTCAATATTACTATTCATATATAAACTAAAATTTAGAAAGGGATTTTATTATGAGAAGATGGGAATCACATGGGAAATAATTAAAAAGAGTTGGAATATATGTAACAAACATTTCACCGCAAAATAGTGAACATGTTTTTCACCTGCTCTGGTCATGTGATTTTTTTTCGTACTAAACAATATTCCCCCATAAACTTACGCCAAAACTGTTGATATAGGTTTCAAACTTTCAATTAATTAATTTGAATAGTATATACTTAAAGTCATAAATACTTTTCTCAACTCATAAAATAAAATAGACAAGTACGTAGCTCCTTAATTCGTCCACATATATACTTGGTTGCATGCTTAACATTAAGTTAATGTCACATAAACTTTACCAATCGAAATGGCAAGGTATATATTATGATATTTTACATCTCTCTCGGATATATGCACGAGTTGAAAAGCACTTGAAAATTCCTAACTTTTGGCATCCTTATTAGTGGTTCTTTCTTTTTGTTAGAGAAAAGAAAACTTTTGGGTGCAAACATTCCTTGCTTGGTTCATTTACCTTGATAAATATCAATATATCTAACCCTATATGCATTTACATTACAACTTAGATTCCATCATTTCTTGCTCCTAATTAATCTTTCCAAAACTTCATTAATCTCTCCAACTGGAAAAATCATCATGGGTGTCCTTGGAACAATAGTAAGACATTTAGACACAACAATAGGGTAAACTAATTATCTCTCTCCAATTACTTTTAAAAATATCTTAATTATTTAATTTCATGAATTTTATGTGTCACGTAAACTATTTTCATTCCATTCTACTCCTCCGCATGCTGTAATTATATACCTTCAAAATTCCATGTACGAAACTCCCCCTTACAAAAATATATTCATGAAAATAGGTTTTTTTTTTATATAATGAAAAGTAGATTTTCTAGCTAAACTTTAAAATACATGGAACACAGTCTAAATTTAGGCTCTTGATTTCATGTTTTTCCTCGTAATAACATTGTACTTCTTTGTGTACCAGGCCAGGAGTAATGCTTCTTTATCCTTTGTAAGTAATGGCCATATCACATACCATTTTATAACTAATTAATTTAATATGCAATGACTATAGTCGATCATTTTATTACAACATCTCGTTTCCATTTTAACTTCCTCATCATTGTGATGACTAATTATTTTTCTTGACAATATGTAATGTAATGACCAGCTATTAAATGTTTGATATTTATGTGATCATAGATACGCATCAATGAGGGCAATTGAAAGTCCTTCAACCTTAGATGACCAACAATGGCTAACGTATTGGGTTTTATACTCTTTCATAACCCTCTTTGAGCTTTCCACTTATAAGATCCTATCTTGGTAATATTTATTAAGTTCTCTATACATAGACATGTTAGACACACACACAACAATTTGATAATATTAATTTCTTTAACATAATAAAATAAATATATAAATAGGTTTCCAATTTGGCCATACATGAAGCTTGTGTTTTGCGTATGGTTGGTACTGCCAATGTTCAATGGAGCAGCTTACATATATGAGAATTATGTGAGGGGATATGTCAAGAATTTTGGTAACTATGGAGGTTCCAATAATTATAATTATCCTCAGGAGTACAAAAAGGTCCTTCATATGATGACCTTTGATGCAAGAAAAGCAGTTGAACGTTATATCGATAGATTTGGCCCAGATGCATTTGAGAGAGTGATTAGAGCGGTATATATGATTATATATTAACTACTATATATTTCTTTATTATTATTATTAAAAAAGTTCAACTTTTACTATTTTTTTTCACTTTGGATTGTAGGCTGAGAAAGAAGCAAAGAAGCATTGAGTAAGTGTCAATTTAACCAAGTTGGCATGGGAAGAAAGTAAAATGTTACAATTAATATATCTTTCTGTCTATATACTCTCTAGCATGTAGAAAAAAGCTGATCGAGTTTCAGAATTATTATGGAAAAACCATAGCAATCTTATTCTCTATTTATCAATACATCAAGTTTTAGTTGTACCTTATTACTATTACTATATTTATTACTCTTGTTTAATTGGAATGGGTGATATGATGTACTATAACAAGCATGCATGATCTAGTATAGGTGATCAAGACCTATTAATTAGCTTGTCACTGTTATAAACCATCACGCTTTCATAAAGCAACTTCAATAATTAAATGGGTAATAATCATTTTGAACTAAGCAACATAAAAATCTCTCCCGTGAATGTATTGTAACAGCTGATTGAGGGATAACCGTATCCTATAATAATTAATTATAAAACCTCTTTAACCTTTTTGCTTCCCGTTTTGGACTTCAATAAATAAATACTTTGTTGAATGAATATTTTAACAGATAATAATAGGCAGAAAACAGGAACCTAATTAAATATAAAAGCATGCACAGGTCAGTCCAATAATTAATCTAGACTCTTCTTATACTATTTTATATGTTGATCATTCTGAAAAATAACAAGTTACTTACACAGAATCAACACTACTGTAATATGAACATGAATATTACAACATTAAGTAATCATTTATATAAAGACCATGCAAAGAGTGTATACACATATGATAAGAAAACATATATACCTAAAAATGAATTAAACGCGTCTAAAAAACCAGAGATAACAGGTCTAGTACAAGTCAAAGAAAATCAGGATGAGACAATACTTGGAGAAGCATATGGCTAAAATATAACTGAATAGTTTGTACGGACAAAATAATCTGACAATAGGGCCAACTGCAACACTTTGCCAGCCAACTTTTTTGTTAGACTTTGATAAATTTTATATTTACTTGTTAAGACATGAAAAGAGATATACTTACTTTTCAATGAATAGTTATAGTGTTTACAATTCTTAAACAATGCATTTAGAGCACTTGTTAAGCTCAAACCCTAATAATAATGTCATTTACGTACCATGGTAATAATGTCTTAAATGTAAATAAGTTAAAGAGATTGGTTTCTTTTAAAAAGCTTATAAAAGCTTAATTCAAAGTAATATCGCAAACAAATTTAGCTTATTTCCATCAAAAGTGTGTGTACATCTATTATGGCATATTTTGTTCTCAAAACAGCTTATAATCAAATTCTTTTTGAGAGCTTTGTAAAAATATGATTATTTTCTCAAAAATAAAATAAAAAACAAGCATGCTAAAAAAAATTATAAATATTTTTTTCATGGTTCAAGTTAAAGCGGAAGTATCATAATGTAGTGCCTTTAGTGGTATCCAAATATTCATTAATTAATTTATAAAGGCACAAATTCAGGATTTTTTGAATAGGTTTAGTAATATTATGAGAGATGTACCGTTCTCTTATTCTAAATCCTTGCAAAGTCATTGAACAGGTGCCGTGTTGAGAAACCCGGACTCAAAAATAGATATCGAAAGCATCATCTTTGGTGATAAAATTCTGTAAAGAGCAAAAAAACTTCAAGACTGAGCTGGATGATCAAAAGACTGGATGGAATTAAGATCAATTTTCCACCGGTTTCAGCAACCTGGCAAGATTGATACATGGACAATCCTGTTATGTTCACAAACGGATATATATACTATAAAGGTGGAAAAAGCATATATGATAAATCGATATGACTTACACCTAAAATCAGTATACTTTAGTAAATTATCTCAGAATTTCTAGATATGGCAATAAATGACAATATGGCAAAATGGATCGCTCTTTCGCTATCCTAATCCATTTTTTCAAGAGGATTTTAGGATGTGCTTAGCTCTTTTGGGACCAAGTCGGACAGGACCGGATCTTATTGTGCCGTCCAGATTAAAAGAATCAACAGCCGGATAACTAGTAGAACTTAGATTTTGTGCCACATTCTGGCAATATCTACTTCTAGCAATCTCCACTTGTGGATCAATTACCACGGCTTTTTTGTTACGTTGCAATTCTACACTTGAGTTTTCTCTAGTCAACCTTGTCACGTGACTCAAGTTTTCTTTCACTTCTATATTGGATATCTTGATAGATTTTCTAGAATCATCAAGATTATCTGCAGGTCTCTTCCTGATATTTGTACATGGATGATAGTCTTTGACAACCACATTATCATCCAAGTTTATTCTGTCAACGGCCTTATTTATGTTTCTGCAACCACTATTCATGGTAGAGTGTGTAACTGAAACTTGTGGAGGTTGAACAATAGATGCTGGACAAAGGAGGGTTGTCTTCATGGGACCCCGAGAAGTCAGAGGATTAGAGGGGTAGAGAACATCTGCTGAATGAGTAACAGATGGCGAAGTGAAATTATTTCCCCATCGATTTTGAGGAAAACTTTGATTACCTACACCAGAAAGTTGCTGAGAATAGGTCCTGGTTAGCGTGTCATCTGTTGAGCTTGACAACCAAGATGGCACACTTCTGTAAGGCCCCTGAAACCAATATGTTTTGGCCTGTTCATTATCAGCAGGTTGCAAGAAAGGAAATCCGAAGGCTGATTTTGTAGCATGAGGGTTTTTGATCCTGCCATTAAGCTCGCCATTACTTGAACATGCCGGCAGTCTAAAAGTGCAAGGAGTGGGTAATACCTGTGGCTGAGAGTTCGGTCCCGAAGGTTTAGAAGCAGCCATAAACTGCTCTGAAAATTCATTGGGTGCCCCATTAAATACTGCATACGAGGTAGATTCCTGATCAATAGGATTGAAATAAGAACTGGCATTTCTGCCAACTTGGAAGCTTCCATTTTGAGATACATTATTACTTTGCTGCTCAGTAAACTGCTGAGGAAACCCCCGAGAGCTTTGCAATCCATGAGTGCTTTGAATTCTCTCCAACTGCAATACACTATTGGTGGATATTGGTATAGGGGAACCAGATACCCAATCCTGCTTGGAACATCTTCCCAGGAAAGATTTTTCTAAAGCAGTACATTCAGCATAATGCCTTTTTCTGGATTCCTCATCAGTCCAAACATCTCCTGTAAATTGTTGCATCTCTTGGCTGCTTCTAGCAATCGGAACATCTTTACCCATTAACCTCACTGTTGGTGGGCTGGAACTTAGTGAGATATGATCTGAACCATCTTTCAGAGAAACCATTGTGCTTCCATTGTGGTTCTGCACTCTTTCACGGTTCTGTTCAATACACAAGTTGCGTTTAAAGAACTCTGAATTTAGTGGATGTACATGGTGACTGGAACACATTTCGGAATTAGGTCGATGGATATCTTCTCTTTGACTGCATAACTCGGCGACAGCTAACCTGGGTGAATAATGAGGAAATGAATTTAGACCATCTTTTGGTAATGTCTTTTGAACAACATGCACCTCATTATTGCTTAAATTTTCCTGACTACTTTGACAGAGAATATTATTAATGGGCAAGCAACTTAAAGAACCTCCTAATGGACTTGATGGCTCCAGCTGGTTCATCCCTACATTTCCACTTGAACTGAAATTGATCAGCTCACCATGAGAATTGAGTGGCAAACCAAAAATGTTAGGATCCAAACAGCTATTTCTTATGCTTCCTTTCCCCCAACTTGTAAAAGGGTATGATTTATCAATCATATCTGCAGGAAACATATTATACAACTGTCTGTCACCCAAGGCCTGGCCACTATTACCATTATCTCCATAAGTTTGCAATGGAGTTTCTGGTTTTTCATTTACTTTGTTATATGGAGCAGAATACGATGACGACTCCACAAATGTCTTTGTACTTGCATTTTTGTTCACATCATCAACCTCAAAAGTAGGATCCTCCGAATAGTCAATGAACTTTCCACCAGAACTGAAAACTCCAGATTCACACACCTGTGTATTTTTACCACACACTTGCCCGTCCTGGACTGCAAAAAGATGTCTAGAAATGCCAGCATATGAAGAAAAACTCAATGTAGTTGTGTTGCCCCCATCAAAAAGCTGTGAATTATTATTGTCATAAACAGCCATCTTGGTTAATAATTCAGACTTCTGTTCTAACTGGCTTGATTGCTCTTGACTGATACATGGCTTCATGAAATTTGGTCCAGTGACTTGTTCTGGAGTATTAGAAAAATGTTTGCTTTCAATTATAGGGCAAACCTCCTCTCTCTTGTTGTCTATATTAAGGGCAATGTAGTCATAATTTTTGTTATCCTCAAAACTAGCACTTTCTTCATCAGTTCCAGAGGACTGCTCCTTTACTAATGATGTAGCCGGTGCATCTGAAGATATGTCAAACATGGTTTCATCAAATGAACTTCTCTTTTTTGGACCGACTATTTCATGTTTATAAGAGAGTTTGACATGTCTGTCGTAGGTTAGCACTTGATCATTCTCATGGCTTTCTTCAGTGCCATCTTGAATTTTACATCCATCTGACATCTCTCCAGAAACATGCTTTAAGTGGTTCTTAAGAATTCCCCGAACAGGAGAATCTGCTTTTTGCCACTTTCCGACTGAGTCATAGTTTATAACTTGTTGCTTTTTTTCTACTGATAAGCCATTTAAACCCAATTTCTTTCTATGGACAGAAGGTTCAATGTCTTGGAATGCAACCATTTTATTACCAATTGTACCTCTTAGTTTTCTGCAACTATTTACGGCAGTTTGCACCACGTGCTTGTTAGCACTTACCTGAGATAAACAAGATTAACAAAATTATGGATGTTCTGACATGATCTCAAAAGTTGAATAAGTTTTAGGCCTTACAAAATACTCATGTTTAATTTAAATAGAAAGGCATTTCACTGTATTATCTCCTATCACATATTATCTATAAATGTAATAACTAGAAACACCAGTAGCTTTTATACCAGTCTCTTTTTCGGAGGGCTTTTCAGCAATAAAAAAAATGGAACAGAAACCCCAAAAGTTGAATGCAAAAGGTAAATGGTTAACAAAAGATGAGGAATGAAAGAAGAATAAAATAAATAAGATTAATAATATTAAACAGTGTATACGGCGATGCTGAAAATCTGTTCCGCAAACTGTCCATGAGAACCAGGGAAACTATACAAAAGTATATTTTTTTCCACTTTTAATGATCAAATCAAAATCCAAACTTCTGCATAAACAAATTCTTTGATTATTTATTGGGGAATTTTCTTACTTTTCAAAAACGACATTTTTATTACAATTTAATTGGTTTAAGTGTCCCATCATTTTTTTTAAAATGAGAAAACTTATCTTATTAAGTTACTAAGATCAATTATAAAGTTTCTCCTATGCTTAAGAAAACCTCAAATAAAAGCTTTTTCCAAGATTGAAACAACTGAATTAAGAACTAAATTACATCCATGAAGGCTTTAAAAACAAAATTCTAGAATTTGGCCATGTTAATATTCATGTTCAGAAGAGGATCTAAAGCCACTAAGGGGAACATAAAAATCTATAATAAATGCATGGATCATACCTCCAATAAAAGCTTATTTCAAGATTGAAACGACTGAATTAAGAACAAAATTACATCCTTGAAAGCTTTAAAAACAAAATCCTCGAATTTGACCATTTTAGAATTAATGTTCAGAAGAGGGTCTAAGCCTCTAAGGGGAACATAAAAATCTATAATAAATGCATGGATCATATGCTTACATCAATGAAAAGCACAATAATAAAAATCTATAATAAATGCATGGATCATATGCTCACATCAACGAAAAACACAATAATAAAAGCTAATAAATCTGTATTGATACATCCAACAAAAAGCACCCCTAGTTCATAAGGTTATTATTATGAGTGTAAAAAAAGCTCATGAGGTTATATGACCTTAAATATTCTCTGATAAATATTTTAATTTTGTGAAAATTCTGTGTGAATGGAAGCTTGCACTTAATAAAATAATCATTAAACTATATTTCGGTACAATTACATATGAAACTGCATATATCAGCCAGTAGAATGCATGAGAGCTTCAACTCAGAATCTTATTTATAAAAAAATTTGTAGTAAGACATAATTTTTTAAAAAAAAAAAATAGTAATGAATAATAAAACTAAAACCTATTAAAGCTTCAGCTTAATAATAGTGACTACATATCCCTAAATTGATTTTACGTAATAAATAGATAGTTAAAAAAACTAATGTGATTTCAGCCAAATATCATTTTGTAAAAAATATAATTTTTAATTGTAATATAAAGCTCAGTCAAAAAATTGTAATTATTTTTTAGGAAGAAAAAAATATTGTAATTTAAAGCTTATGTGTCCTTTCGGTCAAACTCTGAATTATTAAGGTTTATTTTCCTTAAAAACCGGAGAGTTAACACACAAAAACATAATAAAAAATCTATTATAACGCATAATAAAATCTATTAAAACTTTACTTATTACTAGAAACTGCATATCCCTAAAATTGATTTTACCACATAAATAAATAGAAAGTAAATTAACCTTAATCAATCTCGTACAAATATTATTATGAAAAAACTTATTATATCCAAAGCCTGTGCTTAAAATGATTATACACTAACACACTCTAAATAAATTAAAGAAACTATAAGTAGATACACTTGTGGGAGAAAATGTTTTCAGTTCCATCACATTGCATTATACTAGTAATAACAAAGAATGTTCTACTTTGGTTCCTAATTACACTTTGCAGTAAAATAACCAAAGATTGCAATGACAGCCCTTATATATTTTTGTCACAATAATTACTTTAAATAATCGAATAGGGAATCTTTGTCTGAAGAAATCATAAGAGATTTCTTTCTAAAATTTTTGGTACCATTCTTTCTTAGATTAATATTTAACACTTTAAACATTGTACTTCTACAAAAAAAAAAGATTAGCAATGTCTATACGGGGAATGTGCTGCAAATATTATAACATTAAATAACTAATACATATTTTCAAATTATATAATTTCACTTTGTTGTAAAAATCTTCATTAATTATATCTTAGTTCTTTTTAAGAAAGACAACAAATCAAGAAAAAAAATTGCGGATCCTTTAAAATGAGATGAAGTGTTTCTAATTAGGGAGATTAAAAAAATATACAAAGCGTCTATAAATTAAATCAAATTAAAAAAACTATTGGCACACTAATTAATAGTACTCCTTGTATATATGAACTTTGCTGAAAGAGAAGGGAAGGAGAATGCCAAATACATAAATAATAATAATAATAATAATAATAATAATAATAATAATAATAATAATAATAATACTTGAAATGTTTTTCTTAATACATTTTGAGAAATCTATGTATGTAATACGCATTTCTGAAATTAACAAATAATAACCTCTATAAAAATTGTAATCCATGTTTATATTCCCATTCAAAATGATGTGGCTTCTGCCGAATCTCAATGCCGAAATTTCAGTGTACTTAAGTTTTATCGTAAAAGATTGATAGGAAGGGAAAAAATAAATATTGTGATTATAGAACCAGAGTCCGAGGACATTGTCGGAAAATAAAGTATTTACTAGATTAGTATATATATATATATATAAATGTGAAGACTTGAAAGTTGAAACAATACATTACACATGCCGTTGCTTCAAACAGCAAAGGCCAATCAAGTTTTAAAATTGCATATCTAGGGAAATAATTAGCAGCAAGATTACATATCTATACCATCATTGTGTAACCTTCATGGCCCCTTTAAAGGTAAGTACTATATGTATTTAACAACTTCCACTTTTAAGTTTCAGTCTGCGTAACCATGAACTGAAACTATTTTAAGCCTTCTCTTTCAATGACTATATATATATTTAAAAATTCAGGTTGTTTTCTGATAGACACTTAAGTTTAATTCTTGATCAATTAATTCATCGGGCAATTCTCCCCACAGACTAACAACACTTTCAGAATCTGATAAGGTATCTATAGCACGACAGAGGGTCCAAAACCATCATCATACATAATTACCCAATAACTTACCAGTAACTACCCCTACTTCACTCGTGTCACGATGATTGCAACATAAAATACGTCAGAAGATATTATGCCCATGCGGTAATGATCTATATCAACCCAAGCCAAGAGTTTTTTTTTTTGATCGATACATACATGCCCATCTAGAATTGCATATGCAAACATTCAACAATCCTCAATCACTATATATACATTTCTGACATACCAATAAATGATCTATCAAATTCTGGACCTCCACTAACAGATCTCCCACTAGCGAAAATATATGCAGCTGTTCATAAACCTCTTCTCCTACGTCCCAAAGACTAGGCAAAGGAGATGAGAACATGTCAAACTTCACATGGCCCATATGATATATAATTCTCCCCAAATTATTAGTAAATAGTGACGTGGTGAGAAAAAAACTTCTTATGATTAATTAGGCTCAACTCTTAAACCTCGTAATCCAAGAGTGGCCCCTTGTAGCTAGGGTACTCATACTGATTACAACACACACCCTACAGCTAGAGCAACATCTGCTTCATTGCCTTGTGAGTTTCCTCCCACACATAGACACTTGTTGTCTTAGTTTTTAACTCCCCTTTCCCAACTGTTACTTACCGCGTATTTCGCTCAAACAAAAATCACTCACTTTTGTCCACAAGTATGCAGCTGTCTCTCTAATCAGCTTTTTCAGCAGTAATTTTATGCAGAAAAAAGCAACCCATATAGAATTAGAAAAGCTATAATCGCATAAATCACAAGGAACTACATCAATAGAAACTATACATATACAGTATCAAGTGATATTTTATGTATAAAATCCATGAATTTTATCCTCAGTAACCATGATTTAGCTTCAGATAATGGAAACGAAAAGATTAACTTATATTTCATGAGACATAAACCACATACCTTCTTCCCAGTGAGCTCATTGTTGAAGATTTTCTTATTTTTCTTCTTCTTTTTCATGTTCGTCTTCTTTTCATTGTTCATCAGCACACAACTATCAACGTGATTTCCCAACTTGCTCTTCATCGTCATCTTCTTCTTCTTCTGACCTTCCTTCGTTTTTTTCTTTTTGCTGTTTTTGTTCGTACACTTCTTGTTCTTCACTATCGAATCAAAAGTAGCAGCAGCAGAAGTACTGGAATCCTCGCCTGAATAATCGGAGGATTTGTCTTCTTCATCTTCATCGTCATCTTCATCTTCCTCAACCTCAATCACCTTGCTTTTGCTTTTAATAACTTCAATCGGCGGCGCTACCGTGAGAATCTCAGCAATCGAACGCTTCTTCGGCGCTTTAGGTTTCGGCTTAAAACCGGTCCTCTTCGTCTGACGCCGTTCATCCCTAACCGCCTGCGCTAAACAACTATCGATGTGAGCGTTCACCGCCGTCACAGTCGAAGCGTTGAAATCTCGACAAACAGGACAAATCATCTCCAATTTCTCCTCCTCAACATAAGATTTCACCGATTCACCACCTCCACCTTTAGATCTCAACGCCTCAAGCCGTTGAGAGAGCCACCGAAACTTCCTAACGGTAATCGAAACCTCATCGTCAACATCCTCACACAACGGCCACAATTTCATCAGTCTCTCGTCTTTAATCGGCCGCTCTTCCACCTGATCTTCATCCTCCACCTTGAAAATCTCAGCTATAGAACGCTTCTTCGGCGTCTTGGACTTCGTAGCTTTGGAATTCATCATCCTCATGTGACGTCGCTCTACTCTAACGGACTCCGATAAACAACCGTCGATGTGAGCGTTCACCGCCGTGAGAGTATTAGCGTTAAATTCGCGACATACCGGACAAATCATC
Organism: Cicer yamashitae; assembly: GCA_037974755.1. Classification (NCBI taxonomy): domain Eukaryota; kingdom Viridiplantae; phylum Streptophyta; class Magnoliopsida; order Fabales; family Fabaceae; genus Cicer; species Cicer yamashitae. The sequence goes on from JBBPBQ010000004.1 coordinate 49,018,837, forward strand.
TCCAATTTATCATCATCGTCGGTAACAACAGCGGAACGAGGAGGAGCAGGAGAAGGAGAAGGAGAAGGGAAATCATCTGATTTGGAGGATTCTTCGGTGGAGTAACCGTCATGGATTGTTCTAGAAGGTTGTTGTTTGTTTTGATTGGATCTGTTAGGGCAGAGAGTGATGGGAGGAAGGCAAGAGTGAAGTTCGTCGCGTGTGACTTGACGGTTAGAAGATGAAGGGAATGGCCAGCATTTGAAAACGTCGATGGACCTCATCTTAGAAGTGTACTCTCTGAATCAAAAAAGAGTTTCAAGTTATAAGATCGATGATGAAATGAAATTAAGAAAATATAGATGATATGAAATGATATGATATACCTTATGGAGAATCCATCAAACGTAGCTTCCATGATGAGTAGTAGTAATAACAAAGAGATAAACTAAGAAGAAGAAGAAGAAGAAAGAGGAAGAGGAGAGAGAGGGGGTAATGTTTATGCGCTGGGTGGTGAGAAGAAAAAAGAAGGAGAGAGAGAGAGAGAGTGTGGAGCTGTCTGCTTGCTTTTCCCTAATTTATGACTGAAAGCGACGTATGAGAGAGTAAGCGAGAGAGGGCTCTAGAGTAACGACAGATGCATAATAAGAAGGTTAAGAACTACCCAAAGTGAAATAATATTATATTATTCGCTCATCATTCATTAATATTAACAATTTAAGTGTCAAAATGTTACCTTATTAATTTCACCACCATTTAAAGAAATAATTTTAAAAATGATTATAGTAAAAATTATATATTATTAATAATTTAATAATTATGATTTATTGACAAAATAAAAAAAATTACAACGATAATATAAATGAATTAAATCTTAATAGTAGTATAATAGAAAATTAGATTTAATAGAATATCATAAGAAACTTTGTTTTTTTTGTATTTTAATTATTGTAAAAATTGTGTGAATGCACCATTGTGTGTGTATATATATATATATATATAATTTAGAAGGAAGTTTGTTATACTTGAGTTAAATACACGGAATAAAACAGAATTTAGTTATAGTTATAACTAATTCAACATCTTGTAATTAACTAAACATTGTGTAGTAAAATTGCTTAAGTATATATGATGAGAATTTATTGAGATATTCCATTACCTTTCCTTCTTCAACATGATGCATGAGAACTTTAGGTTTAAGATGACCAATTTTGATATAAGTGACCATGGGATGGGATGAGTGATCAGGTTTTGACAGATAGTCAGTAGTAGGTTTATAAATGAGAATATTTTGTGGTTTAGGAGGCAGAAGGACTGAAATGAGGGAGAAGGAGAACTATGTAAAGAAGAAGTAATATGCAATTAGGGATGTTAGGAAGTAATTAAACTAGAAGAATCATTTGAGAGAACAACCCTATAAGAGGGACAAAACTGAGAGCTGGTGTGGGAAATTGAAGGAAGCAAGCATGGGATTATGGCAAGATAAAAAGGTGTAGGGAGAAGACCAAGTTTGCTAGTGGACGGAAACAAGGACTTATAAGGAAACAAGTTTTCAATAACACCACGTCTTTGGGTGAGATACCCAAATACACACACTCAACATATCTGAATTGGATTTTGTGTTTGTTAAAAGGTCTGAGATGTGGAAAACAAGCACAACCAAAAGGTTTGAATGATAGGTAATCATGGTGAATGCGAAAAATGGAATAATAAGGGGAGGTAAATGATGGTAAAGCTGATGAAGGAAAATTGGGTTTGAATAACTTGTAAAAATTGTTGAACAACATTTATGGCATCAGATTTGTGTCTTAAAAAGTAATACCAAGTGAATTTTGTAAATGTGTCAACAAATGAGATGTAGTAAGAGTAGCTAGAATGAGAAAGAATGGCTAAAGAGTCCCATAAATTTGTGTGAACAACTTCAAAGGGACTAGTATAAATGGTATTAGATAAAGGTGCATGTTGTATATGGGATTTTCAAACAAGAAGAATAAATATCAACAGTTTTATTAATCTTTAAAGGTATATTACAAAGTTGAAACACAACTTTTATAACATGAAGATTTTCATGGCCAAGACGAGCATGCTAAAGATTAAAGGTGTATATATAATTAGAATCTACAGTAGATGCATCACTAGTGCTAACTACATTATTTTGAACAATTGGTTTGGGCAAAATAGAATAATACAGTGTAGTAAAAGTCTACAGGTCTGTGAGAATCTGAAATTGCTTGAAGGAATATAGTCCATTAGCTCCCTGTTATTTGACATAACAAATAATGGGATGAAACTCAAAGTAAACATGATTGTCTTTGGAAAATTTTGAAACTGAAACAAGATTTCTAGTTACATGGGGAACATGCAATAAATTTGTTAAAGAAATAGTTATATCACGATTAAAATGATATGTAACATGCGATGAACCAACATAAGTAATATGCAAACCATGGCCATTACCCGTGAAAATGTTTTATGAACCTGTGTAAGGAACGCTATGTGTTAAATTACCAAGGTCATAAGTCAGACGGTGAGAAGCACCAGAATCAAGATACCAAGCTTTAAAGTAATCAGTTTGCAATGGATTGTATTGCTGCATAGCCATATTTTCACTAGGTTGATTATTTCCACTAGTAGCATGATTCCCACCTTGTGGAGGATGAGTATTAGGATTGAAAAAAGAAGGTTGCCATTGAACAACATTGGAATTGAACCTTTGATCAAAGCGATGCCAGCAATGATATGTAAGGCGATTACCACCACGACCCCGTGCACGACCACGATTGTTGTGGCCATGACCGCCACGAGAAGATCCATATGAACCAAACCCTAAATCAGTTGAAGCAACATCTTGCAAGAAATTGGAATTAGATTGGGGATTTGTTGTTTTAGCAACGTTAGCAAAAGGTGTAGGTGTTGCCAATTCTTGGCGAAATTTCTCAAATTGGGCCTCTTGGATTAGCAATAAAGCTTCAATGTCACTTACAAAGGGATGATCAACTTTTCCGTAAATCATCATAACAAAGGAATTGTATTCCTCTAGAAGACCTTCAAGAATCGAATAAATCTGATCATGATTAGAGATAGAATCGTGAACAGCGACCAAAGAATCAACGATACATTTGATGCTAAGCAAGTATTCAAAAATAGAGCACAAACCTTTTTGCATAGTTTTCAATTCATAGTGTAATTGTTGAACCTTGGCTATGAGATGAACATGAAAATGATTATGAATTTTGTCCCTAACCTCCCTAAGAGTGTTTACAACCAATCACCAGAGAAAGAATTTCTTAAGATAAGGAAGATAATAACCATATGAATAACATTTGATATCAAAGCAACCATTTTTGGTAAGCTTATGAAGGTTCATCCAAAGCTTGTTTCACTTTGTTTTCATATTTCACTGGAATTTCAGGATTAACCATAAAACGATGAAGTTTTTGAATGGTGATAATTCCTTCAACATGTTGATGTCATAGAAGATAGTTCTTTTCATTGATTTTGATTGAGAGGGAATAAGTGAAGTAATGAGGTTTTAGTTTCTTGTTTTTTGGAAGAATAAATGGTCTGAAGAATCCATCAACAATGCTTGTTGTGAATTCTAATATGAGTCAGAATCGGCGACTGAAGCCATTAATGGAGAATAGGGAAAGATCAAAAAGAAGATGAATGAAGGAGAAAGGAAAGAAAAAGGCTCACGATACCATAATAGAAAACTAGATTGAATAGAATATCATAAGAAACAATGTTTCTTTTGTAATTCAATTATTGTGAAAATTGTGATTATCATTGGATATATATAGTGTATAATGAAGCTTGTAACATTTGAGTAAAACAAAATAAATATAACATAATTGAGTTACCGTTGTAACTAACTCAACATCTTGTAACTAACTAAACATTGTGTAGTAAAATTGCTTAAGTATACATGACGAGAATATATTGAGATACTCCAGTATAGTAATTGTTAAAATTTAATTTATATACACAACTTGGTTAAATATTTTGTATATAGTGAGTCGATTATAACCATCATCATGTGATTAAAAATATTTGACTTTTTATGTGTGTATATTGAGTATCTTTTGTGTGCAATTTGCAAAGACTAATTCCTCAAGTTGAGTAGGATAATAAAGGACGACAAAACTCTTCCTCGAGAGTTTTAAAGTTGTTGCATTCTAATAACTGAATTTGAACTCATGATCTCTTTTATTATAACTATTTTAAAGTTATAGATGAATGATATTGTTAGGTTGGATGTTTGGTCCCATATTCGAACTCAGGACCTTACAGTTGTGTGAGTAATATATGGTGATATTTACTATCTCTTCTAAGATAAAAAAATGAATTTTTATTATGTCAATGAATCACAAGTAATATATGGTGGTATTTATTATCTATTCTAAGACAAAAAAAAATATGAATTTTTATTATGTCAATGAATCACAATTGTTGAATGATTAAAAATATTAGACTTTTATTTGTTTTCTATAGATTTCATCCATTGAAGGTAATCAATCATATTCAATGCATATCAATATTAAATGTGAATATCTCATTCGATTGGCCCCAATCAAAATTCAAAATCAAATTTACTACGTTGTTTAACTTTTATCATAACTACTCTTTAAGTCTCACATATAAATGATTGTGATATTTTGATAATGTAAAAGTAAAATTTATTTATAAGAATTAAACTTAGTATATCCTGTCCGAGTAAGATTCAAATAGTGTAACGTTTGAATAGTGTTTTAGTAAAAAAAAAATTGGATAGAGTTGCATTTGAATAGTGTAACCATATTTTTTTTAATCTTTTTTTGTGCAATTTTCTTAATTTTTTTTGTCTATGTTGTTAATCCTTTTATCCACATGAAAAATGATCTTATAATTTTAAATTAGGTCATGATGGAAATAAAATTATTTCAATTCAGGATTGAAGTCGAACTTTCTTAAATGATTTATATATCACCGAAGTTCATTAATCATTTATGTTTAACAATTTAATTAATATTTATATTATATAGATCATCTCTATAAGTATGTATATAAATTCAAAATTATTTGATATTTTATTTAATCAAATGACTTTTTTTACATAAAAAGAAAGTCCTTGAATTAAATATTGTTCGAAGTGGTATGTGTATGTCTATTATATTGTTGTTAGTCAAACTGCATAGAAGGACTTAATTTGAACAAAAACTCATATTAGTCGAGTGACCTAATTGCAAATTTTTAGTTTAAATGTTCGTTAAAAGATTCTTAAATAGTTTAGGGACATATATAATATAATATAATATAAAAAATACATAAGAGATGGAGAGGGAAAGAAGAGTAGATAAGATAGATAGATAGATAGATTGATAGAGAGAGAGGAAAAAAAGGAAGAGAAAAGAGATAATATATAGGGGAGAGAAGAACATTAGTGTGTGAGAGAAGATTATTATAGACAAGAAATAAAAGGTGACATGGGAGATGGATAGAGAGAGATACACAATAAATACTTTTTATTGCATGTTTCTCTCGTATCTCCCTCACATATATTTTCTCTTTTATCTTTGTCATATCTACCATCTCTTGTCTCTATCTTCTCCCTTATCTACATTCTATATTCTCTCTACCTTTTTATCTTCTCTCTTTTTCCTTCTTCTTATCTCTCTCTCTCTTATATATCTTTTTGTATCCTCCCTCATTTCTCTCTATAGTATCTATTTATCTCCTCTTTCTTAGTTATATTATCTTATCTCACCTATTTCTCTTATCTATATTTCTCTCTTTCTAGATCCTCTTTCGCTACATTTTTTTTCTTTTACATTTCGATGCAGTACCCTAAAATATTATCAAATTTTTAAATTGGTCTCTAAATTATTGTAATTAGATATTTAATTAAAATTTGACTAACGAAAATATAACTGAATGGCCTAATTATAAAAAAAAAAATATTAATTTGAAAATTTAATTACAATTTTTTTAATTTAGAGATTTAGTTAAAAATTCTCAAATAATTAGGAATTTGTAGAATAATTAAATCTTATTAAGTAGAAAGCCAAACGAGGCAAAGAATTGTCTACTAACACAATACTAAGAAGAAGAAGAAGAAAAAGCTCATTCCACTACATAACTAAATCAAAAGAAGAGAACTCTGGTCCTCCAATCATATTCCCTGTGAGTAGAATAAATCTCTCCTTCTCATTGGACAGGAATCATTCAAATATTTTAGTGGAATTTGCTTTCACCATATTAACTACTACAGGGTCTATTATAAAGATGACCTATATTTAAGATTCATATTTCTAGCCATGTTAATGCTCATAGTTTGGTCAAAACAACATTTCTCGAGTCTAACTTTTTATAAAATTCACGCCCAAAGTTACCAGTGGAATATCTTATTATCTTTCTTACAAGAGTCATCAATATTATTTTTAAATACTTTCAATCGGGGTTTGTCACAAGTGATTATGTGATTAGTGACAAAATAAGATATAGCGAGACATGAAATGAATATGAATTTTTTTAGAGTTTATAATAATATTTTAAAAAATTAATTAAAAAAAATTATTACAAATGATTGTTTAGATACTTTAGACTAAAAAAGTAATTTATAAAATTAATATAATGAATTTTGTATAACATTCTTTTTGATAGATAATTCACTAAATTTATTTAATATTTATTGAGAAAATATTAATTTTAAATAAAATTTAATTAGTTTTATATTTGAAAATACTAGAATATAAGGTTTTTTATTAAGTATAAAATATCTTTGGAGGTCTTTTTATTAAGTAAAAAGTTATTTTTTTTAGAAGATTTAAAGTAATTGGTTTAATAACATTATTTTTGGGTCGATCCTGAATATGATAAATTGAAATAGCGTTATATAAAATTAATCATGTCATAAACTTCATTCCAATCTTAAAAATGTGCAAATAAACTTCATTCCAATCTTAAAAATGTGCAAAAAAATTATATCAATGGTGGGCGTGAATGAGAGTGCAAATTTCCCACATGAAAAATTCCAATCCAATCATCCAAAAAGATCAAAGTTAAGAAATTTACTCCAATATTTTTTTAATAATTAAACCAAAAATCCTTTGTATATTGACAATCTATAAAGATATACACAATTGTTTTAGGAACATCATTATACCTAAATATCAACTGTCGTAAATCTGCGCATTTTTTCTGCATTTTTTCTTCATTAGTAAGGAGTCAACTTCCAAATAATAATTTTGATTTTATTTGAACTCCTCCACTTCCCAACCTTAGTAAAAGAGAGGATCATTTTGTAGCTTCATTCAAGCCACCAACATATTTTAATGCTAAATACGTTAGGGGATGTATAAATTATAATATGTTATAAATTCTTTTTACAAGGGGATGTATAACATGTTGCATTGCATTATTAAATGATATTTTTTCTGGGCAAGAGCATTGTTAAATGATTTGAAGTATGATCTTGTGTTATGTCCACGCTCGTGTACTCATACGGAAACAAATATTCTACTCTATAAGAGACCCATCATCAATACGCGATCTCGTCACTACGTGCAATCACGCGCTATCCAACTTCCACCGTCTTTTAAATTTAACTAAAATTTTGCTTTTTCTTTGATATTTTAAGTTTTTTATTTGATCATTTAAATTAATTGATTGTTGTTTAATTATATTAAATTATACATGTAGTTATTTAAGTTTGACATTTTTATTTTATAATTAAATCTTAAGATATAATTCAAACATGGTAATAGATTGATTATCTAAACTAAGTAATGAAAGGAATTAAAGATTATACATATGTTTAAATATGTTTAAATAGTTGTACACAAAATTAAGAAATGTAAATAATTTATAAGGTTTGATGGATGTTTTTGAAGGATTAATATGATGATATATGATTGTTGCATTTGGTAGAATTTATAATGATTATATGTCTTCAATTGTATTTATCATTATTTAAAATGAAATAAATTAACGGTGCAAATTGAATGTAATTTATTTGACTAAATCAAAAGAAAAAAAAAACTTAAGATTTAAACAGAAATTGAATTAAACTTAAAAAAACTCTACACTTATATTTATCTTAAATTTGATTCTTAGTTTGGTATGCTCATGTCCATTCCGACTTGAATAGACATGGCAACGGGGCTTCAAGCCATGGCAACGGGGCGGGGCGGATTTTGCTTTCTCCACCCCGTACCCGACTAATCGGGGAAAACCCACACCCGCCTCCGTTTCATAGCAAGTATAGAATTTAGGCCTCCATCCCGCCCACACCCACACCCATTCATATATATATATATATATATAAAATTATAAATTTAAAAATCATATCTATTATAATTAATATAATAAAATGATTGTTATTAGACAATTATAAAATAAAAAAAATATTTTCTATAGAAATAAGATTATAATCTTTAATATTTAAAAAAATATTAAGTATATTCAATATGTATATGTATATAAAATTTAAAAATAATATTAATATTACTTGCGAGGTGGGTTCGGGTGCGGGGTGGATATCACCACTCCAAACCCTCCCCGCCTCCGAATTTTAATTTCGGGGAAAATCCACACCCGCACCCAATCAAAGCGGATTTTCCCCGCTCAAATCAAACGGGTTTGGATAGGTACTCGCGGATGCAGGTTATATTATCATCCCTAGGCTTGAAGGGGGTGTTAGACCCAATTATTAATATTGACACATTGCTTATATATAATAATTTTTACTTTTTTTTTTTTTTTTGAAACTTTTACCTTATACCCCACAATTATATTCTTACTCACATTTGGCATAACTACATATTTTTTATATACACTAAAAGTATGCATTTAAATGAAATTTTTTTGTTACTACACCGACAAACTTGTTACAAAATTTTTGGTTATTAAATTTTTTTAAATAATAATATGTCTTAAAAAACTTAATTTAAATTTTTAAAAACACAAATCTCTCTTAAAAAATTTGATTTTAATTTTTTTTTAAATATCTACATATCTCAAAAATTTAAACTTTTTCGATACACACTTTTAAAAAGTTATTTTTTATTATTATTTTTAATATACTGGACAAACTTTTTAAAAATTTCTGGATTATTAAAATATTTTTGTGTTTTTTTTATTAAGAAAATTAAAACTTTTAGTTTCTTTAGTTAAGATAAAGATAAAATAATATTTTTATGTGGGAGAAAAAGTATAAAAGGTGAGATATAGAGTAAAATTTTGATCTTCTTTTCCTGGTGTATAGTTTTAGGCCCCAAGCCTTTTTGTAGGATAGTTTATGTGACCCAATAAATGGCCAGACTTTGAAATAAACATGGATGAAAATAGCGCGTGAAAATGACGAGCTGTGTGTTGCGTGCTAGTGATTTTTTTTAGAATAAGAAGCCTCTCATTAACACAGAATATTTACTCATTTGGTTCCACATTTGGAGCTCTCACAGTTGATTCTGGAAGTTTAAATTTATTTTGATATACTTATTTAGTAGAATTGGTTTTGTTTATATAATTGATTTTAATATAAAATTAAAATTTATAATTTTTGATTTAAATATAATTTTTATATTAAAATTTACTGTTTAACTCACTTTTATATATAAATGTAGTCAAATAAAAATTATTTTACTTTAATTCACTTTTATCTAAAATCAAGTTTAGTTATCATATAACCAAACACACTTAAACATTTATATTTTTAAGTTTAGAGAATTTTGTTTTCTTAAAAATAACATACATAGCAAATTACCAAGTCATTCAACACAAATTCTATGGCATTCATGTGTAATTTAAAAAAAATTCTAATTTACACCTACTAAAAAATAAGTGGAGGTAAATTAGCAATTTCTATAATATATATATATATATATATATATAGTGGATGTATCAAGTGAGACGAGTTTTAATATAAGAGGGTAAAATTATAAAATTTTGACATTTATAGTATGTATGTCTAGAACTTTAAATATATTTAAATTTAATTTGTATCGATTAAGAAGTAGTAATATACAAAAGATTGTAAATATGATTGAATATTCTATATTGCTGCTGGTAATAATGATTTATATTAAGATAAATATTGTGATTATCAATATTGTGGTATTCATCATGCAAGAAGCGACTCAAAAGAACAAAAAAGCATGCGGTCAAAGAAAACGACAAGAAGGTAGGACCAACCCAATAATGATAATTGTATTTGTGTTCTCTGTGTGATGAAGTGTTAACATTTATTCTTTCTCTCTTACTCTATAATAATAATAATCTCAAATTTCCCACTTTGGTTTTTTATCTTGTTTTGTTCCATTTCCACCAACAACTCGGGTTTATGCCTATAATAATTATGTAATATGTATCATTTCCTCCAAATCTTCTCTTTACTTTGGAAAATGTTTCATTTTCTGTTCTAAATCATGTTATTTTTGCTCTATATGTTACTATTTCTATCTAGCTTAATGATAAGATATATATTTCTCATTCCATTTTAGTAGAGAAGCTGCGATATAATGGAGTTTAACTAAGTAGGTTCTTTGTGCTTAAAATATGGATTTGCAATTTCAGCTCAATATTTGAAAAAATTTATTGAAAAGTTTTTTTTGACTAATTTTCTTGTAAAGTTGAATTTCGTAATTCTTGTCATTTTTCTTTGGTATTGTCATTCTCATTCCTTAAATGCAAATTGCTTGAAAGTGAATATGCTTCTGATAGGAAAGTAAATTATTATGATTGGCATTTATTGAGAATTCAAGAGTTTTAATTCTCTTAAGGATCATAATTCATATATAAAATAATAGTGTACTATATTTTCAGATCTCTTCAATTTTTCTTTCAAGACACCACCAAATATGTGGGGATGACAAAACGGATCCCTCCGTTATTAAACTGTCTAGAAACAGATGGAACAGACGAGTCAACTAGTGTTAAAAGGTTGAAAATCTCACTTTGTCCTATATTAAGACATACCAGTGGGTTGGCGGAAGCCTATCTAAATTTTAAAAATAAATTTATTAATTAATAAATTTACAAAAACTATGTAAAAAGTGTAAACAAAATAAAATTAAAGAGAGAGTCATCGGTGAAAGTTACAACTATTTATTTAATGGCTTGCCAGGCTCAGCTGATTTGCACTATGATTAGCATTGTAGGGGATTCAAATTTTATGGCCTAATACCGTGATCGATCGAGGAAGCAAAAAAACATGCATATGTTTGGTCTTTTATTTTCACTACTAGATTTCACAACAGTGCGCATTAGAAATAAAATGCAAATTTGACTTGTTTCAATACTTTCAAGCTATAAATGCGGCAAATGCGTCAACATTGAAGTAGCTATCCATCAATAGTGCATAAAAGCAAATGTGTTCCTTCGTTCAACAGCATACCCCCACTTCATACCGAGTAAGGATCAAATTATAGATTGTTTGTCATTTGGAATTTAAATATGTTTTTGACCTGTTTGATAAATTGTTCGTGAATAATATTTTTTATTGAATTGTTTTTTTTAGTGCTTTTGGACTTGACTTTTGGGTAGATCGACTTGTGATGAAAAAAAATTATAAAAAGGAGTTTTGGTTTTCCCTTTTAATAAGGAGGTTTTGTTTTCCCTTTCAATAAGGAGTTTTTAAGGCTATCAAGAGAAAATGAGTTGCATAGTTTGGATTGTTGTTGGCTTGGAAACCCACCAACAGTTAGAGTGTTCAAAAAGTATTACGAAATAAAGATCTTACTTGTGTATTCATCTCAGAAACTAAGAAAAAAGATTTTGAGATGAATAAGTTTTGAAATATACAAGGTTTATTTGGGGTTGTTGTTAGTTGTGCAAGAGAAGGTAAAAGACGTGTCGTCGATCTTGCAATATTTTGGAATGAAGGTGTCGAAATGGAGGTATTATCTTTTTCCCCTAATTGTATTGATGGAGATGAGAAATAAAGGTTGACTAGGATATATGGTTTTTCAGAGTCTCAAATGAAATATAAAACTTGTGAATTAATTGACTAGTTAGTATTGGTGGAAAATACTGATAAGTAGCTCCTCGTGGGGGATTTAAATATAAATATTTCACAAGATGAGAAGGAAGGTGGAAATTTTAGTAACTCTCTTCTAATATCAATGTTTCGGGACACTCTTCAAAATCACGATCTTTTTGACTTAGGATTTCAGGATAATAAATTTACTTGGCATAATAACCATGATAGAGTTTCTAATACTAAGACCCGCCTTGATAGGATGGTAGCTATATCGGTATGGTCATCATTTTATCATTCGACTTCATTGGTGCATTTATCGAGACGTGCTTCAGATCACTTGCCTCTTTGGCTGCGGCTTGCTTCTAGGAAGCCAAAGAAAAAACAAAATATTCTTAAGATACAACGGTTTGAAGAATGTTGGTTACATGATAGTGGAATTGCAGAAGCAGTAAAGGGTGTTTGAGAGATGACACGAGATTCTATGTCTAATAAAATCAGACGTTGTGTGAATGATCTTTTTAACTAAGGTCAGAATAGCTTTGGTGATGTTCCCAACCAGATAAAAATTTCTCATAAGAAGTTGAATGATCTTAATAAACAATCACAGAAGGAGGAAATACTTTCAAAAATCAGTAGAATTGAGGTTAGATTGGATGATTTGGTGGAGAGTGAGGAGATTTGGTGATCTCAAATGTCTCTTGCTTTGAGGTTAAAGCATGGAGATAAAAAAGAACACACAAAAAAGTCATCAAAATGCTTCTTAAAGAAAATCTAGAAATTGGGTGAATTGTATCTGGAATGACATAGTCTTGGTTTTTAATAATTTCTTTCAGGATCTTTTCTCTACTAGTCATCCTGAAAGTATTTTTCGAAGCTGTAGAAGTGGTCAAAGATAGATTGTCAGATTCTATGTGTAACATATCGTAAGTAGAGTTCACAGAAAATGAAGTTTTTTTAGTTGCTAAAAGTTTAAAGCCTCATGCTGCTCTAGATCTTGACGAAATGTCAACTTTATTTTATCAACAGTTTTGGAGTATAATTGATAAGGACGTGACTTTTTTTGCTTTAGAGATTCTCAATGATGGTGGATATCTAAGTAGCATCAATTATACTTATATCTATTTCATTCTAAAAAAGAAAAAGTTGAAGGTACTAGGTGATTTTAGACCTATTGTTCTTTGCAATGTCATTTTTAAAATAATTACAAAAACAAATAGGTTGAAATTGATTCTTCCTTATATCATTGGAAAATTTCGAAGTGTTATGGTGCCAGGACGTTTAATCACTGATAATGCCTTACTAGCTTTTGAATCTCTTCATTATATGATGGAAAAAAATAAAGGCAAGAAGAGGTGCGCTGACCTAAAGTTGAATGTGTTTAAGGCATGTGATCGCATCGAGTAAAATTTTTTGATTGAGGTTCTACAATCTATGGGTTTTTCTCAAAATGGAGAGCTTGATTTTTAATTGTATTTTAATTATGTCTTTTTCTATTTTGCTTAATGGAATTCCTTGTCAAAAGTTTTGTCCTCAATGAGTTCTTTGTTAAGGGGATTCTTTGTCTCTTTATCTTTTTATCCTATGTGCAGAGGTATTTTCTGGTCTTCTAAATAAGCCATAGAAAAATAAAGTCCTTCATGGAATTCAAATTGCAAAAGGAGCTCAAAAAATTAATCATTTATTTTTTGCAGATGATAGCCTCATATTTTGTAGGGATTCCATTCAAGATACTCAAATCATATAAGGAGTGCTTAATACTTATCAATCTACTTCTGGTCAACTTATCAATTTGGATAAATCAGAAATCTCTTTTAGCCGAAATGTGCTTGATGATTGTAAAATCTTGTTCCAAAGGTGGAGACAAATTAAGGTTGTTAAGTGTCATTCGAAGTATTTGGACCTACCTTTTTTTATTGGTAGATCTAAGCAATAAGTATTTAATTTTGTTCAAGATATGGTGTTGAAAAGAAAGATTTTTATCAACTGCAATGAGTGAAGTTTTGATCAAAGCAGTGATTCAAGCAATTCCTACATATGTTTTGAGTTGTTTTTCACTTCCAATGGATTTATGTGTGCACAATGAAATCATGATTAGTAAGTTTTGGTGGAGTAATAAACAAGGTGAAAGTAGAATTCATTGGATTAATTGAGATACATTATGTAAGAGAAAGAAAAAAAAAGGTGGTATGAGCTTTAGAACATTCCATTATTTCAACCTTGCAATGTTGTGTAAACAAGGGCGGTGTGTTATGTATAATGATGATTTATTGATCTCACAATGTTTGAAAGTATGATATTTTCTTATAAGCAATTTCTTGAGAGCTTCAATTAGTTATTGTCCAAGTGATACATAGAAAAGTATTTTGCAAGTTCGTCTAGATGTTATTGAGAAAACTGATATTTGGAGAGTAGGAGATGATCATCAAATTTGTTTATTGGAGGATAATTGACTTCTTTATCAAAATGGTCACAAGATTTAGTCTTCAAAATCTTCTAATTGTGATATTATGTTTGTCTCAGATCTCATACATCATGATATTCAGTATTGAAATGTCCCCTTAATTAATGAAATTTTTCTTCCCTTTGAAGTTCATCAAATTCTTCAATTGCCACTTTCTTTCTCTCAACTACAAGATGAGTTTGTGTGAGGTGCTCTACGATCTACTACTTTTTCAGTGAATAGTTCGTATCATTTCTTAAAGGCAATGCGTAAGGTATTTGTCTCTCATAATTCAACGCATGATATTGATCAACATGTGTGGAAAATAAAAAATATTCCAAGACACACTCATTTTACTTGGAGGATTCTACATGCAAAATATCAATAAAAAATAATTTTTTTAAAGGAGGAATAAATTGTGTTCTATTGTGTGAATTTTGTGGTCAACATAATGAGACAATTTCATATCTCTTTATGGATTGTCACAGGTCAAAGTATGTTTGGTTTGCTTCCCATTTAGGTCTGGTATTTAGGGAAAAAAAATGTCTCTTTGGTGTGTGGGCCTAAACATTAAGCCTTTGGTCTTGTGATCATGCAAATATTGTTAAGAATTGCAATAGTTAGTTGTCATTAGAGTAAGTTGGAGTAGTTAGATAGTTACAATTGGAGTTAGTTAGATAAAATAGATAGAAGGTTAGAGTTCTTAACTACTATAGATGGAAGTATCTTTGTTCATCTTTTATCAAATATGATTTCATTTTAAGTTTTCTTAATTGAGCTCTAAAGCTATGACTTCTCCTTTTTCTCCCAATTTTTATATTTTTGAGATGGTATCAAAGCCTACTCAATCGAGTCACACGTCATTTATATGTATGCACCAAGCCCAATAGTGTTGAACGTGAGGAGGTGTATTTAAAAAAATTCAAGTTCCACGTAGATAAAAGATAGAGTTGTATAATAGTTTATCAAGAGAGGCAACTTTCACCTTATAAGTTGATTTTGTACGGATGAGTAAAACCCAATATAAAACCTAAGATGGTATTAGAACGATCGGGCCACTTACCATTTATATACATGCCCCAAGCCCAATAGTGTTGGGCGTAAAAGAGTGTATTAAGAAAATTCTAAATTCCACACGAATAAGAGATAAAGTTCAGTAATAGTTTATAAAAAGAAACTCCTCATCTTACAAATCAATTTTGTAAGAATGAGATAAACTCAATATAAAATTTAAGATGATATCAAAGTCTAATCGATTAGACGACCCACCATTTATATACACGAATCAAACCCAATAGTGTTGGACGTAAATCCCACATAAATGATAGATATAACTCTATAATTGTCTATAAAGAGTAATATCTCTTACTTTACGAGCCAATTTTATAAAGACAAGTTAAGTCCAATATAAAACTTAAAAATTGTTCAAATTTAGAATACACATTGCAGTTTTTTTTTTTTGACAAAAAAGGTTCGAGGTAAAAGAGCTACACATGAAAGGCATATAACAAAAAAAAGTTCAAGGCATATCATGAAGAAGAATCAAAGGAGTAATACAACGTGGAACTTATTAAAAGGCTTGAAGACTAACTGAGAACGGGATTACTCTTACAAGAGTATGAGCTACACATTTCGTTTGAGCATTACACTAAGATTTGCGCTAGAAAGATGAAAACCATATACTCAATACTAATTAACAATGAAAGCTTTTTTTCAACCTACAAGTCATTAAAAACCGCCAAATTTTATTTTAATTAATTAATCAAAATATGTATTTTAAACGTTTAAATTGACCAATCTAAAAATATATTTGTGTATTTAAAAATATTAGAAAGTAAAAGAAAAAACACTCATTAATAATAGCACCTATCTTTGTAGTGTCTTCCCTTGAATGGACACTTGTTGGTACTAATACATAAACTAATTAATAGCGGTAAAAATAACTTAGTTAGTTATAAGATGGTTAGTAACAGATAAAAACTGATTTTTTTTTTTTTTTAAAAAAAAACCTTGTCAACTAATAAGAAGTTGGCAGGTATTAATAAGTTACCATTGATAATTTATGGTTGAAAAATTACGTGCTAGAAATGTAAAGTTTTTAATAAAAATTAACAATTGAACTAATTAGGCACCAAAAACAAAACAATAGTCCTTTGTATTTTTAGTATGTGCTTTCCTTCTCATTATATTAATTAGACATCAAAAAGGGTGCACTAATTAGACATCAAAATAATTTACTTCCAGTTTTTATTTTTTTTTAAATTTATATTATTTTAAATTGTTAAAAAAGAAATGGAAGAATCAGTCGAGATAGAGAAAAGATAAAACACAGACTAGAAATAATGCACTTAAAAAAAAAATGAAAATAGTGTTTTGACATTTTTAAAATATCTAAATATGCTAGATATGTCTTCGAAAATTGTAAAAGAAAATAGTGAACAAAATTTTAGATCTATATTCTCTTTAACGTTTATTAGTTGAGATGAGAACATGAAAACAAGAATCATGAGAAGTAAATGGACCCTAAATAAGACAGTGAGTTGCACTTTGAGGGTGTGTTCCTTCTCATCCTAATAAATCTAGAACTCTATACAAGGAATATCAAATATATGCACAATATTTATAAATAATTAGATTATAAATCTAAAAGTTCTACCAAAAAAAATCAGAAATCTAAAAGAGTAAAACTAGGGTAACAAATAACTTCCAGAAAAAAATTGAAGAGATCATAATCCCTTATTAAAAAACTTATCTAAGCACAACCGTAAGCTATTATTCACAGAAAGCTACACATGAACGCATGTAAACGAAAAAACCACAATCAGGTGTATAATTTTTTCCTCCTTGAAACTACAAAATTGATGTTGATGTTGCTTTGTATGGGCAATTGTTTATCTAAACGTTGAGCGAGATGATCGACTACCAGGACTTGTAGGATACCTCTTAAACAAGGCCTCTAGATTCCGGATGCATGCAGGAGTCAGAGCCTGTATATTATACAAGGAAATACCTCATCATTAAAATCAATTAAAAAAAACGACTCAATGTAAAATCCCCTCATGAATAATTCCCTCATGAATGCATGCAGGAATCTGTTAGGTACCAAACCAGAAAAACTAAACCGACATTACGTTGGTCCAAATAGAACTAGACTTAGATTTTTTTAGCAGTCTCAAGTTCAAGCCTTGTGAATGAAAAAAATGTAGGTGGGAGGGGAGACCTTGCTAAAGGTAGCTAGACTGATTCCCTGACGAAGATTAGAGATCGGCAAAAAACCAATGGAAACTCCGCATCAATTACATTACATGGTTATAAATAAAAAAAACAGAAAGACAAATATGTATTGAATGGTAACTCTCAATGAACTGATAGTGGACTGGTAAACAGGAAAAATAACAATGAAATGGTGTAGTCAATCCCCATATAGGTGATGATGGAAATTAAGAAGAAAAAGAAAATGATAACCCCTGCCATGAAGGAACCAATTTCCTTACTCAGACTAACCAAGCCTAAACCAATCAACACAATTACCACCTTTAATGCCACCCTCACCTTCCTTTTTAACTACCTCACCTCCTTGCCTCTTAATGGGCCTATCAAAGTCATTGTAAAATAAAGTGTGATTTTTCTTATAGGGAGTATTTTTCAAAGTTTTTCTATTATGTGGCATACAGCTCCTCATGGCCCTAAATAAGGAGGCTGATTTTTTTGTGAAAACAAACTGTACTCAGTATTACAACAACTAAATCTCATTTCTGTTGAACTTTTTGTTTTATGATTTCTATCTCTTTCTGTTTCGAGGACATATTATCCTCTTCCATGTACATTCACCATCTTTTTAGAAAAAAAGTATGGTACAGCGAAAATGAACATAAGGGCAAAATTCATAAAATGTACATTTTGAATCTATAATCTGAGTCTCAAATCTACACTCTTCTTTAAGGGGATAATAATGGTGAAGACTGTTATGAACCACATAATTACATAATACCATACATTCTACTAATAGTTAGTATTAAAAAAAATTCTGAACAGATTAAACTATACTGCGACTGCTAGGTCCAACAATTGATGAAAAAAAAAGTTTTCCATACCTTCCAGCGCCTCTTTTGAGCAAGATGGTGGTTGATCTTATCCAACCTCTCAATTATTTGCCTAAATGCTGGTCTTCTGTATGGTTCTCCATCCCAACATTCCTCAATTAACCTATGAAAAAAAAATTCATACTCATTAATGTTGAAAAATTATACTTTTAATCAATCTCATACATGTATGTTTTAAAACTCAACATTCAATCAAAGCTGCTACCAATAAAACATTTAAAATACTTACTCTTTTAATCCATAAGCATAAAGCTTAGGTGAAGCCTTGAATGGTGGACGCTTATTTTCCACATATGCTTTAGGAACTTCATTTTCTGGCTTTCTATAAAATGGTGGACAACCTTCAATCATCTAGAGTAACAGAAAACCATGAATTTTCCAGTCAATATTTTTCCAGCCATCTTTATGAATAAAAAACCCAGTGATGGTTGTCAACCCATATATTCTAGTCTACATATCCACATCTACATTAAATATGGGCTGGCAATCTTCCACAAATAAATTATCATATCACAAACAGTATCAGTAAAAAAGTTAACATGAACACCGTCTTTACTTCAAAAAAATTAAAAAGAACAAAAGAACCAAGCAAACAATTGATACATAATGGGGACAAAGAAGGAAATGATGACGTGTCTAGTGGGACACATAGTGCACCTAAGGTATGGAGAGTGTATGCTAGAAAATCCAAGAAAAGTGAGCTGGCCCCATCACTTATATAGGAGAGAGGTTAGTAAGGAGGGAGGTACGAATTCTGTTAATTGTTAGTGGAGGGAAGATTCTCTCATTGGAGTGAGCATAACTCCCAAAAGGAAGGCTTGTTTCCTTTGCTCAATTCCCCTTTATCATCAATAAAATACATTATCATATGTTAATCTTTCATTAATTCTTACTGTCGCATTTATCAATTGAGGACCTATCAATTTGGTCCGACCTGCCGGATACATTACAAACCAGTGAGTGTATGAATTTTTGGTGAATGCCCCCAAAGAAGAAGATGAAAAATAAGGTTCATGCATTGGAGAACTGAATGTCAACCCTTGAGGTTGCAATTGCTGAGATGCGAGCTCAAGCTGTTGCAGATCAAGAAAGGTTCATCTCGCTCATCACTCAAATCACTCCAAGCAAGGACATGGGTGATTTTGTCAAACAGAAGAGTGATGGAGACTCAAATCACGCTGACGACGAGCAAATCAAGAAGCTGATCCGGAAGATGCAGGGAGAGAAGCTTGATGAATTCCGTCAATCGGTGAAAAAGATTGAACTTCCAATGTTCACCGGTGATGACCCCGCCGGTTGGATTGCTCGAGCGGAGGTCTATTTTCGAGTGTAGGATACGAGCCCTGAGATCAAGGTTAGTTTGGCTCAACTCTGTATGGAAGGATCCACCATCCATTTTTTCAAAGCGCTTGTTGAAGATGAGACTGATTTGACCTGGGAAGATTTCAAAGATGCGTTGTTGGAGAGGTACGGCGGTCTCGGTGATGGGAGCGTGTTTGAGCAACTCTCATCGTTGAAGCAGGAAGGCAGTGTGGAGTAATACATCAAGGAGTTCGAGAGGTTGGTTGCATAGGTAGATCGTTTACCAGAAGCTCAATTAGTTGGGTGTTTCATCCATGGCCTCCGTGATGGGATACGGGGAAGAGTTCGTAGCCTCAAAGCGCTAGGTCCAATCTCACGTGCGAAGCTGATGAATCTAGCACGTGCTGTGGAAGCAGAGGTACAGGAGAAGGGGATTGGTTGGAATGGGCCTCGCGATTATAGGCCTAAGGGATCCGGGTCAGGTTTTACTTATAGATCCAACCCTAATTCTGGAACCGGGTCAACTTAACCGGGTCGAGCGCGAAACAGCGATTGGGTCGTAGTCAAGGGCTCCAACGACGGCGGAGAGAAAGGAGGAAACGGGTCGAATCAGAAGTTTGCAACCCGTCAAGACTCACGACGATCTATTCCCCGTGATCGTGGGATCCGTCATATCTCAGCCCACGAGATTGCAGAAAGGCGGCAGAAAAACCTGTGTTTTAAGTGCGGTGGCGCCTATCATCCTCGTCACCAATGCCCAGATCGTCAGCTTCGTGTAATGGTGATGGAGGAGGACGACAACGACGAGATGCAAGTCCTTGCAGCTGATACAGAGGAGGAAGATGAAGAAGGAGTTGAACTCAGCATTATGAGTTTGGCTCAGATTGATAATCCAAGTCCCAGGGAGTTAGGGAATGTGCGCACCATCAAGTTAAAACGGCGAGTGCAAGGAGTACCCTTGTTGGTGTTGGTAGACAGTGGTGCGACACATAATTTCATTTCGCACAAGCTGGTGAGGTCAATGGGATGGCCAGTGGAAGGAACTACTCTCAATGTCAAATTGGGGGGATGGGTTTAAAGTGGTGGCACAAGGAGTTTGCAGGAAATTGGTGCTGGATCTGGGGAACATGACATCTACCATTGATACTTGGTTATTCGATTGGGATGTGTTAAATGGAGAGAAAATATTGAGAGATATATTGAATAACCCGTGTGTTTTAACTACACAACGGAAGTTCTTTATATAGACTTATGAGTCATAATGGCAGGAATACTTACAGTCAAGAATACTTACAGACTATCTATTTTATTTACATACCAATATAATATTCTAACACTCCTCCTCAAGCTGGAGCATATAAATCAAATGCACCCCGCTTTTTACATATATAACTAATTCTAGGACCTCGCAATGACTTTGTAAAAACATCTGCCAACTGATCATTGGAATTGACAAAGCTAGTGACGATGTCGCCCGATTCGATCTTTTCTCTAACAAAATGGGAGTCTATCTCAATATGCTTGGTCCTCTCATGAAAAACAGGATTTGAGGCAATGTGCAATGCAGCTTGATTATCACATATTAGTGTCATTGAGCTGACCTCTTCAAATTGAAGTTCTTTCAGTAACTGTTTCAACTAGATGAGTTCACATGTTACTAGTGCCATGGCCCTGTATTCTGCCTCAGCGCTGGACCTTGCAACAACATTTTGTTTCTTGCTCTTCCAGGATATTAAATTTCCTCCGACAAGTACACAATACCCAGAAATGGATCGTCTATCAATGGGTGCGTCTACCCAATCGGCATCTGAGTAACCAACTATCTGAGTATCTCCTCTATCTTCATAAATGAGACCTTTATCAGGTGCACTTTTGATGTATTTAAGAATCCGGATTACAGTATCCATATGTTCTTGGCAAGGAGAATTTAAGAATTGGCTTACCACACTGACAGCGAAGGAAATGTCAGGACGGGTGACTGTGAGATAGTTTAATTTTCCAATCAATCTTCTATATCTTCCTGAATCTGATAGAGGCTCCCCCTGATTAGGTAGGAGTTTGACATTTGGATCCATAGGAGTATCAACTGGCTTGGCATTTAATAGACCTGTTTCTTCAAGAACATCCATAGCATATTTTCTTTGTGAAATAACAAGGCCATCCTTGGATTGGGCTACCTCAATACCCAAAAAATAACGGAGCTTACCGA
The DNA here is from genome assembly GCA_037974755.1 of Cicer yamashitae. Classification (NCBI taxonomy): domain Eukaryota; kingdom Viridiplantae; phylum Streptophyta; class Magnoliopsida; order Fabales; family Fabaceae; genus Cicer; species Cicer yamashitae. Next base: position 49,040,823 of record JBBPBQ010000004.1, read on the forward strand.
TGTCTTTAGTCTGAAACTAATTTGAAAGATGTTTCAACTGGAGTATTCCTTGCTGGTCACTACCGAGCTGAATCTGCCAAACCAAGCTCTAGGAAACTGTTTAAGACTATAAAGTGACCTGTGTAGTCGACAAACCATGGTCGAAAACTCCCCCTGAGCAACAAATCCTGGTGGTTGCTCCATAAAAACTTCCTCTTCAAGATCACCGTGCAAAAAGGCATTTTTAATGTCAAGTTGATGGAGTGAACAATGTCAAATTGCTGCAATGGAGAAAAACAGTCTGACAGATGCCATTTTGGCAACAGGTGAAAATGTATTGCTGTAATCTAACCCAAAAATCTGAGTATATCCCTTGGCCACCAAGCGAGCCTTAAATCGATCAATCTTACCATCAAAACCAACCTTTACTGTTTAAAGCCAACGACAACCTACTAAAGACTTCCCATGAGGTAAAGGGACCAGTTCCCAAGTACTACTGCTTTGGAGAGCACACATCTCATCAAGCATTGCTTGCCTCCACTCAAGGTGACATAATGCTTCACCTGGAGATTTAGGAATAGAAACAGAAGACAAGCAAGTGTAATGCAAGGGAGAAAGACAATGATAACACAAATCAATATAATGAGGAGATGGATTACGTGTTGTGCGAATATTCTTACGAAGAGCAATAGGAAGGTCATGCTCAGGTGGCAGGGCCGGATCCGGTGGTGGCGTCGAAGGAGAGTCTGTAATGGGGACTGGAACAGGTACAACAGGGGGCGAGCGACGACGATGATATGTTTGTAGTGGTCGTGGAGGTTGGGGGGCAGACTCGATCGGTTCAATAGGAACAAGGGTGGGTGGAATAGGGATAACTACCTGAGAAGGTTTGGCATTAATGTTCTGATGAGGCTCAATAGCTATATGGGTCGGTTCAAAATATGGTACAGACTCGAAAAAGGTCACATCAGCTAATGTAATGTATCAGTGGAGTGTAGGAGAATAACAAAGATAGCCCTTTTGGGATCGATGATATCCAAGAAAGACACACTTGAGTTATCGAACTGACAGTTTCTCCAGACCAGGAGATAAATTATGAACAAAACACGTGGATCCAAAGACACGAGGAGGTAGTGGATGAACAGGGGTATGGGGAAAGAGGATCGTATGGGGGATATTGCCATCAAGGACAGAAGACGGCATACGATTGATAAGGTAGCATGCCGTCAAGACTTCATCCCCCCAAAAACGGAAGGAACATTACCATAGAGAAGTAAGGTTCGGGTGGTTTCAATGAGATGACGATTTTTGCGTTCAGCTACCCCATTCTGTTGGGGTGTACGAGGACAAGACGTTTGGTGAAGAATACCATTAGAAGTCATAAAATTTTAAAATTGATGGGACAAATATTCCCGAACATTATCACTTCTTAAAGTGCGAATAGAAACACCAAATTGATTTTTAATTTCTTGATAAAATTGCTCAAAAATAGAAAACAATTCAGATCTATTTTTCATTAAAAATAACCACGTACAACGAGAGTAATCATCAATAAAAACAACAAAATACTTAGACTCTAAAGTAGACACAGTACGAGAAGGACCCCAAACATCAGAATGAACTAAAGCAAAAGGGGATGAAACTTTTTTATTGACTCCATTAGGAAAATGATTACGAGTGTGTTTCCCTAACTGACACGACTAACAATGTAAAGGGGACAATTTAGACAAACTAGGCACCAGTTTTTGAAGTTTGGTAAGGCTTGGATGTCCTAGCTGAGCATGGATAGTATGAGGGGAATTTGTGGCAGAGCAAGTCGTTGATGATAGAGAAAGGTAACAGAGGCCTTGAGACTCACATCCGACGCCAATCGTCCGTCCCGAACTCCGGTCCTGCAAGGTAACATTATTATTAGTAAAAGTAATAATACAATCAAGGGACCGAGTCAATCGATTAACTGAAAGTAAATTAAAAGGACATTCAGGTACATAGAGAACAGATGCAACTGAAATGGAAGGAAGAATTTGGACAGTGCCAACCCCTTGAGACCGAGTTTGAGAGCCATTGGCAAAAGTTATAGTGGATAAAAAACCAGATGTAGAGAGAGAAGAAAAGAAACCTTTATTACCAGTTACATGATCAGATGCACCAGAATCTAGAACCCAAGGGCCGAGAGAAGATGAGTGAGAGAGGTAAACAGATGAGTTACCAGTAAGTGCAACCGACGTAGTAGGACCAGGGTTCGGATGATTCTGAACCCATCGGAGGAAATCTTCATAATTTACCAGGGAGCCCTGTAGAGATGGTGTAGTCTGAATAGTGGCAGAAGGGTCTGGCTGAGTAGCATTTATCGCAGGCGAAGGCTTACCATGCAACTTCCAACACCGATCAATAGTGTGTCCAAGCCGATTACAATGCTCACATTTGGGACGAGGCTTAGAGTTGGATGATCCTCCACGAGAGCGACTCTAATTATGTCCCAGTGATGCAAGGGCAGCAGTGTCACCCGGAGCTGAAGTACTAGAGGGCTCAGCCGGATGTTTCGCTGGTACTCGAAGGAGGATCGCTGAGGTAGTAGACATATCCGGAACAGTAACTGACCCCAAAATTTGATCACGAGTTACAGAGTACTCTTGGGGCAGGCCATAAAGTGCAAGAAGCATGAAGAAGGTGTTGCGTTGCTCCAACTCCTTCTTTTGTTCAACTGTATTACTTACAGCAGGAGGGAGAAGCTCATTAAAACCATGAAGTGCACTATGAACGGTGCCAAGATATGAAGAAATAGAGCCATTAATCGTCTTCAGAGTAATGATATTCAGCAAGCGGTGACAAACTCCATAGAGACGTTGAGTGTCATTAGTGTAGAGTGTCTTTGCCTGACTCCAAACTGATTCACACGTGAGATGTGGACGGAAAATCGGTTTAACGTCTGGATGAAGTGTAAACTTAATGACACTACACAATTGAGCATCAATCTGTTTCCATTTTGATGTTTCAGTCGCAGCCACCTTTTCACAATTTTTAGTGAGATGTTCCTCGTAACCTTGACCAAGCATCCAAAGTTTGATGTCGGCTGCCCAACTGTCATAATTTGATCCATTCAATTTTTCGACAGATAGAGGAGAGGTGATGTAGTTGGTAAAGATGCTTTTTGTTTCAGACAGAGACGTCATGGTTAGTACAGAGTGGCAGAAAGCGTGTCCGAACCGAAGAAACAGGGGCTGTTTGAACCGAAACGCGTATATCCGTGACTCGAAACTAAAAACTCAGAGCTGATGTGGAATCAGAAGGCTGAGGCGAGTGCGGTGGAAGAAGTTGCGTCGTGAATGGTTGTCGGACGCGCGGCGGCGCGTGGATCTGACGCGCAGGGAGAGTGGCGGTGCGTGTGGGCGCGTGATCTGTTTGTTGACGGCGCGTGTTGAGGGATAGGCCGATCTGGGGTGTACGACGCTGCTGGAGTGGTCGTTTGCTGGAAAAAAAAATTCGTCGGAGAGAACGGAGGCAGTGACGGCAGTGCGTGGCGGCTGGAAAACAGATGAGAAAACAGCGTAGCACAGTAGCACAGATAGAGGGGGGAACCGGAGTTGAGGACACAGTTTGCCGAAAAAAATTTCTCACCGGAGACAGTGGGTCTACCGGGTAGTTGAAGATTAGGGTGTCTCTCAATAAGCTCTAGATACCATGTTAAATGGAGAGAAAATATTGAGAGATATATTGAATAACCCGTGTGTTTCAACTACACAACGGAAGTTCTTTATATAGACTTATGAGTCATAATGGCAGGAATACTTACAGTCAGGAATACTTACAGTCAAGAATACTTACAGACTATCTATTTTATTTACATACCAATATAATATTATAACAGGATGGAATTGACATTGTCCTCGGAATGTCTTGGTTAGCTTCCATTGGGGGCATGTGGGTCGATTGGGCACAAAAGGTGTTGCATTCCCCATTGACTCTCAATGGGTGGAGCTGCGTGGGGAAGGCAGTGAACATAAAAACCACGTGGCCTTGCAGAGTTTGTTGGGAAGACCCAAGCTATGGTATAGAGGAATGTTTTTATCTGCAAGAGCACAAGGGGAACCAAAGGGTCTTGAATTGAGCAAAACAGTCAATGATTCACATCTGACCCCTTCTCTTCAGATTCATGGGCTAGTGGCGAAGTACTTGTTAAAATATTATATTAGAATGTAAATAATTAGATTAGATGGGCTGTAAGTATTTTGGCCCGTTAGTATTACTGTCTATTTGTATTCCTTTCATTATGTTTATCTATATAAAAAGAACTTCTGCTGTGTAGTTGAAACACACGGGTTATTCAACATGTCTCTCAATACTCTTTGTATTCAACATGGTATCTAGAGTCTCTTGAGAGACAACCCTATTCGTCAACTACCCAGTGGACCCACTGTCTCCGGTGAATATTTTCTTTTTCCGGCAAACCGTGTTCTCAACTCCGATTTTCTCCTCCCTGCCTCTGATAAGCTGATTCCTAAATTTTTGTCCATCCGTCCACGCTCCGCCGTCACTGCCGTTGCTGTCCCCAACGACTTTTTCCGACGAACGACCACTCCAGCAGCGTTGCACACCCCAGACCGGCCTACCCCTTCAGACGTGTCATCAGAACAGCCCTCACGCGCCTCCACGCGCCCACATGCGCCGCCTGCCTTCACGCGTGTGAGATCCACGCGCCGCCAGTAACCACTGCGCGTGACGGCGCGTCCGACAGCCGTTGACGGCGCCGCTTCTTTCGTAGCACTCGCCTCGCCCTCCTGCTTCCATATCTGCCATCAGTTTTGAGTTTCGAGTTACAGATATATGAGTTCCAATTCAAACAGCCCCTGTTTTCTCGGTTCCAACGCGTTTTCTGGCACTCTTCACTGACCATGACGTCTCAGTCTGAAACAAAGAGCATCTTCACCAACTACATCACTTCTCCTCTCTTTGTCGAAAAATTGAATAGGTCAAATTATGATAGTTGGGCCGCCGACATCAAACTATGGATGCTTGGTCAAGGTTACGAGGACCATCTCACTCAAAATCCTGAAAAGGTGGTTGTGACTGAAACATCCAAATGGAAACAGATAGATGTTCAGTTGTGTAGTGTCATTAAGTCTACACTTCATCCAGATGTTAAACCGATTTTCTGTCCACATCTCACGTGTGAATCAGTTTGGAGTCAAGCAAAAGCACTCTATACTAACGACACTCAACGTCTCTATGGAGTTTGTCACCGCTTGCTGAATATCATTACTCCGAAGACAATAGATGGCTCGATTTCTTCATATCTAGGCACCGTTCATAGTGCACTTCATGATTTTAATGAGCTTCTCCCTCCTGCTGCAAGTAATCCCGTTGAACAGAAGAAAGAGTTGGAACAACGCGGCACCTTCTTCATGCTCCTTGCACTCTATGGCCTACCCCAGGAGTACTCTGCAACTCGTGATCAAATTTTGGGGTCTGTTACTGTTCCGGATATGTCTACTACCTCAGCGATCCTCCTTCGAGTACCAGCAAAGCATCCAGTTGAGCATTCTATGACTTCAGCTCCGGGTGACACTGTTGCCCTTGCATCTCAAGGACATAATCAGAATCGCTCTCGTGGAGGACCATCCAACTCTAAGCCTCGTCCCAAATGTGAGCATTGTCATCGGCTTGGACACACTATTGATCGCTGTTGGAAGTTGCATGGTAAGCATCCGTCTTCGATAAATGCAACTCAGCTTGATCCTTCTGCCACTGTCCAGACTACACCATCTCCACAAGGCTCCCCGGCAAATTATGAAGATTTCCTTCGATGGGTTCAGAGTCATCCGAACTCTAGTTCTCCTACTTCGGTTGCATATACCGGTAACTCATATGTTTACCTCTCTCAATCATCTTCTCTTGGCCCTTGGGTTCTTGATTCTGGTGCGTCTGATCATGTCACTGGTAATAAAGGTCTCTTTCCTTCACTCTCTACATCTGATTTTTTACCTACTATAACTTCTGCCAATGGCACTCAAACCCGGTCTCAAGGAGTTGGCACTGTCCAAATTCTCCCTTCCATCTCAGTTGCATCTGTTCTTTATGTTCCTGGATGCCCTTTTAATTTACTTTCAGTTAGTCGATTGACTCGGTCCCATGACTGTATTATTACTTTCACTAATGATAATGTTACCTTGCAGGACCGGAGTTCAGGACGGACGATTGGCGTCGGATGTGAGTCTTAAGGCCTCTATTACCTTTCTACATCTTCCAAGACGTGCTCTGCAACAGAATCCCCTCATACTATCCATGCTCAGCTAGGACACCCAAGTCTTACCAAACTGCAAAAACTGGTGCCTAGTTTGTCTAAGTTGTCTACTTTACATTGTGAGTCGTGTCAGTTAGGGAAACACACCCGTAGTAATTTTCCTGATCGAGTCAATAAAAGAGTATCATCGCCCTTTGCTTTAGTTCACTCTGACGTTTGGGGTCCCTCTCGTACTGTGTCTACTTTAGAGTATAAGTATTTGTTACTTTTATTGATGATTACTCTCGTTGTACGTGGTTATTTTTAATGAAAAATAGAGTTGAACTGTTTTCCATTTTTGAGCAATTTTATCAAGAAATTAAAACTCAATTTGGGATTTCTATTCATACCTTAAGACGTGATAATGCTCGGGAATATTTGTCCCATCAATTTCAAAATTTTATAGCTTCCAATGGTATTCTACACCAAACATCATGTCCTCATACACCCCAGCAAAATGGGGTAGCCGAACGCAAAAATCGACATCTCATTGAAACCACACGAACCTTACTTATCCATGGCAATGTTCCATTCCGTTTTTGGGGGGATGCAGTCATAACGGCATGCTACCTTATCAATCGTGTGCCGTCTTCTGTCCTTGATGGCAATATCTCTCATTCGGTCCTCTTTCCCCATTCCCCTCTTCACCCACTACCACCTCGTGTGTTTGGGTCCACGTGTTTTGTCCACAATTTATCTCCTGGGTTGGACAAATTGTCAGTTCGATCACTCAAGTGTATCTTTCTCGGTTATCATCGGTCCCAAAAGGGCTATCGTTGTTATTCTCCTACACTACACCGCTACGTTACATCAGCCGATGTTACCTTTTTCGAGTCTGTACCATATTTTAAATCTACCCATATAGCTACTGAGCCCCATCAGGACATTAATCCCGAACCTCCTCAGGTAGTTATCCCTATTCCACCCACTTTTATTCCTATCGAACCTGTCGAGTCTTCCCCCCAACCTCCACGACCACTACAAACATATCAGCGTCGTCGCCAACCCTTTGTTGTTCCTGTTCCTGTTCCCATTATAGACTCTCCTCCGACGCCACCTCCGGATTCGGCCCTGCCACCTGAGCATGACCTTCCCATTGCTCTTCGTAAGGATATTCGCACAACCCGTAATCCATCTCCTCATTATATTGATTTGTGTTATCACCGTCTATCTCCTTTGCATTACACTTGCTTGTCCTCTTTGTCTTCTGTTTCTATTCCTAAAACTACAGGTGAAGCATTATCCCACCCTGAGTGGAGGCAAGCAATGCTTGATGAGATGTGTGCTCTACAAAGCAGTGGTACTTGGGAACTGGTTCCTTTACCTCATGGGAAGTCTTTAGTCGGGTGTCGTTGGCTCTATACAGTGAAGGTTGGTCCTGATGGTAAGATTGATCGATTTAAGGCTCGTTTGGTAGCCAAGGGATATACTCAGATTTTTGGGTTGGATTACAGCGATACCTTCTCCCCTGTTGCCAAAATGGCATCTGTCAGACTGTTTTTCTCCATTGCAGCAATTCGACATTGGCCTCTCCATCAACTTGACATTAAAAATGCCTTTTTGCACGGTGATCTTAATGAGGAAGTTTATATGGAGCAACCACCAGGGTTTGTTGCTGAGGGGGAGTCTTCCACCATGGTTTGTCGGCTATACAGGTCTCTTTATGGTCTTAAACACTCTCCTAGAGCTTGGTTTGGCAGATTCAGTTCGGTAGTACAAGAGTTTGGTATGATTCGTAGTGAATCCGATCACTCTGTATTTTATCGTCACTCAGCCCAAGGGTGCATCTATCTTATTGTTTATGTGGATGACATTGTTATAACTGGTAGTGATCAGCAAGGAATACTCCAGTTGAAACAACATCTTTCAAATCAATTTCAGACTAAAGACCTTGGTAAACTCCGTTATTTTTTGGGTATTGAGGTAGCCCAATCCAAGGATGGCCTTGTAATTTCACAAAGAAAATATGCTATGGATATTCTTGAAGAAACAGGTCTATTAAATGCCAAACCAGTTGATACTCCTATGGATCCAAATGTCAAACTCCTACCAAATCAGGGGGAGCCTCTATCAGATTCAGGAAGATATAGGAGATTGGTTGGAAAATTAAACTATCTCACAGTTACTCGTCCGGACATTTCCTTCGCTGTCAGTGTGGTAAGTCAGTTCTTAAATTCTCCTTGCCAAGAACATATGGATGCTGTAATTCGAATTCTTAAATACATAAAAAGTGCACCTGGAAAAGGTCTCATTTATGAAGATAGAGGACATACTCAAATAGTTGACTACTCATATGCCGATTGGGCAGGCTCACCCACAGATAGACGATCCACTTCCGGGTATTGTGTACTTGTTGGAGGAAATTTAATATCTTGGAAGAGTAAGAAACAAAATGTTGTTGCAAGATCCAGCGCTGAGGCAGAATACAGGGCCATGGCACTAGTAACATGTGAACTCATCTGGTTGAAACAGTTACTGAAAGAACTTCAATTTGAAGAGGCCAGTACAATGACACTAATATGTGATAATCAAGTTGCACTGCACATTGCCTCAAATCATGTTTTTCATGAGAGGACCAAGCATATTGAGATAGACTGTCATTTTATTAGAGAAAAGATCGAATCGGGTGACATCATCACTAACTTTGTCAATTCCAATGATCAGTTGGCAGATTTTTTACAAAGTCATTGTGGGGTCCTAGAATTAGTTATATATGTAACAAGCTGGGTGCATTTGATTTATATGCAGCTTGAGGGGGAGTGTTAAAATATTATATTAGAATGTAAATAATTAGATTAGATGGGTTGTAAGTATTCTGGCCCGTTAGTATTACTGTCTATTTGTATTCCTTTCATTATGTTTATCTATATAAAAAGAACTTCCGCTGTGTAGTTGAAACACACGGGTTATTCAACATGTCTCTCAATACTCTTTGTATTCAACAGTACTCAAAGGTGTTCGCAGAGCCACGTGGGTTACCTCCTAAGAGAAAACAAGAGCATGCTATTCATCTCAGGGAGGGAGTTGGCGCTGTTAATGTTCGCCCTTACAGGTATCCTTACCACCACAAGAATGAAATAGAGAATCAAATTAGAGAGTTGCTGCAGTCCAGAGTCATTCGTCCTAGCCGAAGTGCATTTTCTAGTCTAGTGATACTCGTGAAGAAGAAAGACGGGTCATGGCGGATGTGTGTAGATTCCCATGCTCTTAACAAGGTAACTATTCCTGATAAGTTCCCTATTTCGGTGATTGACTAACTCTTAGATGAATTATACAGTGCTCATTATTTCTCAAAGTTAGACATCAAATCGGGATACCATCAAGTGAGAGTTAAGACTGAAGATGTGCACAAAACTGCATTCCGCACTCATGAAGGCCATTACGAATATCTCGTAATGCCGTTCGGATTGATGAATGCACCCTTGACGTTTCAAGCCCTAATGAATGACATTTTTAAGCATCTTCTAAGAAAATATGTGCTGGTATTTTTTGATGACATATTAGTGTACAGTCCGAGTTTGGAAGACCATCTCCATCATGTATCCTTTGTACTGAACATTCTGCAGCAGCAAGGTCTGGTGGCTAATAGGAAGAATGCAGTTTTGCGGAGCCTAGTGTTGAATACCTAGGTCATATCATCTCTAGAGAAGGGGTAGCGATGGACCCCGCTAAGGTGTTGAATGTTTTACAGTGGCCCACTCCAAAGAATGTGAAAGGAGTGCGAGGGTTTTTGGGGCTTATGGGCTACTACCGTAAATTCATCAAAGACTATGGCAAAATGGCGAGGCCATTAACTGAGCTGACGAAGCGGGACAATTTCAAGTGGGGAGAGGGTGTTGAGCAAGCCTTTCAACTGTTAAAGCAAAAGGTAATATCTGCCCCTGCTTTAGCACTTCCAGACTTTCAGAAAGAATTCGTTATTGAGAGTGATGCTTCTGGGAATGGGCTGGGTGCTATCTTAATTCAAGAAGGGAGGCCAATTGCTTATTTTAGCAAAGCCTTAGGGGAGGGCAATCTGACCAAATCAGCATATGAAAAAGAGCTTATGGCGGTGGCTCTTGATATCCAACATTGGCGTCCCTACCTCGTAGGGTGAAAATTTACGGTGTGTACCGATCAAAAGATTCTAAAACAGCTGTTATCACAGAGGATTTGCATCATGAATCAGCAAAATTGGGCAACAAAGCTTCTTGGATATCACTTCGATATCATTTACAAGCCCGGACTTGAGAATAAAGGTGCAGATGCATTGTCCTGTATGCATGATAGTGGGGAAATGACTTCCTTGATACATGTCCCGGAGTGGTTAGGTAGGGCTGAAGTGATTGAAGAGGTCCACAAAGATGTTGCGCTACAAAAAGTCATTTCTGCGCTCAAGGAGAACAAACCGGTTCGGTTTGGGTTTTCTTATGTGCGAGGGGTGTTGTTGTATGAGGGGAGGCTGGTAATTTCTGCATAGTCTCCATGGATACCGGTTATTTTGAAAGAGTTCCATTCTACCCCACAAGGGGGCCATTCCGGTTTCCATCGCACGTTTAGACGAGTAGCGCTGAACGTGTATTGGATTGGCATGAAGAAGACTATCCAGCAATTTGTGCAAGAATGTGATACTTGCCAACGTCAAAAATATGTCGCTTCTGCCCCTGGGGGTCTGTTACAGCCGTTGCCAATTCTGGAACAGATTTGGGAAGATGTATCGATGGACTTTATCACCGGTCTTCCTAAATCCAAGGGGTTTGACATGATCTTTGTGGTGGTTGATCGGCTGTCCAAATACAGCCATTTCATTCCTCTCAAGCGTCCTTTTAATGCCCGTGTGTTGGCCGAGGTGTTTACAAAGGAGATAGTGCGACTGCATGGCATTCCTTCTTCCATTGTGAGTGACCGCGACCCAATCATTGTAAGCAACTTCTGGTGTGAACTGTTTAAATTACAGGGGACCTTGTTGAAAATGGGCACCACTTACCACCCACAGATGGATGGACAAACAGAGGTCATTAACCGTTGCTTGGAGACATATCTTCGCTGTTTTATAGCTGATCAGCCTCGGACGTGGGTAATGTGGCTGTCGTGGGCTGAGTACTGGTACAATACGACGTACCACGTCTCTATGGATTCGACTCCTTTTGAATTGATTTATGGGAGGCCACTGTCAGCCCTCACGCGGTTCCTTCGAGGGGAGACCAAGGTAGAAGTTGTAACAAAGGAACTTGTTGATCGTGACGAGGCTTTGAGACAATTGAAGTACCATATCGATCGAGCTCGTGGACGCATGAAGGACCAAGCTGACAAGAAAAGAAGAGATGTGAGTTTTAAAATTGGTGAATGGGTTTCTCTCAAATTAAGGCCACATGTGCAGAATTCTGTTGAAGCACGCATCAATCCGAAGCTCGCTCCACGATACTATGGGCCTTTTGAAATAACAGCACGGGTTGGTGCAGCTGCGTATCGTCTCCAGTTACCTGCTACAGCCCGCATTCATCCGGTGTTCCATGGTTCATTGCTTAAGAAGGCAATTGGCAATTACCGGGTTGAGAATAAATTACCCCCGGGCCTCGACGGTGATCTTGCTGCACCATGGGAACCAGCAGCAGTGCTTGCCACTCGCACTATCACTAAGGAGGGGTCGGACGTCAAACAATTGCTCGTTCATTGGAAAGGCAAGCCGGTTGAAAAAGCCACATGGGAGGACGAGTTTGTAATTATAACACAATTCCCAGCCCTCAGACTTTAGGACAAGTCTGTGACTCAAGGGGGGAGTATTGATGGAGACAAAGAAGGAATTGATGACGTGTCTAGTGGGACACATAGTGCACCTAAGGTATGGAGAGTGTATGCTAGAAAATCCAAGAAAGGTGAGTTGGCCCCATCATGAGAGAGGTTAGTATGGAGGGAGGTACGAATTCTGTTAATTGTTAGTGGAGGGAAGATTCTCTCTCATTGGAGTGAGCATAGCTCTCAGGAGTAAAAGGAAGGCTTGTTTCCTTTGCTCAATTCCCCTTTATCATCAATAAAATACATTATCATATGTTGATTAATCTTTCATTAATTCTTACTGTCGCATTTATCAATTGAGGACCTATCAATACAGCACTAAACTCTAGCATGGTAATATATTTATATTTTCATCGTTGAATCTATGGGAAGCTTGATATCTCTAGGACCCTACCTCTTGTCCAATGATCAACCTAAATATGCAATAAAAATTGCACAGATCTTTGGGATGATCTACTGGGAGGGCATAAGTCAAGAATGCTCAAGCTCTCCATAGACTCTACATATATTTTTTATAAGCGAAACAGGTCCTACATATAAAAGAAGCCATCAAACATCTTGAATTTAGTATGCGGTGACATATTGAAGGGATATGAATGCAAAAATATGCATGCACATGATGTGGGCATTATAGATTTTTACCTCTTGTAATATCAAAGCAAAGGAAAACACATCTGCTTTGGTGTCATATTCCTCATTTCTATAGACTTCTGGTGCAACATACCGCCCTGCTATGCATTTGAACTAATTCATCAATAAAAGCTACACAAACAGAACTAAGTACAGACAATAGAATCAAAATGAAGCCAATTATAGGTATAATAACAAGATTTGGAGTTAATTGATAAATCTAAATAAGAAAAATTGAAGCCAGCTGACAAACTCTGTCTTATTTAGTCACAGGGTAAAAACATTTCTTTTCTTTTATCTTCTGTAGAATATGCAATAATCTCGCAGATCACAGATCTTGTGGAATAATGGTTTGCAATATTACTTTTTGGCAGAATGACACGAGCAACTATGAATGTTACAAGACTTCACAAAGCAAGAAAACATACATGATGAATCCTGGCATGTCACTGGTTTGTCTTCTTTGACTGTTTTAGTGACTTTGAGCAACTTGCTAACTCCAAAGTCTGCAACTTTCAGATGCCCAGAATCATCCCGGAGAACATTTCTGTTATCTTACTCAATTAAAATGGAGAAACTTTAAACAGTTTCAATCATTCAAAATTGGACGAATAATGCATGCTGCTAATAATAATCCATCATATTTTGTATGCATAGAAGATAATTTAAATCAATTAGATGGGGCAGGAGAGCAAAAAACATACGAAGGTTCAAGATCTCGGTGTATAATGGCTTCAGGTTTATGTTCATGCAAATAGTTCATTCCCCTGCAAAATATACATTAAAATATTGCATGTATAACAGATATCAATTTCAATTTGCATGTCTATATAAAAAGGATAGTATTTATTTAGTAATAAACTCTTCAGAAACAAAATAACTAGGGAACTTGTTTCTTCCGAAATTTGTATTAGGATAGCTCCTGACTGACCTTGCAATATCAAGTGCAAACTTCACAGCTATTATTGGTTTTAATGCACCTTTCCGCTTCAAGTAGGCACGAAGATCCCCCTTAAAAATGTGATAATCCATTTCAAATTGTTCAAAATTACATTTATCAAAGATAGAGTGTAGCTATCCACATAACACACACAAGTAGAAATATTTTCCAAATTACTGGAGCAGCAAGTGCCACTTGTGAAAAACAAATGGAATAAATATAATTTTGAAAGTATTTCAGATAGATGATAAGTGGTGGAAAAATAGGGGACATGCATATACAAAGAAATAGTACGCATTCAACACATGTATCCATATTTAATTACGTATTCAGTATCCATACATACACATATCTTATTTGTGGTCTTCATAACATATAATGCACTTACCGTTATTTTCACCACAAAATAGTTATGAAGTGCAATGCTGTATAAAGAGAAGCAAAACTCCCATATTTATCTATGTGTAGTCCAATTTTGGGCAGAGATTTCAAGAAACTACTAGGCAACAAGCTTCTGTCATCAATACTTAAATTCCTTGAGAGCAGATATGTTAGACTTCTAGACAGATCAGGGCCACCATTGATTGACCCATGCACATAACTACAGCATCTCAACGATTATTGCAAGTCCAAGTATAACTTTTTATGATATTGAGATTTTAATTATACATGATCTCCTACCCAATGCTGGATTTCCGGTAGTCTTATTGAAATAGCAGCTGTCACTATATCTCTAAAGATTAACTGCAGGCAGTAATGAATTCTGACCACATTTTATTCTGCAGACAGCATTCTACTCACTAGTATCAACTATATTCAATCGCCTAACATGATTTGTTCATCAACAACATCAGCAAATATAAAAAAGATCATCAAAATCTTCATTATACCAATTGTTGCACCAATACTAACCTGGGGTAGATATTCTGTGACAATCATCATTGGAGTGCATTGTGTCACAGCACCCAAAAATTGGACAACATTTGGATGCCTTACTTTCTGAAGTAATGTAAGCTCATCATGAAATGCTTTTCTGAGAGACACAGGAATACAAATTGTTAATTGAATAATCCAATTAATATAAATAAAACGACAGATTGTATAACTAGACCAACCCACACTTTATTGTCATCTGTGAACACTTCCTCCCCAAGAGTTTTAACAGCTACTTGAATTCCACGCCATAATGCTCTCCGGAATGTTCCCTAAAATATCCAAAATAAAAAATGCAGTGCAAAATGAGCAAGGTTGAAAGGCAGACATACAGTGACTTGCAATAATATGTTAGGAGGTAGGACAAAACAAGAAATCAAGTAACAAAACAATAATCGACTATACTGTTAGAAAGGGAACTTGAAATATTACCTTTGTTATGCAAACACTATTTGTAAAATCAAGTTCAGAAGGATCAATCTCGTATTCTGGGACTTCGCGGGCATTCTCAACATGCATCGGAGCCACCTACAAACAGTGAGGGAAGAGATGAAAATGTGATGTCACAAATTACAATTGTCACCCAAAAGCTCAAGTTGTTACGACCCTCACACAAAAGGGCTCTTGCATGGGCAACGGATAGCAATCACCCACACTGTACTGAAATTCAACTTTTTTTAGAAAAATAGGAAAACCTAGGATGAATTGTATTAGCTAATAGCTCATTAAACCTAGGATGTTGGTCTTTGAAAATCCAAGTTATTGCAAGATTATTATTTTAAGAAAAGTGTAACAACACATCATTTCCAACACACTCTCTCATTAGTTAAAATACAAAATAGTCCTACTATTTTGAAAATGTCTCCCACTAAAACATGTGTGTCCAACGTAAATTTGGTGAGGCTACTATGAATTGAAGAGTGTGTATTTAAAATAGTGCTTTAGAGAGTTTGATGATAGCATTTCTTAGTTTAATACTACATCTGTCTCACAATGAGTGTCATTTTTGCTCATCGCACACAAATTAAAAAATGACAATACATAAAAGAAAGAAAATAGTAATTTAACCAAATTATACCCTTATTAAGAATTAGTGTGTTTTCCACTATCATAAATGTAAAAAGTGAAATATAATGCTTCGAAAATAATATACATAGTATTAATTAGATATACCGTTGAAAAAATAATAATTAATTACATTGGAAACTGAAAACGTCAGTCATTCATTTTGAGACAAATTTTCTGCTAAAGTGACATTGTGAGACGGATGAAATATTACTTTCATTTTCCATTGCTCAAGCTCTTAAAATTGACTACTCTAAGTGCATCTTTGGGGTGAAGTTGAGTTTGGTAAAATCAGAAGCTAAACGGTGAAATCCGTTCTACGAATTACTATTTAACAAGAATAAGGAAATAAAATGAAGAAACAAACCGGGGGTTTTGCACCGTGTTGCTCCAAAAGTTTGACAACATCATGATTTTTGTAGTACAATGCATCTCCAAGAGGCTGTTCAATAAACAAACAAACCAGTAATTCAATTAGCATCACTAACACGAAACAGTGACAGTGATACCAAAAAGTAACGAGAGAATAAAAAATTAACAATGAAGCAAGGATTGAATGCATTACGGTGCTGCACCATCGATCTTGAGGATCAACCTCAGCACCTCTTTGGAGCAACAATTGGACGACGTCTGTTCGGCCTTGACAGGCGGCGATGTGGAGAGCGGTGCGGCCGTCAATGTCTCTGAAATTGACGTCACTACCTCCGTCTAAAAGCTCGTTGATTCCTTCTAAGTCCCCTTCGTTTGCCAAATACATCAACCGAACCGGAGGATCCACCGCCTCCGATGCCGACTCGTCAACGGTAGAGGAATCTTCGCGATCAGGTGCCAGCGAGGATTGTCTGCCTAGTGAGAATCGAGACTGAAGCTTCTTGGTTTCCATCGGAAACGCAGTGAGAGAGAGAGAGACCTAATTGCAGTGCCGTTTGTTTGTGTGGAATTTTCAACTCTATTATTTGGTTCTTGAACTGATATATTGAGTGTAAATTGCGTAATTATTATTAATTGAGTTTAATTAAATGTGATGCACCGTCAAAGAATGAGAATCACCATTTTCATCAAAACGTACAACAACGATTTAACTCCAAGAATTTGATTTGATAAAAAAAAAAAAAAAGATTTTTAATTCAAAAGTTTAAAGGGGTAAAAGAAAGATAAAATATAAAGAATTTGTAACTGTATTTTTAACCTCACTATCTCACCTAACTCAGACGGGACTACTATCTCACTTAAATTCATTATAGAAAAATGTCGACAATAATTAAGTATTGAATAGTAATTTACTTTGATAAAATAAAGAAAGAAAACGACAAGAGAATATTTATTTATTTATTATATTGAACCAACCAACAATATGAGATAAGAATTCTGAGAATAAAGAGATAAAGGAGAATGTTACGTATGTAGAGAGGAATTGGATTATTTGTCTTGTCGGTTTGTGTTAGATCCTTACTGTTCTTTGTCGTCGAGTACAATATCCTTTTCGGACTCTCCAATAGTACAAAATCCATCCACATAAAGGGGATCCATGTAGGAATATTTTTCCATATTTGCTGTGGTCGTGGGGAAGTTTTACAGGAATATCTTAATTTTTTTTTCTAAATTGTTCCACTGCGAAATTTAAATATAGAAAAACCCTACTTTTTAGCTCTAGTTGCTAATTGCAACCTGGGGATGCGACTTGCTGAAGGATTTTTTCTTTAATAAACCCTATTTTTTAGCTCTAGTTGTTAATCGCAATCTGGGGATGCGACTTGCTGAAGGATTTTTTCTTTAATTTAACGTGTTTTGTTTGTTCAGCAAATCGCATCCCTAAGTTGCGATCAGGAACTTGGGCTAAAAAGTAGGGCATTTCTATATTTAAATTTCGCAGTGGGGCAATTTGGAGCTTTTGAAAAAAAACTAGGATATTCCTGTAAAAATTCCTGATCGTGGATATTATCATTCATGAAAATCAGAAATATCACATATTAGTTATTTTGCCTTAAATCATACATTGAAATGTGAGTTGTTCAATTTTTATCAATCGGTGTGATGCCTTATGCAATAGGTTAGACTCATTTGAAATTTTATAAATAAATTAAAAAATTAATATGTTGATAAATTTAAGTTTTATTTTAATATATAACAGGACATTTTGGATTATCTAACTTTATATGACATTCTATTTAATTTCTATTCTACAATAATATCTTTAATATACGTAAAAATTTGATCTACATCAAATTTATAATTTACCACTGTACAAAATTTAATATTATAATAGTAGATATAAAAAATTATTTATATTTAATTAAGTATATCAGTTCAGTAGACTCAAGATTTTTCAATAATTTGTAGCTTAACTTTTTTAATTAAATAAAATAATTTTAAAAAATTTAATCTTGTCTATTTTAAAAAGTCTGATCTTGACTTGTCTAGGCTTAGGCCATAGGTACTTATCATTATAGTCTTGCTTATTCTCACCTCTATCTTCAACAGCAACAAAAATGTACTTCCATTAAATATCCACCATAGATGCACTTTTATTATTGTCCAACTTAAAGCTACACCGCTTTAGTAAAAAAAATTATTTCTTCTGAATGCTATAATAATATTTTCTATCTAAATAATCAATCAACTTTCATAACAAGTACAACTAACATGTGGTTGGTATGGTTAAGGATTCAAACACCTCAAACAGAGAGTATGTGTCATGAATTTCTGTTTACACACAAGAAAATAAAACAATGTCTAAAATATTCTTTCAACAACTAAGTTTTTAGAATTAACATGCAATCAGAAATGCTAATGAGAGGTTGGCATTTCACACAACAATAGAAAATAGCCAGAAATGAACCTCAAAATTGGATCCTCACACTGCAATTCAGAAGTATCAAACATGGGTTGGTATATTTCATACAACTATTGGAATCCTCAAACTTGGCATATTTTCTCATTATATGAGACACTATGAAATGAGGTGAATATGATGTTCAATGACTGAATTATCAGTTACCACTTGACACTCCATTTAGCAAGAACAATTTAATTTGTTAAGCCATTAATGCAAGTACTATTCTCTACTTCAAGTTGTTTTATAGGAACATATAAAATTTTAGGAGAAAAAAGTTCATTCCTAGTCATGATGCATATCCTCTTTCATATCATGTACATGAGAAAACCCAAACAACTAGTGCATGCTGAGGAATGAAGATACAAACAAAAATTAGTCAGATGCCAAAGAAACATAGGCATAAAAAGTGAAAGTGATAACTCAGAAATAATAGAAAGGCCCAAGAGATTCACAACTTTGTTTACTTCACTTTCACTTCTGAATTCTGTCAAAAAGCTTGCCAGCATCAGATGCAAAAGCAAGGTTATTGAGCTGCACTTGAGAAATGGAAAGTAGCTGTTTCAGCACCAAAACTAGTAAGCTGAGAAATTGGTGATTGGGCCATTTATGGCATGGAGCCAAATAAATGCCTACAAGACTTGGGCCATTTAAGAGATGTAGAAGTGATGAAGAGTGAAGAAAGTTGAAGGTGCAATACCAAAGCTAGAAATTTATTTCAACTTAAATGGAAGTATTGTGGTTTTAGTATTGGTGTATAATGACCAGAGCAAAGGAATATATAATAGTAGTAAATCATTCTCAGTAGCAATAGAATGCAAAAATGCTCGAAATAAATTTTTGGGCATGCTTATAGCAATCTTTATAGGAAGAAAGAACACACAATACTATTAGACATTCACCAACTCATAATATAAGAAGTTTGTAAATCAATTCAACATCTCATCAAACACTTGCTATGCAGCCACATAACATAATAACAGAGGTTCAATATAAGTTATGCAAGTTAACAATCAATAAAATAAGAAACAATGTATTTCTCAGATTCTCTCTGATTAGGTTGTGTTTCAAATTCCTCATTTTATTGAAGAGAAAAATACTCTATAAAGTTGCTGGAATTTTTAAAATTCATTGGACTAATTATCCAAACTGTATTTTAAACCAATCATTTTAAGCACTTCCTGAAAACACATCACTCCCTAAAATTACTCTATCCAAACAGACTCTGAGGCTTTGAGACAAGATTGAATACTTATAAATGAGATCAAGAAGGAATTTTGGCAATAGGAAAGTGTTAAACCAACTTAAAGAAGCATAAAGTGAACACTTACTGAGTTACTGGTTTCTTTAAAGGAATATGAACATAATAACACCATAACTTATTATATGAATCATTACTATATCATGAAAAATAACCATCTTCTCATCCATGGAATAAACAAAAACATCCAAAGAAATTGCATATTAAAACAACCTAAAAGAAAAATAAATAAATCAAAAACAGCCCTGACATATAGAAAACCAAGATTCCCTAAATTTCTAAATCTAGATAGAAGTGACTTTTGTTTATTCCATCATGCTATCCTTCTCAACTTCCTCCTCACCTCATACTTCTCATCACTCAGATGAAGATCATCCATCGACTGCTCTACCGATTCCATCTCTGATAGCTGGTAGTAGTCTTCATTTTGGCTCAATGATATGTTAAACCTCCCATTCGGGTTATCTTCTAGATCTTTTAAGAACTGTTCATATTCAGAATTCTTCTTATCTTCCTCAACTCTATCCTTATCATCAATCTCCATGTCAAGTGATTTACGCTTACACGAGCGAAGCTTCCCACATCTCTTCTGACATTTCTCTTCATAACACTTCTTTATTAAAATCGCACCACCTCCTCTATACTCGTCCAATTCAATGTCATTATTACTACAATTAGCCCCGCACAAGTCATAACCAAGAGCATAGTCACCGGATTTTAAAAGATGGCCCAGATGAGTCCTGATATTAAATCTTGTGTCATTCTCTCCGTAATCTTTCACGCGAGCAACCTCAACATTAGCTAACCCATATTTTTTGCCACCAATAGTAACCTCATAATAAACCTCCTCGACATCGATCACAACATATTTCACTAACTGTTTGCTAGTGAGTAAAGACTTAAAGGGTGCCTTCCAATACTTATAAACATCTAAGAAACAATGCCTCAAGGTAAATGGATCAAGCAAAGCAATGTTTTTGGCAACCTTAGTACAAATCACAAAAGGACCAAGATTTCCTAAACTCGAAGCAACATTACGAGGCAGATAAATCAAATCCTCACAACAAATGGGGCTAATTTCAACAGAAAAAGTGTATCTATAATTGTAGTTGTTACTCTTTGTATCATGAGAAACAAGTTGCTTATCCTGACTAATCCTAACAGGAACTTGTCCCTTTACAAAATCCACAAATTTTTTAGCATTACTTTGATTAGAGAAAAAAAAGTCAATACCTTGATTCATCTGTTTGATTCTCACAGCATTCGCATTAACGCCATGCTTCAGAATGAGCTGTTCTAAATGAAAGAAAGTACGCATATGCGGAACATGTTGCCTGAGTTGCACAACAGAAATCCATTGATCAGGGTTAGCCTGCACCCTAATACAAGATTTACACATTTGATTGAGCCTAAAAAACTCAACATCATAAGATTGTTCAAGAATTGCTTTATTAAGAACCTCCTTCTGAACTTTAACCATTATTTTTACCCTATTGGAATTGGGTTCAGTGGGAATGGTTTGAGCAAAAACCAACCTCACTGTTTTGGATTTCATATTCTTTTCCAATTTTTTCAAACAAAATGATAGAAACTCCTTAGATTCTAATTGGAGTTTGATCCAAGTTGTAGGTGGCTGCAAATAGCTTTCACATTCAGGACAATGCACAAGCTTTAACTTCCTGAGTAACCCTTGTGTGATATCTACTTTTGATCGCAAACATTTGACGCACATATTCGCTACGTTTGGTTGGATTGAAATCCCGCATTCGCAACATGGAATGGTGTGGAATGTTTGATGAGGCGTGAACATACCAAAATCTTCTTTGATTGATATGCGTGATGAAATTGACATGGTGGTGATCAAAACAAAACAGTATTCCCCTGTGTGTTGAAAAAGAAGAAAACGTGAGTATATAAAAGGAACATTGGAATAATCAGTGAATAAACAAATAAACAAATGTGTGATACGACATGAGTATCATATGATCATAACCCTTACCTCTGCGTATGAGAAGGATTGTTCTGCGGCCTCAACAATTTAGAGAAGCGATCAACTCGGAGGGCCCGACCCGTTTAACCGGTCATTTTAACCCATTGAGAGATCAACTTGTCGGGCCCAGCTCGTTTAACCGATTATTTTAAGTGAAAAGAATTGAAAATTTAAATCCAACTTACGATGAGTTTGTTTCAGATTTTTTCATGAAATAATTTATTTTTTGAAATTAAAAATTATTTTTATAGGGTTTGAAGGGTGTTTGTTTTAGATTTTTTAAAAATCATTTTATTAAAAAAATTATTTTTTTAACTAAAAATAGTAGCTTCTCACATTAGCTGCTGCGATAAATGAGAGAGAAAGATACCACAAATTTTAAAAAATTCTGAGTTTAATTCACTAACAATAGAAAATGATGTAATTACCCTTATCTTTTTGAAAAATCCAAAATTACCCTGCATGAGACTCTGATATAGGTTTTTCATTAAATAAGTTTCCTTCCTATTTTCAATTTTTCTACCTAGTTTTTTTATTGTTTCTACGCCTTTTATTAAAATGTGTATAAGAAATAGATTAAACTTATAAATTTTGTAGGGTATTATAAAAGTCATGTCTTTTATGGTAATTTTGTAGTTTAAAAAATTACTTTTATAAAATTGTATACAAACAGATTAAAAATTATTTTTTTTAAAAAATCATTTTTATGATAGTAAACAAACGAAAATAAAAAAAATTATTTTTAAACAAATTTCTACAAAATAATTTCTAAATTTTTTAAACTAAAAATCATTTTTATTTAAACTCCAACAAACGCACCCTTAATCTGCTAAAAAACGAATGGTAATAGAATATATTGTATGCAATTTTTTCATAGTTGAAATATTATTTGTCCATATTTTATATCAAACTTAATAATTAAGAAAGTAAAAAACAACCTAGTGATACATTTGAATGTTTTAGCAATTAATGAGATAACCAAATCAAAATTTTAATTTTTTCAATCAAATAAATTTATTTAATATTTATAATCTTTAATTTCATTGATCTACGATAAAATATATATTTTCTTTCTTTTTCATAGCTTGTTTATTTAATTAAGTTTTTAAGTTCATGATTGTTGATGTTGTTGTTATTATTGTTGTGAAATGTTAAATAAGAAAAATTTGAAGGGCAAGCCAACAACTCGAGGAGAGATGGAGCGATCTGATACATTCAACTCAACTATTTAAGTTGGTTTACTCTACTTTATTTATTAACGAATTAATCCCACGACAAATCAAATGGGATAGGTTGTCCTGCTTTGACACCCATGCATTTTGGCCCAAACAATTAAAGGGAACTAACATAGTAGAATGGAAATCACATGCCAAATTAAATATATATATATATATATATATATATATATATAATAAACTATAAATATTTGAAAAGTTAAATACGTGATCTACCGTATTTAAAAAGTTAATACTATTAAGAATGACGTTGAAGATACTAAAAGTAAAACAAAAATTATTATAAAATATAATGTTTGAATTTTTTAAACAGTTAAATTACAAATTTTAAAATAAAATTTCTATTTTTGAATCGTTTAACATGCGTCATCGAGGCACATGTTAACTTTTCCTATATTTTATTACAATTTTAAAGATTAAAATATTTATTTACTTATAAAATCATCTACAATTTTTTGTATAATATATAGGAGAAATTAGATGTACCTCATCCGAAAAGTTTATTAAATAACATTTACACATGTTTAGTTTTTTAAATTCACTTATTTATGTATTTATTAAAAAAAAATTGTGCATATATTTTTTTCCCCCACTCATGTATCAAATATATATTAGAATATACATTCCAATTGTATCACTAAAAACATAATCACACGTTTTAAAATTGTAAATATGAAATGTGCGATCATATATCTATAAAGCATGCCAAATTAAAATATATATATATATATATATATATATAATCAAATATAAATAAAAAGTATTTGAAAAGTTGATACTATTAAGAAACTAGTTAAAATACTAAAAGTTTTAAAAAAATATTATTAAAAAATATAATGTTTGAATTTTTAAACAGTTAAAATACAAGTTCTAAAATAAAATTTCTACATTTAAATCATTTAACATGTGTCATCGAGACACATGTTATCTTTTCCTATATTTTATTGCAATTTTAAAGATTAAAATATTATAAATCACCTGTAACTTTTTGTATAATATATAGGAGAAATTATATATATCTCATCCTCATTCGAAAGGCATCTTAAATAATACTTACACATGTTTAGTTTTCAAAATACACTTATTTATATATTTATTAAAAATTTGTATATATATTTTTTTCCGCCACATTTACATCTCTATATATTATTTATTAAAAATATATTAAAATACATATTTCAGGTATCACTAAAAATACAATCAAACTTTAAAATTGTAAATACGAAATGTGCGGTTATATATCTATGGTGAAAATGTGATATAATAAGTCACACAAATATATATAAATGTAAAAAAATATGTTTAAAGTAATTTTTTAAGAGGTTGATGTTTTTCATTAAATATAGTGTATGATTTTAATATATATACTCTCCATATATTGGAGTTAATCATACTCCAGTGCGTCCCTCATTATTTGCAAGTACCGAGTTTCAAATATTATTTCTGCATTAAAAGTCTAGACCTTTCTGCTATAAATAATTGAAAAAGTAACAATCTTCAATTTGATTTTTAAAGCTGTGGTTTAATCAGAACCATACACGCAGATGGTAAAGGCGTAAGATAGTTGCCGACGTGCTTACTTGTCGCTGTTCCTAAGTCAGTCATTCCACATGAATCATAAAATACAGTACTCGCTACCAATTAAATATTCCATGGTTACAAATCAAATCGTGGGACCCACTTTGATGCAATCAGCAGCAAAGTAATATATGATAATTTCTCACTCTAATCTAATTCTAAATAGCACACTTTCTTCGTTTCCTCACTATTCCGTTGCTGACTCATAACTGTAACTGAAAATGGCGGAGAAAGAAAATTTCAACGGCAACGGCGTCTACGTGGAACAAGAAGAAGAAGAAGTGGACAAGTTGACGAACAAAAAAGGTAAGTCAGTGAAACAGACCTTGCCTGAGGTCCTTAACCGTCTCGCTTCCGCCATACTCTTTCCGGAACCGGGAGATGACAATACCTTACTTCACCGGATCAAAAATTCCGTCGCCGACAACGCTTCACTTCTTCCAGAAGCTTCTAGAAATTCTGCACGTGATGTTCTTCTATGGACTCGTCGCGGTAGCCACCTACGCGCTATCCTCGTTATATCCGTAAGGAAATTAAAATTCAATTTCATGATGTTGATTGAATCGAGTTTTTTCAATGTTCAAAGAAACTTCAACGATTTATAGATCGCGATATCTTTTTAGTTACTTCATGCATTTCTTTCGAATTAATTTTGTTTTTCTCATAGCTAATATTGCAGATGAATCTATGTAGTTGATTGTCAACTTGGATTGTTTTACTCTTTTTTCTTTTTTACCAATAATTATAAGGTAAATTCTAACTGTGGACGCGTAATTATAAACTGTTCAAAACTCTGATGACGACACAAGTTGTCTCATGGAAATAGAAGTTCACGCTCATCTTCATTCTCAAGCCTGAGAAATTGATTTGATTGATGTCGATTTGATTAAAACAAGGGGAGGCGGATATGTGTTTCTCAAAATTGAATTTCGTCAAACCGACATAAATCATATCACTATCTCAACATTAAGGACAAGGAGGACCATGAATTTCTATCTCTGAGGAGTGATATCAATCATAGTTAAATTTTCAAGTGATTTTTAAGCATTGATCTACGGTGGATAATATGTTGTGTGTTGTTCCACCGGAGCACGTGCCATGATTATAAATATATCATTGTTTTTCATTATGTTCTGTTTTCATCTTTGGAAAATAGACATGAGTGTAAACAAGGCATACAATATTTATATAAGAATAATGCCAACAACATATTATGTAACATATTTTCTAACACACTCTTTTCTACCTGATAAAATTCATGTGGGTACCATATAAATTTCAACCAATAGGATGGAGTATGTTGGATTGTGTCTAGTAGAGTGTGTGTTAACACTCCTCCTTGTATAATGATGATTGAGTAAAGTATATCAACTAAGACGAAATTATAAAACAAATCAAACAATAGAGTGTATAAGTAAGGATGCATTTGACTTGGATTGTGTTTTTATGTGGACCTAAAAAGTGGTGTGTAGAAGAAGTTTGATAACATCATTCATGAATCATGCGTAGAGACAGCACAACCGCTTTTGGATTTATTCACATGTAGGGTAAAACCATTAGATTTCCAAGGATGCAAATTTTTTTCATGGTTGTCACTTTTGATGTTTGTTCTAGTCTTATTGTGATCATAACTAGGTTTAATTTTTTCTTGAAAATTTGTTGCCTTTTGAAATTAGTCTATCTTTGAACTATATTTGTTTCTAACCCCTAAATTTAACAGAAAGTAGTGTATTTTTGTATCACGGGTAAAATTCAGATAGGGATGATAATAATTATAATGTTTCATCTTTTATACCTTTCTTTGCTTTCCACAAAACAAAAAATAAAGTCTTCTGATATGAAATGCATGCTGAATAGATTTTTTAGGCAACAAACTCTAACCTTGTCTGTATGATATGCAGATCAAGGAAAAGTGAATGATAAATTTATCTTTTGTTTGAAATGTGTATGACTGGGTTTTCCTTTTTACTGCAGGTTGGGGCGGTTACTTTTGTTTCTCTTACAGGACTGCTTGTATTTACGCTTTTCTTTCTGGCTGCGACCATAAATGCCATTGTCATATCGCTGCTGATGTCATTGGCTGCAGCTGGAGGGTTCTTGGCTTTTTTCTTTGCTTGTGCTACCGCTATATACGTTGGAGCACTATCAATAGCCATATTTGCGATTTCAGTTACTACATTTTGGACAATTGTGGCTATTCTGATAACCTCAGGTAACATATTGCTTGGCTTCCTCACCCTTTTATCTTTTATTGTCGAGATTTTGGGTATGAGGTTTGATGTTGTTTTGAAAACATTTATTTGTTGTGTGAAATCAATAGTTTAAATACAACTAAAGACAAAAGATTTGAAGACATATAAACTGCATTGTTTTGTGGCAATAAGGCTGACATTATGTCTGAGTAATAACTTCAGTAGTAGTTTGTTGTCCTTTCCAAAGTAGAGGAGTACATGTGAAGTTTATGTTTTTCTTCCTGTTTGCATGTACAAATTGAAGTGAATGTTTACAATTTTGTGTATAATTGCACTGGTTTTTGGCAAATTTTCTTAAAATAAGACCATCTACTGAACCCCCAATGGACATGGACACTATAATGTTGTATGTCCCCAACTCAAATGTTGATGTGCTGACCAGTCCAAAACAGTTGCCATAAACTAGCATTGTCTGATGAGGTTCCTTCCTTAAAATTTTCAACAAACCCCCTTAGACTATTTATGTGAAGATGGCAGCCACAACGGAGGTTCTTTGGCCTCTATAACTTAACTTCAACTTTGACATTTCCTTGATGAATTTCAATAATGTTTGTCTTTATCTTCATTTTTTTTTTGTTCTGTGGACTGTGACTGTGGGATAACACTGTAATGTTCTTTGGACATGGAAATCAATGTGAACCAGGGTGGATTGGATTCTTCTATACTGTGTGGCTGATAACTAGAACGAGTTTCGGGTTTGCTAAACACTCGTTGAGCGCAACTGGCTCGGCAATCACAGCTTACTCTACTTCTCGGGCAGCCCGCCATGTAATACGCAAAGATTTAAATTAGGAGAGAAGCAGTTAAGCACAAATAGAAGCTTATGTACAAATCTTTAGTTACATTCTTATGTTTGAAATTATACAAGCTTTTATTGATTAATAACTAGTAAGATGCCTTATATCTAGATCTTTCACAGTTTGGTATCAGTGTCTATCTTTTCTGTTTTGTACTTAAGTGTACTGGCACATATTTGCATCAATAATCCAGGATATTGTGTGTTGTGTTTGAAGTTTGATGTTAATATAAGGGTCTTTTCTTCTTTAGCCTAATGCTATATATCAGAAAGCATAATACTAATATCAAATTAATCTGTGAGTAAATGATGTAATAATTCTCAAACGAGTATAATTGTTGGGTTTGAATAAGTTGACCCTCTAAAATAATTATCTAGAAATACATTTTTTTTTTGTTATATGAAAAAAAAAAGGAAAGAGCGATACAACAATGTCCTCAAAACGAACACATTCATAACATCAGCTAACAGAATTGAAGACAAACTAGAAGACGGTTCATGGACCACAATTAAGGAATCCAAGCAATTAGCTTCTATTTTTGCAGAAGAATTGCCTTCACGAGTAATTGATGGAGAGCAAAGGTTCAATCTTTTCACATATAATCTCTAACGACCTCCAACATTGTTGCATAATGATAGAAACATTATTCTTCGGTGTAACTAGTTGAACCACATGAAAAAAATATGAGAAACAAATAATCTTTTATAATTTCTCAACACAACTTAATCCCAATCAAAAGTGCTTAAATTTCTGAACACATAGAAATATATATATATATATATATATGTATTCATACTAATTATTTATGTTAAAATAAAATGATATTTTGAGAGTATTAGTTTTATACGTTAATGATATTTTATATTGTCTTATATATATCTATTATAATCCTTTTTTAAGCATAATAACTATTAAATAGATCTTATGTGCATATTTTTTCTTCTAGAATTATTACCCACACAAATATGAATTCAAAATTTTTTTCCAAGCTATGTGTAAATGGTTAACACTGAATTCAAGTTCAAATTTTGGTTGAATCTTTTTGACAAGAATAAATTTTAGTTGAATCTATTCATTAAAAACAAGATTAAAAAAAAAAACATCCTCACTAATGAAGTCCAAATCAAAATTCTAAAATTTTCCGAAGAGTTGCAAAGGTGCAAGCAAGATTGTCAAACTCTAGATCCCACCTAAGATATTTGGGATATAGAAAAAACGTAAATCATAAGATCGTAACACGGATCTTAAGATCTCACAAAATATAGAAAATTATATCATAAAATTAAAAAAAATAACCTTAACATAAAAATTTTCATTAGTTCAATAAAAAGCCACAAGCTGAATCACAAAAAGCTATTACTATTGTCTCAAATAAAAAATTCCAAAAATTGAAAAGCAATTAATAAAAAAAAACCAAGTCCCAAGTTGCTGCCTTCAAAATCAGATTTTAATATAATTTAAAATTATGTGTCTGTAGTTTTTAAATCACAACAGCAATTATTATTACTAATTATTCAAATCAAAAAAGAAAACAAGCTATTTAATAGAGTAAGCAAAACGACCTCAATAAAAAAAAATAATTATTATTATTAATTAATTATTCAAAACCTAAAAAGAAAACAAGCTATTTCATAGAGCAGGCAAAACGACGGGAATAGAAAAAAAGAGTAAGCAAAACGATTAGTAAAAAAAAGAGTAAGCAAAACGATTAGTAAAAAAAATAGAAAACAGAGTAAGCAAAATCCCCGTTTAATGCAAAGCCCTGTTTTCCAAAAAACTAGGATAGAGACCCGACCCATTAACACGACTGCAGAATTTGAAGGCGAAGAGTTGCAAAACTGGGCATGCGGGTCGAAACGGGTTGAAACTCGCTAAACGGGTCGGATCTTCGCGAAACCGCTCTTCCTCTGCGCGTCACGGCGCACCGCTCCCACGCTCTTCCTCTGCGCGCTCAAAGATCTGGGTTCTCCAACGATTTTGCCTTCGCTCTAACACTAAATCTCTGTTCCTCTCTCTTCCAGTCTTCATCTCTCTCCCTCTTGCTTTCTGAACGCGAACACGATTCGCCCGCCTCCGCTTAGCGTCTTGCCTCCGCCTCTGCTCGCTGCCTCGGCCTCGCCTCTGCGACTGCTCGCCTCCGCCTTGGTTGGCCGTACGTCAAAACTCAAAAGGTTCGGATTTCAATTGGTACTATCATCAGAAATTCAGAATTGATGTTTGGAGTTTTGTTTTGGAGTTTTGTTTGTTTGGAGTTTTGTTTTGGAGTTTCGTTTGTTTGGAGTTTTTGTTTGTTTCAAATTAGATATTAGTGCTGATTTTTTTTGGAGTTTTTTTGTTGCATATAAGGTGTTTGATTTTTTGTTCATATAAGTTGTTTGAGTTTTTTTGTTCCATATAAGGTGTTTGATTTTTGCTGCCTGTTCGTCGTCAAAACTCCAAAGATTTGGATTTTGCTGATTTGTTGATTAGGTGTTTTTCCTGATTTTGCTGATTTGCTGAACAAAGTGTTTGAACAAGATGTTTGTGCTGATTTTTATTGTTGATTTGCTGGTTTTTGTTGTTGATTTGCTGATTTTTGTTGCTGATTTGCTGATTTTTGTGCTAATTTTTGTTGCTGATTTTTGTTGCTGATTTTTGCTGATTTAAAATGATGGCTGCCTGTCTAGAATGATGGCTAAATTGTTGTTGCTAAATTGGTTGATTTAAATTGTTGTTGTTGATGGCTGCCTGTTTATTGAACAAGATATACGGCAGATTTAGAATGATGGCTGCCTCCTGATTTTGTTTGCTGATTTTGTTTCCTAAATTGCTAATTTCGCTGATTTAGAATAAAGAAACATAAATAATGGCTGCATGTTTTAGAATGCAACTCTTTGTATATTTGATTTATACATATTATAATTTTATGTCGGCCACCCCAAACTAAAGCTCCGCCACTGGCTGCGCGCGTCGTTAACTGAGCCACCACCGCTGTTTTGCAGCCGTCTTCTTACCTAACTCCCTGGCTCAATCTCATCTCGTCTGCACACGCCTCCCCAACCACATATCCTGATTCTCAGAAGGCTGAAGGAAAAAGAAGAAGCAGTAACCATGAAACTCTTCAATCATCTCCGTAACCTAAACAGCATCACAACCCACCGCATTCTCCGTAATCGATTTCACCCTCTCTTCAACAGCACCAAATTCTTCTCCGATGCTCCATTTCCTCAACAACCAACAACCTCACACGTTAAACCACCTTCGCCTCCTTCTTCTTTGAACCGCAACGAACTCGCCAAGTTCGCTGCCATTGCTGAATCCTGGTGAGCTTTCAATTCATCTTTCTCTCATTCTGATTGTGACATACAAATCAAATCCTGAAATAAAAAACAAAAGCACATGTTTTGAAAGAAAAAACTGAATTGTGAACTTGGTGTTGATTTTTGCAATCAGAGATTATGAAATTTACTAGTATCTTTTCTATTAATAATGCATAGGAACAATTTAAGAATTGAAAGCTTAATTGATTTAGGTGGTTGTTATTATAGTCAGAAAATATGAATGATAATTTATTTTTGATGTATGTATGTATAATAGGTGGGATTCTGAAGGGCCTTTTAAACCATTGCATGTGATGAATCCTACAAGACTTGCTTTCATCCGCTCTGCATTGTGTCGACATTTCAAGTAAGTAAGCCACCTCTTTTATGTTTCTTATTTCCAATTCATATATTATCCCTTGTTTGTTACTTTCATTTTGAATCTAGTAGAATGTGGTACATAATGTGTACCGTGTTTTAATTCCATTCTTTTACTTGTGGAATTTGGAAAATTTTAAGATATAATTTGACTGTGTTGGGTTAGATGCCAAACACTGTGCTAACTTTGTTACCTTTAAGCACCAAACTTGCTATATGCTGTTTGAGATAGCATTGTCATTTATGGAGCAGTTATAACTTATTGAATCTGTAGTACTTGATCTTTGCAATACATATACAAGGCTAGAATTTGGTTTAATGCCTACAATGAGTGAGTGATATAAGTAAACTTCTAGAATCCAATGTAATCATATAAGACGACTCTTGTCAAATATTTGTTAGCAAACAGTGTCAACAGAAGTATATTTTTTTTATGTGAACCGAATGCGAAAATGAGACGAAAAACAAAAGGAAAAAATTATTACTGATATTAAGAGGTGTTATCAAATAGTGGCTATGGCAGATTTTATGCCAACCGCTATGTCCAATTTGTGAAGGATGGTGGTGCAATGGTGTTTTATGGGGGAAATGCCGGCTTAAAATAGCTGACTCAGCCTTCCATAATGGTCTGCCCGCCATTCGCAATTGTTGACAAATTAACAATGTAACAAGGTCCTTTATATATTAATATTGTCTCTTTGGGGTATTATTTGGACAATTATTAAATGTCCCTTGTCTCAGGAAGGACCCTTACAGTGCTAAACCCCTTGAAGGACTTAAAATTGTTGATGTGGGTTGTGGAGGTGGAATTCTTTCCGAGGTATACATTTTCTCCTTTTTCTTGTTTGAAAAGACATTTTCCTCTTTATCTCGTACCCTGTGATTAACACTTTCTATCGTGATCCTCATAGAAATCTGTAGCATTGTGATGTGTTCGTAGCTGACTATATTTGTTAGCTAGACATGTGGAAACCTAAATCCTTTATGTGATATTTTTACTAATACTTCTCTTATGTTCTTCAGCCATTAGCTCGGATGGGAGCTACTGTGACGGGTATTGATGCTGTGGAAAAGAATATCAAAATTGCTCGACTTCATGCTGTATGCTTAGTGAATAAGTTGTCTATTGTTTTTTTGCAATGGTTGTTTCCAATTTGAAATTTGTCAGTATAGTCCTCCCCAATTGATTAAATTGTTGTTCATTGGAAGAAACAGATGTTTAATACTTGAATTTTTACTATTATTAAAAATTAATATTAAGTAAACTTAGTACGTTATATCTTCAGCTTCACTATTAGCTGGACTACTTACTCTTTCCTGTCTACAGGGTTCGGATCCAACAACTTCAACTATTGAGTTTTGTTGCACAACAGCTGGTACGTATGCAAATCTCAATTTTGTGGGACAAATATTCTTGTGTACTTATGTTTCGCATCCATGGTGTGCATGCTTTAAATTTGTTTCCATTTGGAAGCTATCCCATTTGTGATTATTACTGCATTGTCTTACTAAATGCTCTTACAATTTGGCGCACGATTTAGTAATAAGCACAAAACCGACTGGTGTAATTTCCTTTTGCCTGATTTTCGAAGTAGTCTTTCCACGGGTTGCAGACCTTCTTTGCTGGTTAGTTTAGAGTTTGAGATAGTTCTGAAATTACACTGGTTTGGCTTGAAAATGTTCCAATAGTACAAATGATTTATCACTCGGTAGTTGGTATTAGCTTTTGCAGTTCTGGTTCTTAACTTCTTGTTGCAACTTGCAACTAGAATCCAATTTATGTTATATATCTTAGGTTAGAATCTATCTTTGGTTATATATCTTATATATTTCTTTTGGGGCAATTGCACAGCATGTTTTAAAAAAATTGTATGCTTGTTATGGCTTTGGCTATCATTTGTAGAAATACCTTACATTCATCTGGTTAATTTAGAGTTGTCCTAGTGTTTTAGGGTATTATGCATAGTATTTTTCAGCTCACAATTTTTAATAGCTTTTCAAAATGACTGATCAGAGAAGCTCGTTGAAGAAGGAAGAAAATTTGATGCAGTCATGGCCTTGGAGGTACTCTTTCTGCCCTCTCCCTCTGGTTGTGTTCTCACACGGCCCTGCACACATGGGATATATATATAGATGTAGTGTAAAATCTTAGGGAGTAGTTCTCATTACTCGAGAAAGAAATACCAAAGTTCACAAGCATCGGATTTGAAGTGCATCTTGTATTGGTACTGCTCAAATATATAATGCGCACAAGCACCTCAATATAATTTGCAGGTTCATAGATGTGGATAATAACAGCCACATCACCGAGATGCATGTTTGAGTTGACCTCCTTGTATAGAATAATTCTAATAGAGGCTGTTTCTAAATGTGGCTTAGATCTTGTAATGATTGATCGACATCCATTTATCAAAATAAACTACTTTGAATTGTGTTTGGGAATTCTATCCACATCGTTTGCCTTGAATTTTTCCAGGTTATCGAGCACGTTGCAAATCCTTCAGAGTTCTGCAAATCTCTTGCAGCATTAACAATTCCAGATGGAGCTACTGTCATATCGACAATTAATCGTTCAATGAGAGCCTATGCAACTGCCATTGTTGCCGCAGAATACATCCTTCGCTGGGTATTTTAATTTTTTTCATGTTCATTCCTCTGTTTTATATTCTATGTTATCCCTGAAATTTCCCACTTCTCATTATTCTATACTATCTATCTTGCCACACACGTTATATTAAAAAACATTATGGTTGTAATTAACACAACAAAGACCGATAGACATTGATACAATATCAACAGAATGATTACATGAGGAAGTAGTAATTACAATTGTTATGATGCAAATTTAGAATAAAGAAAGTAGCCATCAATGTGACATTATATTTAAAACATGGCAGCTTCCAATGGGCACACATGAGTGGTCCAGTTTTCTTACTCCAGAGGAGCTAGTTCTGATGCTGCAGCGTGCCGGTATCAATGTAAGCAACACACACAATTCATAAATTATACACTTCTCATTTTCTATTTTGTTCTGATCATGTTTCTGGTTATGCACAGGTGGAGGAGATGGCAGGCTTTGCATATAACCCGGTGACTGGAAGATGGTCTTTATCAGACGATATAAGCGTCAATTTCATTGCTATGGGCACCAAAACAAACAACACTGAATAGAATATAGGATAGATAAAAAAATTACTTAATACTTGCTCTTAATTTATTTATTTATTTGTAAGAATGATATTAAATTAGTCCTGAATGCTGAATAAATATTGAAGTTTAAAAAGACAACAGAAAGATATTGGGTTGGTTATGAATTCTCAAACTGTTTCTTGGTTATAAATATTGCTGGTTTCTCCGGATATATAGGGAACTCGACACATCCTCAAAGCTGAATTGCTAGCTATTCTGCAAAGTTTTTATCAAGCCAGGAACAGGGGTTCACCCATGTTGTGTGTTACCCCGATTCTCTGCTGTGTCAATCTAATGAAGTGGTAACTTCTGAGTTTCACAAGTATGCTACACCATTTTAATGAAGGGATTCTGTGATGTAGTTATGACAATCCACCTCAAATACTTAGCATTTTAATTTTTTGCTTATTGTTCAAGGATCACATTTGTGAGAACCAAATCTTTTGTTCTTCTTGTCTTTTTCCTTTCTTTACTAAACTATATATAAGTAAAAAATTCAATATCTATTTGATTGAAAGAAATAAAAAGTAGCTATTTTGTCAAAAAAAAAATGCATCCTCAAAAGATAATTAGTGATGTTGATTTCAGAGTTATTAGATGAACAATTTTATTAATTACACTTTTTATTCAGTTACATCCAAAAACTGAACTCGTGTATGTTTTTAATTAGGGTAACCGAAATTACATGTAATTAGAAAGAAAATAAAAATAAAAATGATCTTACATTTATTGGTAATATAGAGATAAATAATATGAAACAAATAAATATTAAAAATGAGCCAATTAAATTAACACAAGAGAATAGAGAGTATCTTTTTCCAAATTGAATAAGGGTGAGAAAAGTTGCAACTAAAAGAAAATAGGATTTCTATTCAAACCAAAAAACAAAAAAAAAAAAACAAATAGGGTTGATTTAGCTTGAGGGAGAAGGTGAGAGTTTCCTGAGCGTAATAGAAGTGCGTTTGGATTGATTCAACAATTCTCCATTCCACATTTGAAAACCAGGTTTCCGATTAATCTCATGTTTCCATACATACCTAGCATCTCCAAACATGAGAATCAACGAACCAGGTGTAAGCAAAACAGGAACACGTTGAGTCTCAGTAGTAAAATGCATCACACAAGACGATTCCAACGATACAATAGCAATGGCATCTTCGAATCGCAAGAGATCGATATGAGGACATATGCCTTCACCTGGTTGATAAACATTCGTTATCATTTGATCAAAAATTGGTTGCCTCTGCATTAGATTTGGAGGAAATTGATATTTTGAAAAAGAAGAACAATGGCGAATTGAATGTGAGAGACCAATCGCCCAATAAGGTAGGTTTTTAAAACCGAAACGCATTGCTTGGTTGATTGAAGGATCAGTGAACCATTTTTCTGATTCGATTGATGAGAGTAAACGAGATTGCTGACGAATTGATAGGAAGTTTCTTAACATCCATAATCCTTTCACTTCTGAGATACATTCCCATTCACAATTGTAAGTTTTGTCCAAATTGTAGAAATTATCATAATCTAAATCGGAATCGGAATCGGATCTATCGCCGCCGCTGCCGTCGTCTTCGTCGGAGGAGGGACCGAACACTTGTTGCAATTTGTAAGAAATATCACAATCTGAATCAGAATCAGAATCAAACATTTCGCCGTCGTCTTCGTCGTCGGAGGAGTGACCGAACACTTGTTCCAAAATTGCCTTCTGATTGAGTTCCTCTTCTTCTTCTTCGTCCATCATCTTTCAATCACGATTCGCTTTCCCCAAATCTCTCTCTACAATCTGATAATTGCGGCAAGGATTTGGGGGAATAAATAGTTTATACGCTAGGCATTGGTAATTGGGCCTTTTGGTTGCTATTAATGGGCTACCTTATTAATGAGAGATAGTAGACTCTTTTTTTATTTACTCAATTTTTAGATTATTATTATGTTCTTTAACATATACTTTTTATTCTCGATTTTTATAGGCTCACAATTTTTATTCCTCAATTTTTAAATCAAAGACTAGTCCCATAAGTTTTTTAAATTTTTGTAACTTTTTTGACATGTAATTTTGAATTTATTTTTGTTGAAAAATAAGCTAACAAGTCACTTTACTGATTGAAAACTCATGTGTTGTTATTGTTAATCTCATTTTTTAGGATTTTGCATTTTTTTTAAGTGTTATTGTTTAAACAATATTTTAATGATATCTTTTGCATTTTTTTTTTTACTTTTTCAATAATACTTATTTTTTAGTCCTTTTAAGAAAGAAACTACTTGACAATTATTGTGTTTTCAATTTTCATGTAAACGTGATTCTGGCTTTTTACAAAAATATAAAGTAGATATGGGTGAAAAAGTGAATACATGCACCAGCATGCATGTCCACGTTATAAATTATTGTAGTTTCCTTTTTGTATTAATCTTCTTAATTTTGCGTGCCAACATTTATCTCTATCTCTTTCATTTCAAGTTTTTCTCCATTCATCAAATTCAAAATTCCTCCATCTTTCTCTCTATATTCCAAATTCTTCTGCAAAATGTCAACCGATTCAAAACAATCACTGAAACTGCTTGCCAGTGGCCGTTTATCCACCCTCACAGCCCACCTTCTTCCTTCCTCCGGCTACACAGAACCCAACGATCACCTCCTCCCTCACCGACTTTCCGCTCAGTCACCGCCGGCGAAGACCAACGGCACCTTAACCATCGTTGATGAGAGAACCGGTAAGAAGTACCAAATTGAGGTTTCGAGAGAAGGCACTGTCAAAGCCACTGACCTCAAGAAGGTAGTTAAGTTAAGTTTCTTTATGATCACCAATTAAAGTTTCGTTTTTTTTTAACTAATTTCGAATTTTTCCAACTCTGCTCCTTTCTGCTTTTTTTTTTAATTGTTTGGAATTCTTCCGTTTCTCTCTGTTTGAATGTTTTCTTTGTTCATCATGGTATGTATGAAACTATTGGTGGGGTAGTTTTTACTTATTGTATGCTTTGGTTATACTTGTTGTTGTTGGTTAATTTCTTCTTTTTATATTTGCGTGAAATGAATTAACTTATTTGAGTTTATCTATTGACGTAAATATTTGTGAAACTATTTGAGACAGTTTATAGAAATAACATATGAGATATCCATAAGCTTCGAGGATAGCTAATAAAAATAGTTTACGCCTTATAAAAATAATTTTACTTTGTTTTATCACGAAATAGCTTATACATAAATACTTAATTAAGCTTTATATCAAAACCAGGCCTTGATTGTGTTGTGGCCTTGTGGGGTTCTGTAATTTTTATTTTATTTGCAGATATCGATTGGAAAGAATGACAAGGGACTCAAACTTTATGATCCTGGCTATTTAAACACAGCTCCTGTGCGATCAACCATTAGTTATATTGATGGTGATGAAGGGATTCTTAGATATAGAGGGTACCCGATTGAGGAATTGGCTGAGAAAAGCACTTTTATGGAAGTTTCCTATCTCATAAGTGAGTATTGAATTTTTTTATTGCAAGTGTGTGAATTACATTTTTTTTTTGTCTATAGATGAGATAGTATATATACCACCAAAAACTCACACGCAACTACAAGGTATTGGTTCGAATCGGGACATGATGTTCAACCTAATAATATCGGCATTTGTCAGTTGAACTAGGATTTAAGGACATTGTGTTTTGTTTACGAGTAGTTAAGACATTTACATTGATTATTCACTTAAATGGAGATTTTATTGATTGTGCAGATACATCTTGGGAGTAGTTCTGCATCCTATTTTGGATACATGCTTCCATTTTTGCATAGCATGGATTTATGTATCTAGCTTATAGGAACTTTTCAATTAAAATAATTTTCTCGTTCTTCACTTATTGAATATTCCTTACAAGCTTATATGTTTTTATGTACAAATTAATTAAGAGAGCTTATGAAAAATGGAGAGACAGAGCTAATTTCAATTTATACAAGAAGTTGTTTAAAAAACTCGTAGTAGTTATTGTAAGATTCTTTTAATAATTTTTTTGTCAGTAAGTGCTTGTGGAGCAGCTTATTTCTACCGTCTCTAACTTCATCTTTTTTTTAAGTGTATGGAAGTTTGCCTTCTGAAAGTCAGTTAGCTGAATGGAGTTTTGCTATATCTCAGCATTCAGCTGTTCCACAAGGA
The DNA here is from genome assembly GCA_037974755.1 of Cicer yamashitae. NCBI lineage: Eukaryota > Viridiplantae > Streptophyta > Magnoliopsida > Fabales > Fabaceae > Cicer > Cicer yamashitae. Next base: position 49,079,376 of record JBBPBQ010000004.1, read on the forward strand.
GTTTTGGTGAGCTTTTTTTGCTATATCTATCTAGTAACTCTCCCAGCGGTTTTGAGGTCGCAAAATCATATCTGCTAAGTAATAGCATTTTTGCTTTAGAGCCTGTTTGAATGAAGTATTAACTTATTTGAGTGTATCTACTGACACAAACGTTTATGAGACTGCTTGAAAGAGCTTATGAAAATGGCTTATGACGACATGTCCATAAGCTGTTTTAAGCTTATTTTCATAAGCTCTTCAGGATAGCATATGAAAACAATTTATAAAGTTTACAAGTTCTTTTGTATTGAGCATGTAAAGGAGAGAGATCACAAATATTGTTCATTTCTTTCCTTTAACGAAGGGGTTACTAATCTAACTGGGTCATGACTCATGATATCATCTTCTATTTGTTTTCTAGGATATCATACAATCAATGCCTCATGATGCACATCCTATGGGCGTGCTTGTGAATGCAATAAGTGCTCTTTCTGTTTTTCATCCCGACGCAAACCCTGCTCTCAGAGTAAGTAAAAAAAGCTTCCATCAAGTTACTCAGCTTTGAACTGTTTCTGCATCATGCAAATATATTGGTAATTGCATATAACAGAACTTTGTGTATCTTAAATTTGTTGATTCACACCTTCGGCTTCTCATATTTTCTGATCACGCTGTACAATGTTCATGGAGAAGTGCTATTTTTCTTATATAAGATTAAACATGTTCTGTTCATTATCGCTGTTTTATATTAGTTGCTTCAGCTTTGATTTTCTTTCATCAAACTTTTCTTATAATTTAATGCAGGGTCTTGATATCTACAATTCAAAGGAAGTGAGAGACAAACAAATAGCACGGATTATCGGAAAGGTGTGATTATTAAGTTCTTTTACTCCTTTAATCCTTCTATCTATTTTATATGCAAATTATTCAGTCCTACTGCTTTATTGTAACATCATCTTTTATACCGCAGATTACAACAATTGCTGCTGCAGTTTATCTTAGAATGGCAGGAAGGCCACCTGTGCTTCCATCCAACCAACTTTCTTACACAGAAAACTTCCTATACATGCTTGATTCTTTGTATGTCTTATGGTACTTTTAGGTCATATATAAAAAATGTATTTTTTCCCTAGGGAACTATAAGTTGATCTTAAAATGGTGGCCACACTATCTTTTGGCTTTAGTTTTAGCACACATAAAATCTCTAATCTGCATGCTTTCAGAGGCAACCGGTCGTATAAACCCAATCCTCAGCTAACTCGTGCACTCGACATTATCTTCATCCTGCACGCAGAACATGAAATGAATTGCTCTACATCTGTTGTCCGGCACCTTGCATCAAGGTATACATTTTACTTCAATACTACTACTCGACATAAAGCATTCGATCTAGTATTTCTTAACTATTTTATCTTATTTCAGTGGTGTTGATGTATATACTGCTATTGCTGGAGCTGTTGGAGCTCTATATGGACCTCTTCATGGTGGAGCTAATGAGGTAACTATAAGCTGTTAATAATGAAGCTGTCATGATCTTTTATGTATTATTTGTTTTAATGTAGTGAGTAAACACAAGAACTATAGAGTTATTTAACATATGGGCATGCTAATGCGGCCTTTGATTCTGTAGGCCGTCCTCAAAATGCTGAGTGAAATAGGAACTGCTTCAAACATTCCAGAGTTCATTGAAGGTGTCAAAGCAAGGTAGCTATTACTTTATTTTTGTTACTTGTGTCTACTTTTTCTCGATTTTATTCGCTTAATGCTTATACCCTGAATGATACTATCGTCCTATAATTTTCTCCAGGAAACGAAAGCTCTCTGGTTTTGGACACCGAGTTTACAAAAATTATGATCCCAGGGCTAAGGTCTTAAAAAAACTGACAGAGGAAGTGTTTTCCATTGTTGGCCGAGATCCTCTTATCGAGGTGTTTATCCATTTTGTAGTTTCTGTCTATATACTACCTGTCTGTTATATATTCTTTAAGTCGGGGATACTCGTCACTAGGCCTGTGATTGGGGTTGTGAATACAAGGACAAACTACTACATTTTAGAAATTGTCTTATGTTTTGTATTAAAAAGTATTTTAATTTTGATTTTAAACTATTATGCATAGTGTGTATGAGGAAACTCCTTAATTTTAGAAGTTCATTGGTTCAGTATAATTAGTTTGGATTTTAGAAGTTCTAACTTTTCTATGCGATTATTCGATCGTTCAGGTTGCAGTTGCTTTGGAGAAGGTCGCACTATCCGATGAATATTTCATCAAGAGAAAGCTATATCCAAACGTTGACTTCTACTCCGGATTAATTTATAGGTAACCTATGATTTCATCTAGTTATTGTGACTATGAAATCTAGAATATGTTGCTTCTCTCAGAATATCATACAATGCTTGACTAATAAATTTATGAAATCAGGGCTATGGGATTTCCACCTGAATATTTCACAGTTTTATTTGCAATCCCTCGAATGGCTGGATACTTGGCACATTGGAGAGAGTCATTGGATGATCCTGATACAAAGATTATGAGACCTCAACAGGTTATTTCCTTTCGTTAACTCATTTCTTTGGTTAAAAACATCATAATCATAGTTGGCTTTATTGAGTCAATATGAATGTACATTTTGTGCACCAATTTTGCTTGTTGTAACATGGCTGCATTGTACATTTCTTAATACTAGTACTTAGAAATATTTTCTTAATGCATCAAAACAATGAGGTAACCCTCTATTTTCTATTTCAGGTTTATATTGGAGAATGGTTGCGGCATTATACGCCAATCAAGCAAAGGACGGTATCAAGTGATGCAGACAAGCTTGGTCAAGTGACCATATCAAATGCCTCAAAGAGGCGGCTTGCTGGATCTAGGATATAGCCTATATGGATTCAAAGTGGATGCGAAAAGATCGGAAGGTATATTATTATTCTTTATAACGTACAAGAAGAAAATATTTATTTTTTTCATGGTTTTTTATTATCTAAAGTTAATTTTTCTATAATCAGGATGATGCAAGGGGCGCATCCATGCATGTTTCTACGTAAATAATGCAACTTTTGTTCGATGCCCTTCAATAACCTAATGGAAGAATGGTGGTGTCGGGATTTTTCATCAATAGTTCAACTTTTGAAGTCTGTTTTGTTGAAAATATTAAGGGAATAATTAATAGACAAACATAGTTTAAAGATCTCATGTGTAGTAATATGTATGATTGATTAGCAAATGAATTTCTGGTGCATGTTTATGTCAAAGCAGTAAATAGAATTTTCTGTTTAGCAGTAACTATCTTCTTTTTTCCCCAATGGTTGGGTGCATGAGATATATAAAATGTGGTAACAACTATTTTTCAGCCTTTTTGTTTTTTTTCAATGTTTCTTTTGGACTATGAGTTTAATATGTAACAAGATTAGTCTATTCTTCTATTATTTTATTAAAAACATTGTTATAAAAAAAATTATTTAAAACATCATAACAATTTGTCAACATAAATTATAGCCAGTCCTAAATGATTGGTTTAATAATATATATAACTATACGTAGTTATAGACTCAAATCACTTAAAAGATAGAACTCTTTATACTATTTTCTTTCTATTTTATTTTTTGTGTTAAAATTCATTACATGTTTTGTGTTGAATACATGTTAGGAAACTATCTTCATATCTCTGATCTATCTGAGTTAATTTTTACAAGACGGTGTTTGAACATACGAGCTAGAGGAATCAGTATATATAGTAGGTATTGACATGCTTTGTGTTCTGCTTGTATTCTCCCAGAAGTGATTTCTTATGCTCTTATTATGTTTGGAACTTGAACTAACAGCTGAATATCCCGGATCAGAAAGAAGATCCTGAATATTAGTCCAACCTTCAAGCATACTTACAACTTGTGACATTGTTGGCCTAAGTGTAGGAGATGCATTAGTACACAAGAGTGCCACATTTAGCATTACCATGGCCTCCTCAGTTGAATATTCTGAACCCAAATCTGGATCAACTAGCTCCATAAGATTTCCTCTTTCTTGTAAAACATAGGCCTGGGAAAAATTCCAATTTTAGATAGGGTTAGTTTTTATAAGAAAAAACTTATATCAATTTATGTGTACAAATTGATACTAGCATAAACTATCATAGAAATGTGGAGTGGAAACATGGATTTTTTTCTGATTACCCAATCAAGTAAGTAAAAAAATTCATCATCCGGTCTGTAATTTGTATTGCTCTTTCCACTGATAGTTTCCAATGCAACCACGCCAAAGCTATAAACATCTGCTTTGTCAGTTAAGTAACCACGCATTGCATACTCAGGAGCCATATAACCACTGCAAAAAGACAATAATCATATGGATGGAAATTACTGTAGTTGAAATAAAATAGAAATATGTTATGAAATGTAGACTTAATGTTTTCTTTTTCAAAACAAATTAGTGATGCTTTACTCCAAACTACCAAGAACTTACATTGTTCCTGCAATCCGGGTGCTGACATGTGTTTTGTCATCTTCAATAAGTTTGGCCAAACCAAAATCTGAAACTTTGGCATTAAATTCCTTGTCCAACAACACATTACTTGCCTTTATATCCCTATGTATGATTTTAATTCTAGACTCTTCATGGAGATAAGCCAAAGCTTTAGCTATACCAAGGCAAATTTTCTTTCTGGTAAGCCAGTCCAGTTTTGTTTCACTGTCTGATCCTTTTCCTGCATGTGTGTGATTAGGAGAAGCATAATCAATCATGTTACTTTCTGTTGAAGTTGTGGGATTTTAGAGAAAAAGAGGAGAGAAAATAATAAGGGTTTGAATATTATTGATAATAGTTTAATGCTGACTTGATTACAAAAGACTCAATACTAATCTCTATTTATAGAGAAACATAGACTCAATCCTAAATTAGGAATAAATCATAATAATAATGAGAGATATTCTAAGATATCTCTATGATTATAAATTGATCCTAGGAAATAACTCAAGATACTCTGATATAATATAAAAGATATTTTCTAATATTCTAACACTTCTCCTCAAGCTAAAGCTTACTAAGCTTTAACTTGTTACATGAAAACAATGTTTTGCTCTGCAAAATAATAAAAAAGGATGGAAAGGCAACTCAGGGATGCAGGTGAGGTCGGAAATATAGCCTAACTAGATAGTCGGAATGATCATCAGCATGAGAGAAATTCATGGCAAACAAAGCAAGTTCTGTTCTTCTAAAAACTGCATTTGGAAGCTTCGAACTAATAATACTGGAGACCCAAAATATTTAAACTTGAATCTGCTTCAGGGAGAGAGAGGCGTGCTTCAGGGAGAGAGAAGTGCGACCAGTACATCTGGGACAAAGATGGGGCCAGTGCATTTGGTACAAATTGTCAAGCTAAAGTGACTCGTGAAAATAAAAGACACCGTCAGAATAACCATCAACGGAAGAAGAAGTTATCACTAATATGATTCATATGTGGAAAAAGGGACACCACCGGAATGATCTCGGTGGGAATAGAAGCCACTATTATATTCTATTAGTAAGAACTAAATTGCATGACAAACATCGAAGAAGAAACAGCGCGACTCTAACGAAATGAAGCTATGATCGATCAACAGAGTGAGAAAATGCGTTCAAAACAGGAGAGATAATGGCTGTTTGAACATATTTCTATTGATCAAAATTGGAAAGTAAGGACAAATATGAAACCGCGAGGACCGAGATAGACCGACCAAGCAGTAACCAAAGCGGCATCGGGACGCGCCGTCACACATTGTGGAGACGTCAGCGCGTGAGACCTAGTCGCAAGAGAGAGTATCAACACGTGAGAGTGCGTGTGACAGCTTTTGGCGACACGTTTTTTGGCGTGGGTCGATTTAGATTTTCTAATATTTTCAAATGGTAAGTATGACTTTGCTTATTCATTCTGATTATGATTATAAAGCCAAACTATTGAAGTTGTGGGATTTTAGAGAAAATGAGAGAAAATAATAAGGGTTTGAATATTATTGATAACAGTTTTATGCTAACTTGATTACGAAAGACTCAATACTAATCTCTATTTATAGAGAAACATAGACTCTATCCTAAATCAGGAACAAATCATAATAATAATGAGAGATATTCTAAGATATCTCTTTGATTATAAATTGATCATAGAAAATAACTCAAGATACTCTAATATAATATATAAGATATTTTCTAATACTCTAACACAAGCTTACCAAAAAGAATGCGAGATAGACAATTATTTTCCATATACTCGTAGATCAGTATTAGTTGGTTCCCTTCCACACAGCATCCAAAGAGCTTAACAAGATTTGGATGTTGAAGTCCCGATATCATTCCTATCTCTGTCACAAACTCGCGGTTTCCTTGCTTAGACTTTGATGAGAGCTGTTTCACTGCAATTTCTGTGCCATCTGAGAGTAGGCCCTATAACATGACCAAGGTATGTTTTTTCTTGCATTAAAACATATCTAAAATGTGGATATAGCATGATAGGACTAATGAATCTCCATCACATAGTAGCTTTTTTCTCTTTCATTAACTCACCATGGAGTATAAGCTTACTTAGGAGTACAAAATTCATTTGAGATTTTTTTTACTAAATTGTAAGCATTTGATTTAAGTTTATGAGGATGTAAATTTCTTAAGTCTTAACCCCATAACCCACAAGCCCAAGATCGACCATGGCTCTAATACCATCTTAAATTTTCCATGTCTTATACGTACTTATTTCATCATATCTCTAGTAAATGTGAAATTTCAACACACCCTCAACATTAAGTATTCCTTGTGGTTTAAATTACGTAACATATAAATTAACCGTCAGGTGGAATAGGTGACCAGGAATATAAACTCGATGAGGATCAAAATACCTTGTAAACAGAACCAAAGCCACCTTCGCCAAGTTTATTTGCTGCATCAAAGTTTTTTGTAGCTGCTTTTATTTGTCTTAAAGTGAACAATCCTGTCTGCAGATCTATACCTCTAAGCTCTGGTTAAAAATGAAAATTTTGATTCAATGAGAAAGTTTAGAACTTTTTTCTACGATTTACACACGTGCACACACATTATTTTCATCAAGAAATAATTATTTAGTACTAATTATTGGAAGAAACTTTTGCAAATACTGTTTGGAAACAAGATAAACTGCTATTTTAAACAAAAGAACTAGAAGAATTCATATAACATATTCCATACCTTTATACACTGAGTCCTTGCCTCCTAACAATCCATACCTCCTCATGAGACACAACACCATAAGGACAACAACTAGAACACTACTGACTATGCCAACTACCAATATCACATGATTTTTGTTGCGATGATCTGATGGAGGTTTAAAATCTGTGAAAGAGAAAAGTATCTATTTATAGCTTTTGTAGAAATGAAGAACAAAAACTAACAAGAGTAAAGATAGACATAAAAGGTAATATTACTCTTTTCCTACTAATTTTCATTTCTTTAATACATGTTAGTAAACTAAGCAAAAGTTAACAAATAATTCCTTTATCAAAGTTGATTTTGTTTATTTTATCTACTTGTCAGCACTCAGATTCTGAACCAATTTTATCCAAATAATTGTCTCATGCAGAACAATTCCTAAAGCCATATCCATCTGTAACAAAATATAAGCAAAAAAGTAATATATTTTGTTACGGAGGGATTATTATGGTTTCACAGTAAGAGTCTAAGATGCAAGATGTGACTTACTAGAATGCACTGAAATAGCAGACACTAAAGGACCATAAACTCCTCTTGTTGGTATACCAGTAGTTCCTTTTCCAGCCCAGTAGAATTGAATTTTTAGAGTATTTTCTGTGACAGTAGCATTAAATGTCTTCACAATTGGCTTTCCAGTACCACCAGCTTCTCTTTCAATATCAAAGTCTCTTAGCATCAATTTTCCCTTAATTATAGAACACAACAACCCATTCCATCTACATCAATCCATGGTTCAGAACAAATCAATTAATTAGCATCATATGCATATCAAGAAATTAATAGTTACCTGGATGTAGACATCAAATATTCGCCTCCCAAGACTATTAAGTGACCTATCATTGATGAAAATAATCTCTGCAAAGTGAAGCTTAACAGTGTAATTTCCATTTATCAAGCAGAGGCCATAGTATGTGAGAGAAAGCGGAGAAACGCGAGCTGTTGTGTACAGTTTTGAATTGAGAACAGATGTATTAAGAAGTTTAGAAGTATTGGCCACAATATAGGGATCAGAATCAATATCATTGTCCATGAAGTTCCCTGTGCTGCTAAGAGCCCAATTTTGACCAGTGTAATATAACATTGAAGCGCCTTTTCGTTCTATGTCAGCTTCGTAAATTTCACCATTAATATTTGCTTCATTACCACCACAATTAATGCGCAGGAAGGAATGACCTGTTGAAAATATAATGGCAAACAGGATTGGATAAAAGAATACTTGATTCAAAATCTTACGAGGAAGGTAAAATTCACAAAGTAACTGCCATAATTTGTATTTTAATTTTGTTCTCATCCATATATACTTCATTCAATTTCTGGTAACAAAATTTGAATCACTATTCATAGTTAGCAGCATATCAGATAGAAGTATATTTTGTAATTTGTATGGTCACATACTAACCTGGATTATCCGATGCGCACGGGAAGTTTCTTTTTAGGCATGAATGAATGTTACTTCTGCAACAAAGAGTGAAAATTAAGGTTGTATACAAAGGTTAATACCGAACAGAACATTCCTCAAAAAGCAAAAGGTGGGAACACATTATGTTCCAAATATGCAAGCTCACTTTTTAGATGCAGATAAAGAGTAGCTTTCGACAAGGTTTCTGGAAAAAATAGCAAAAACATGTTACAATGATAAATGATAACTAACATTTATGACAACTAGAAGTCAAAAAATAGAATGAAACTTACACGCTCCCTCGTTGACATTCGGTTGGACTTGAGCTATCCCATGCAAAGTTATTGTAAGAGACATCACTGTACACCAAAATATGGATCTCATGTTGCTTTCAGTTATATCATATGTTAACTTTATGCAGACGTTCAATTCTATTTTTTTTAACTTCTCTAATTGGATATATTAATATTTGTTTTATGGTAGAATCCATGACATCATTTGAAACATTCTAAATTGGAACACAACTACTATTCAAGGAATTTGACATACACATTTTTGTTATTTCCAAGGACCCAGCTAGGTATAGTTCCTGATATGTTGTTTTCAGTAAGATACCTGCATTATTCAATATAAATTTTACTTCATCAGAGGAGATGTTCGAAAGAGATGATCGAAAAACACGTTTCGTTCAATCCATCCACTTACATGAAGTCCACTTTGTCAAGTTGGTCAAAAGATTCAGGTATCTTTCCACTCAAGCTATTGAAACTCAAATCTCTACATCAATTTAAATAAATAAATCAACATGTTTAGCATAAGAAAAGAGTTCATTATCAAGTTGTTAAAACTCTTGAATGTCACTTACAAGATTTTCAGTTTTTCCATTCCTCCAATATATTCTGGTATCTCTCCTTTAATCAAGCATTTTCTTAGAACCCTGCATTATGATGTCCAAGTTATAATATAAGTCATTTTAAAAAGACTTCAAGAAAAAGAAAAAGCAATTAAGTAATTTAACTCACAGTGTCTTCATGGATTTCATATTACTTAGTGGTGGGAAAGTAGAGCTTCTACTACCTTTCAAATCAGTTATCCTCCTAAATACATCAAAACAATCACTTGAAAAATTCATCTTCTATAATAAAAAAAATTAAGGTTTAAATCTGATTTTAGTCTCTATAAATTTTTTTGTTTGGATTTAGTCCCTGCAAATTTAAAAACAGTTGATTTTAGTCCCTGACTTCATACGTGACCCAGTTAAATCACGCCAAGTGGCCCAATAAGTTGACGTCAGAAACTAAACACAGCAACTTTTGAATTTACAGAGATTGAACCCAAACAAAAAAACGCAATAATTACAGGGACTAAATCATATTTCAACCAAAAATTGAACAAATCAAAGTACTAGAAGCATACAAATCACTTAATCTTGTCAAGGCAGAAATGCTGGTAGGTATTGGCCCCTCAAGAGAGCAACCTTCAATGTGCCTATAACCCCAAATCGAAAATTTGATATGAAAAGAGTACATAGAATAGAACATATACATTAAGAAATAACTAGGTAAGAAGCTTACAATTTTTCAATCGATTCCCATTTACTAATGAAATCAGGTATCTTTCCAGAGAAATTATTGTCAGATATCCTCCTAAAATATTTTTTTCAAAAAGATTAGTTAGAATATAAAGAATTGTCAAAATTTATAGAGAACCACCAATAAAGGAACATAATTAATAAACTAAGCTAGAAAATGTTTAGTTTTATTTACTACAGAAATCAAATACTTACAAATCATTCAACTTGGTCAACTTGGAAAGTGAAGATGGCAATGGTCCTGTGAATCCATTTGATGACACAATGCTAAACAAACATGATTTATTCATGTTAAACAAACACTACACAATAACATGTCATATAAATATTATGCTATTTACAGAGATTGTGGGTCTAATAAACAAACAGAGAAGTTTAGAAGAATTACAGTTTTTCTAAGTTGATCAATTTTCCAATCTCTATTGGAATGAAGCCTGAAAATAGATTTCCTTCAATGCTTCTGTAACATTCATACAAATATTATACTGTTTAATTACTGAGTCTCAATTAAGTAGTTGGTCGCATCCACAAAAAATATGACTATAAAGAAATGACTTAACATACATATTTTTTAAGGTTGTAATATTGGTGAGAACTTTGGGGAATGGGCCTGATAAACTGTTTCCCATCAAAGATCTGCATATGCAATTGAAAAAAAAAAATAGTTTCATTTTTCAGTTTGTTTACTTGAAAAGAGGAAATTTAAGAGGCAATGACCAAATAATGTATAGAAGAAACTTCTTACAACTCAACCAAGTTCATGGTAGACCATTGTTGAGGTATAAAACCGGTGATTATGTTACGACTGAGGTCCCTGGTTTGAAGTACAAGACAAAAGTTAAGTGTGCTTCACGTAAGTCTAATTTGTAACCACAATTTAGAAATAACTGCAAAATATTTGATTCTAATGATCGGACGTTAGTGTAAAACTTGTTTACACTTACGATGCATATCTCATTTCATACACGCGCACACTCGCATGTGCGATTGCATGAGAATATCATGCAGAACAAAGTATCATAGTTTCAAATGTGAGATTTAGTAATCTTACAATACTTTGAGATGAGAAAGCTTGGAAAACTCTGATGAGAGAGTACCAGATAGATTTTGAGCCTTCAAGGATCTATTGAATTAATATATGAAATTAAAAAAGTAAAAAAATTAGATTTATATGATATACGATGATTGACATTATTATTGTAAGTTAATCATCCAACCAATAAATAAACAAAACACATGAAAAATTAGACAAAAAACTTATGATAGAATCTCAAATATTATACTCCACAATATGTAGAATTGAGGAGAGTAAATTTTTCATAAACAAACTTCTTACAAATGTAATTAATTGAAAACTCTCGATACCATAAAAATAATTTTAATAGTGTTGTTGACTTATTGTTTCATTCAGTTATCAATTTAATATATTTTGTTAGTATGATTTTAGTAGTGATTAATAAATTCTACCATTTTAAACAAAATCTAAGATTTCTTGTGTTTACTAAACCTCTAACCACTCTTAAAACATAAACTAATTAATGTTTCTTATATTTGAAAAATAACTAATAGCTTTTAACATAACATAAATCTCCATTCCAAAAAAAAGACAGTAGCAAAAAAAAAAAAATACACAGACAGCACATCCTTTTCAAAGTCAAAGCTTTGCAAATTGCAATTCTCATTGGTCGGATGGATTGGTTGGTTTGACTCTTACACAAAATTCCAAACTTCATTTTTATTTCTTAATAATTGAGTGTCACACTTCATTCAAATTTAGACCGACAACGTTTTCTTTTTTTGATAAATCACATTTAGACCAATGTAGCAATTTGACAACCCTTTCATTCTATTACTAATTTTCAAGAATTTACAACCGATCAAACACTTTCTTAAAAACAAAAATGAAAATTGCACTTTCCACTTTGCAATTTTTTATGTTAAAAAGAAATTATATGTATTGCACGTGAAGATTTGATAGTGGTAACACCAAAGTTTCTACAGTAAAAAAACATGTGACAGAAAAAATAAACACATGAAAATTAATTAACTAATCAAAACTTGATGAAAAACACATGATTGCATGTGGTTTTCTGCCACAATTTTAGTTTTTAGCAAGAGATAAGAATGGATTGGATCCAATTTTTTTTTTTTTTTTTTGTGGAAACTGAGAAAATGTGAGAGAAAAGAGGCCAGTACATGCTTACAACATGACAAGAAGAATTGTGGTTGAATGAACAATCACAAATCACAAAACTCTCAAATCCTTTTCTATTAGAAGCATTCCAATTTCCTTTTCCACTGCAAGGGTCCACTCCAAAGTCCCAATCATTTTTCCCAAATTTGTTTGCTATCTCTTTCAATGCTTTTACTGAAATGATAAAAATATGAAATTAAAAAAACAAAAATCACAAAACAAAATAAATGTTGCAACTTGCAAGTATATGTAAGTGGAAGAAGTTCATAGAAGTTATGAAGAAACAACAAAGAATGCTAATTAAACTAATCTTATGAATTGATATATACAAACAACAATGACCCAGATGAGATATTCTAACAAAAAAAAAAAACTAATTCAAGCACAAAAGTTGCTTTTTCTTTTTTATAATTTCAATAAGACTAAAACTCTAGACTTAATTAACCATACACCATTCATAAAAAAAAAAAATAATAATAATAACCATACACCAAAAATAGAAAAGAAAAAACTTGAAATTTTAACAAATGAAGGAATGTCTTTTACCCTCTTGAGTGTTGAGCTTAGGTGTGGAAGCTGAAGCTAAGTGTAACATGAAAATCAATGAACCAAACAGGAGTAGAAGAAAGAGTAGGTTGGATTCCATTAAAGTGTTTTCACTTTTTGGAGTTTGAAAAATTAGAAGAAGAGGGAGTGAAAAGCTATAATTTATTAAATTTCATGTCATAGATATGGGTTGCATAAAATGCATTAATGTTACCAGCTACTGTAATATGGTTGGGAGCATAGATAGAGGAAAAAAATAATTAAAAAGTATAACAAACAAAATAGATTTTAAAAAACTGCAAGTTGCAACGAAAAAAAATTGGTGAATGTAATCCTAACGCGTTCAAAATGTGGTTCACAAATTAATTCTTATATTAGTGTTCAAACATCAATTATAGAATTTTAGATGGGACTCGCGGCACATACACATATTAATGGGATTTTTTAATACTTGCAAATAGTATACTAGTACTATTGAATTATTGTAGATATAATAAATGGGAGTCTCCCTCTTTTTTATACAAAAAAAAATTGAATGGGATTTTATTTTGTTTGTTTAAGTGAGGGGTTTAGTTTTATGTCAAAAAAATTAATTTTGGTTAAAAGTCACTTGAATGGATAATTATGTTTGAATAAATATATTTATATAAAAATGAGTTGAACGATAAATTTTAATGTAAAATTTTTATTTGGAGTCAAAAACTTTAACATTAAGTTGAAATCAATTTTATATAATAACATTTAAACAAAATAAAGGAGAGAAAATGGTGAATGTAATTCTAGCACGTTGAAAATGTAGTGCACAAATTAATCACTACTCGCTATCCACACCTTCAAATGCAATATTGTCCTCAAGGCTGAAATTACATCCATCAAAACTTGCCTTCATCAAATACAAATTGAGCAACCCATAGAAAATGATGATCATGTTATTAATAGTGACTGCCACATGAAAACTACCTTCTCTTGAGTCTCGATGCCTCCTAAAAACAATAACTGTTTAAATAATGTATAAACATAAACACATAGTAGTTTTTGTTGTCTTGTGAATTTTGTTTTGGTAGAAAAATTAAGAAAAGAAGATGGGCTAGCGTGTGGGGACACACCAAACAATGTCCTGACATTCAAAGTGGCTAGATGCAATATGTGGGCCAACAAGACAAAATAATGGGCCCTTTCTTCCAAAATTATAAATTTATTAGTGTTCATTTCCATTAAATTAGGTACGTAGAATCATATATCATTATTCAAACACACAAACTTTAAGATCGATTAAATGAATGTCCCACTCAAAAAATAAGAATGAACATGGAGGATGGATCCTCTACATCATGTTCAAGAGGGAGAAAGAGAAAAGAAGCAAGAAAGAGAAAAAAAAAGTTTGTGAGAGATAAAGAGTACTATAAATGAATGTGGAGAGAATAGCAGCATCTATAAGATTCAAATCCATTATTGTAAATTTTTACTTTTAAAAAATAATATTGAGTGTCGTAGATATTTTAAATTATTTTTAAATATTGACCCACTCAAAATGATTAATAGTATGTTTGACTCTATTTTTAAATGAATCAAAATTGATTTTAAATATATAGCTAATTTTGCTTATGTTTATTTATATGCATTGATATCAAAACTATGAATTGTAGATTATGAAATTTAACGGGGATGTCTATTGAAACGTGAGAATTTCACTCTCATTAGAGTTTCAAAGTGCTTTGATATGTTTAGATGTTATAAACATAATAATCTATTTTGTCTCTACAATCAATTTTAACTTACAATGAAATTTTATATTATTGACTTCAAACATATTTTTATATTTAAATTTATTATTCAACTCATTTTTAAATTTATATATTTAAAAATATATCATTTTATATTTAACTTACAGTTATCTAAAATAATATTCACAAAATTAATTTATTCATATTCAATTTTGTGTTATGATCCAATCAAACACATGTCAAAGAAGTGAAGAGGCTATATAGCTATGTGAAGTTGTATTCATAGGCACGTACAAACTAGGCTATAATAGAAAGAGAGAATGCATGCACACATAATTGGAAAAGAAAGCATGATAGTTGACTACCACCATGACCATAATGCTAGTATATGCCAGCTATAGCTCATAATGCAGCGTATCAATTTGGACTCTACCAGCTACTACATGCTTCTTCTTTTGACTCTATCTTACTAATTAACTCCATTTATTTCTATGTAGTTTGGATCAATTTTTATATAGCACATTTAGACACCTCAGTTTGAACGCAACAAAAATATAGACATAATTTTATTATTTTAAAAATATATATTATTTAATTATTATTTTTTCTACCTTTTTATATATGTATATCTAGATAATATATCTGAATAAATGTGTGAACACAATAATTATTCTTTAGTTTGAAACTTTAATTTAACTATTGTTTTA
This sequence comes from Cicer yamashitae, assembly GCA_037974755.1. Classification (NCBI taxonomy): domain Eukaryota; kingdom Viridiplantae; phylum Streptophyta; class Magnoliopsida; order Fabales; family Fabaceae; genus Cicer; species Cicer yamashitae. The sequence goes on from JBBPBQ010000004.1 coordinate 49,094,724, forward strand.
CTAGTTTGTGTGGTACTACGCGTTAAATGATATTATTTGAGTTTTTTTAAAGGATCTTTATTTTTTATGACAAAAAGAGGCAAGCCTTGTGGGACACATAAACTTCAGTTCGTTAGAGAAAAATATTTAACAATGTGTCACGTATGAGATGTGTATAATAAAGGCAAATTCTAAGAAAAAAACGTAGCACTTTCATATAAATGATATATAGGCGATGAATACTTAAAAATTATTTAAAATTTTAATAATAATAGATGTTATCTAGTTGAAGTAGAAAATTATGTCTTAATTTCAAAATGAACACAAGAATTGTTCCTTTCAAAAATGCAAAACACAGCTTCGATTTTCATTACCAACATAATTGTAATAATTATTAATCATACTAACATAAAATTGATTGTTTTTTATTTATTTAAAAAAAAACAACTTCTATTCGTTAACCTTTATTATATCTTCTAAAATAACAATAAACAATGAATATATATAGTTAACCTTTAAGAAAATTTATTTTGAAGAGATTTTCATAAAAATTTAATGTTGGGTCTTTGAGATCCACATGTTTTTTAGTTCATTGGCTGCGCGAAATCATTTTAACAAAAAATTAATTGGGATTTTTTTAGAGTCTTACTTTCTTTTAATAATCTAAATAGCATTTTCTTTAGTTTATTTTTTGATCCACTTAAAATTTGGGCGTTGGACCCAATTGGTAAAATCAAAAAGCACATTTATTTTATTGATTTGTTTGTAAAATAAAATGAAAAGTAAAAAAAAAGAGAGAAGAAAAATACTCCTCTACTCAGAGCAGAGACAACCATACTATCCTCCTTATTTGCTATCTTTCTTTTTTATTAAGTTTTCAAGTTTAATTTTAAATGCTTTGTAGCTTTTTTGTTCTATAAATAGAAGTAGTTAAATAATTTGAAGGGAGAGGTTTTTCTACTAAAAAAATTGGTAAGAGTATACAAAATTGGATCCCCCATCTTATGGATTCTTGTACAATTGAAGTAGAAATTAATATATACAATGTTAATTTTCTGACTTCATCATGTGATAACTTTTTTCTTCTTCTTTATTCTCCATCAATAAATGTACCTGGTCAATTGAGCGGTGATGATGTTGAGCGATGCTGGATTTTGGATTGATTAATTTCACAAATTAATAATATTTTTAATTTCAGAAATTAATAAAATTGTTTTAAGCAATTTAATAAACAACAAAATAGAACATGACTCCCACAAATGCATAGTATTATATTGTGCATCACTTAAATTGGTGCCATATCATGCAAGAGAGTCAAATTCATGGGGAAATTACAGAAAGAAAAAAAACATGGAGACAAAAATTGTGGATTGATTATAATAAGGGATCAAAACTGTATTTAAACGAAATAAATAATACCATCGAACATATATTATTTTATATTAATATATTCAAACATATATTATTTTATATTCAACTCACACACAGTTATTTAAAATAATATTTACAAAATTAAAATTTAATTTTTGTTATCATCCAATCAAACACATGTCAAAAAAGTGAAGAGGCCATATAGCTATGTGTAGTTGTATTCACACGCACGTACAAGCAAGGCTATAATATAATAGAAAGAGAGAATGTATGTATGTATGTATGTATAACGGAAGTTATCTCATTGAAGTAGAAAAATATACCTTAATTTCAAAATGAATATAAGAATCGTTCTTTTCAAAAATGCAAAATACAACTTCAATTTTCATCATCAATATAATTGTAATAATTATAAACCATACTAACATAAATTGATTGTTTTTTATTTAATTAAAAAAAACAACTTCTAAAATAACAATAAACAATGAATATATAGTTAATTGTGAAAGAGAGATGCATATAAAAGAATGTTCCAAGTATCAGGAACACCAGGCAAACACCAGTGGCTGCAATCACTTAAATGGCTTCCATGTCCAGTATATATAGATGGATGACCATCTTTCCTCAATTGTGACAATGTGGTAATATTGCGCAAATTTACAGGTTTTGACATTTTTCTTATAACATTCTCCAATGCCAACTCAGCTGGGTGTGGACCTCCTGGATACTTGGATCCTGAAATTGGCAATTTTTGTCCCAAACAAGATGTAGATGCAGGTTCTCCCCATTTTGATCCACTGGAATAGTTATTTAGAGAAAGTGGATTCAAAATCAACAAACTTGTACTTGGACTTACTAATTTTTATAATTTGTATGGTCTTATTGTCTTTTTCTTTTTTAAAAAATAGTTAAATATATTTTTAGTCGTTATAAAATTCCAACATTTCACTTTTAATTTAAAAAATTTACAACTGCTAGTCTTTACAAAACCATCTTGCAAATGATTTTTGTGTTTGCTGAAACGAAACATGTTTAATTGTTTATCAACTTTTAAAATTGAGAGATTTTTTGTACACATAGTTAGAACATTATAAAAAATTCATCCTCAAAACTTTAGATTTATTTAGTTTGAGATGAATTAAATATCAATTTTTAGATGCTAAAAACTCAAAATTAAAGTAACGAAATATAGACATAAAAATCGAAATTTAAATACATTTTTTTATGAAGGACCTTTTTATAAATATTTTAAATATTCTTACAAAAAATCATTCAAAAATATATGTTGATTTAATAGCATAAATTTAAATTATTTACAAAATAATTTTTTAGGAACTATAACTTTGTATTTTTTTGAGATCTCATTAGAGTCCATTTTGATGTGAAAGGGAAGATATGTACTTACTTTGCATGGTCAGGTGAGACTCCTTGGAAGAATACTTTTGTTTTGGCAGAATCAACATTACCATCAATCCATTTGGCCCATGTTTGTAAGGCTTTCTTGTACACAACCAAACGATCCATGTCTTTGTATAAATGTTTTCCTACTTGGATGAAATCCCATCTGTACAGTACAACATAAAAAAAGAGAAAACATAAGCTTAGTATGGACCTTTTAGAAAAGGGTTCAAAAACCCTTGAGATTAATTTGATATAGTAGGTTAATCTAATGTTTTTATTGCTATTAGTTAAAAAGCTTATTATTATCATTGTATTGTGTCATGTAATCAAACATGAATTTGAATTCTCTACTATGAAATGAATCATGCACACATTTAAATAAATTGTTGATCATCTGATCATGATCAAACGATTAAAAAATACAGATTTTTATTTTCTTTATAATTAAAAATATTGAATTTAAATCTAAATTATTTGATCTTGATCGAGACCAAACAACTACCGATGTCTTAAATGCATAAATTTGGGATGACCGAGTACTGGGGAGGCCGAATCCATTAAACATATTGTATTTCATGAGGTTCACAATTGAAATATGGTTATATTAATTAGATGCCTCTAAGCATCAATAATGGTATAATGTTAAGATTGGATGTGATGAGTGAAATGTTAACGTACGGTTGTTTTCTTCCTGTGTGAAGCCACCAATGCCAAGAGTCAAATATCAATACATCATTTCCTTTCCATAGTTTTCCTTCTTCAATTGAATCTAATTTCAAGACTTTACCAATGGGTTCATCAACAATGTCCACCAAAAATACATTACGAGACAAAATCAACTTAACATCGTAACTCTGCAAATTATATTAGGAATATATATATCAAATGTCATGAGAGAAATGGTTAAATGATAAATTGGCGATCTATTCACCTTAGTGAAAACAAAGTGAATAATGAAATAGAGTAAAATGTTAATTTTACCTAAAAAAAACATTTACTATTTGATTGAAACATAGCAAAATGATAATGGATGCTCTATTCATCTCACGGAAAACAAAGTCAATAATAAAATGCACGAACTAAAAATAGTATTAGAGAAAAATGAGTTACAAAAAAGTAATATATACATATATGTTTAATCGTGTCACTATGTGTTAGAAGCTAATACACTTAGAGATAAATTACATTGTTAATTAAAATTGTGATAACAATCGTCAAAATATATATATATATATATATATATATATATATATTATTTTCAAAATAAAATATAAATAACGATAATATTTATAAAATTAATGTTTTTATCTAAATTTTAAACTAAATTTTATATATTTTATTTATATTTTATTTGAAATGGAGGAAGAAAATGCTAAAAATATGTAAAAGATAAAAGAAAAAATTAAATAAGTTAGAGACAACAAAGATCTCACCGGGAAGATAAAGGTGGAGAGACCTTTATCCCTGTGAGAGATGTACATGATATGTGGCAAAGATGCATGTATCATGCAAGTGAGTGATTGCCATTGATTCAAACTCAAGGAATCTCCCACAAACATGAGACTCTTCCCTCTAAATCTTCTTAAGAAATCTTTACCATCAAATCTGCAAAGTGGGGTACCAATTTGAAATACTCAAATTAGTATTTCATAGCATCATTTGAATTGTATTATTTTGTTGTGATCCATTATTGCATGACAATTTTAAGGTAGAGTCTAACAAACAAATATAAAACTAAGTTTGATTTTGTAAACAATATTATAATGGTAATGATTATATTATAATATAATTACAAAAATGGTGTATAAATCAAATTTATTACAAAAAAATATTTTGTCAAAATTATTCTGATAAAATTTATTTATTAATCTAACACATATTTGACAATATTCACTCACAATTAATGTATATCACATAAATCAAATGACTTTAATTGATTTTTTAAAAAATAATTTGAATAAAATTATTTTGATAATAATATATCATGTGTTTCGCACGGACTACACAATAATTTAATAACTTTATCTAATTAAGCACTTATTTGTAAGTTATTGACAATGTTTATTGAAATAGGATAAAACGATTTATAGATTAATCATACAATTTTTTATGCAGGTATATCAAAACACTATTTTTTAAAAATAAAAAATAAAAATGAGGTGCAAATGTTTACTGTAACTACTGATTTTATGTTTACGTTTTAATTATGTTAACACCTCAGAAATATCTAAACACTATAATATACTTTATATTCTAAAATATAAATAAAAATTGATTAAAAAATAAATATATTTGATTTATTATATAAAATTTAAAATAAATACATCAACTTGTTTAATTTACTTTTAATTATATTTTAGAATAGAGAGGGTAAGTGTTTAAGATATAAAATAAGTTCAAATAAACTACTCTTTTCTGATCCAAATAAACTCTTCTTAACACCTTCAATTTGTGCAAAAAAGAACATGTGTCTAACATGGTGATCAAAAGATAGTGTTCCACGGAATCATGTACACTTGGAAATTTGTAGTAAGCTTATTACATGTAAAGTGCAGGAGTAAAAAAGTGATCTATTTAATAAAAAAATAAAATAAAAAAATTGTTTGCAAAACAAACGATCACTTTTAATTTTTAATATTAATTAATTTTTTAAATATATTATTTAATTAATATTATTATATCACTTTGAATTTAATATATTTTATTTTATATTTATGATAATATGTGAATAAATTTAATGGATCACATTATGAAAATGTTTAAATTTTGATTTTCTTCTTTAATTTTGGCCAAAACATCCTGAGCTCTTAAAGATTTTACTTCTCATAAAAGGAGCACAATTTTTTTTGTATATAAATGGATCACTAATTTATTGGTTGTTGACTAGTATTATTCACGTATTGAATTTTATTTTTTATTTTTTTGTCTGTACTATTTTAATATTTGTCAATTAAATTAAGATTTAACAATTTCACACATGAAGTTAATGTTTGCACTTTCTCTAAGTATGGTGGAACAAAATCAATTAAATGCAACATTTCACAATATCGAATATTATAACGTAACAGTTACCGTAATTTAAAATTTTCATGCAAAAAATTGATTGATAAAAGAAAATCGAATATTATAACGATTACCACAATTTAAAATTTTCATGCGAACAATTGATTGATTAAAAAAAATTCACATATGGAGTTGAAAAATAATCAAATTAGAATATTTTTGTGTTAGAAAAATTAATGAAAATTAGATGGCCAATAATGTGTGTACCTTGGTAAATTGCAACCATATGGCTGCCATCTATACTTGAGATAGAGCTTATCAGGACGACCAAGACACTCAAATTGTTTCTCCAAAAAGGGACATTTTGATACGTCATAAAGAGAGTATGAATCATCAAAAACCCAGCTACCATTAAACAAATCACACTCTCTATTTTCAATATTTGCCTCCTTGTGAAAACTATCACTACCATGTATCTGAATGAAAAGAGAAAAAAGCAATAAACCAATTTTGGTGAAAGACCCCATTAGAGTGAAAACAATGATTCAATGGTGGCACAAGTTGTTGATAGAGTAACAATATAAATAACATTGAAAAAATGAGGAAGCGTTTTTATTTTCTTTTAATAAATGTTCGGGAGTTGACTTTGGAATTAATAAAAAATAATATAAATTAATATAAATGGTTTGAATTGATCATATGCCAAATTTGTAATATATGAAGGGGGATGGATGCGAGTAATACTCATAAAAGAGAAAGTGAAAATATGACAAGGGAGGGAAATTGCACTTTATTGAAATTATTAAATGGGATAAAACATGAGAATTACGAATAATCGTCACGAATGATTTGTCAACTCATGTATGGTTATTCTATTAATTAATTTGATAACCATATATGATGCTTTCAACACAAATTATATAGCAAGATATAACATTTTATATATATATGGGTGAGACTCAGACCACTCAAAGAAATAATTTAACTAGTTACTCCGCTTAATAACTTATTATAAATGACTAATTTTATTAATTTAACCGTTGAATATTGACATAATATATTAATAATCAAGACATAAAATTGTATATAATTCTGAAATTTGTATTTATGTAATCTAACCATCAATATTTACTTATATTTTTTAAAAGTTTCTTATTCATCAATTTGAAATTATTTAATGATGTATCAAATAGTTTTAAAATTTTTATATAAATGTATGAACCTAATCTATTCGACAAAAACTTTTAATTTGACAATTGAAGTAATAAAATACATATTTTATATTGAATTATTAAACGGAATAATTTATTATAAAATTACTTCTAAAATTTAATGATGTACATCATAT
>JBBPBQ010000004.1:49104542-49157466 GCA_037974755.1 Cicer yamashitae
ATAATATAATAACTAAATAGATTTTACAGGAGAGATTTTTCATATGTAAATACATGTATTTATATTAAATATTTATTTTTATGAAAAGTATTTTATATTTTGTAATAAGAGATTCATGTTAATTTAATGAATTAAATTTTATTAATATGTTTTCAAATAAAAAGAAACCGAATCATTAATTGTTAAATTATTTAGGATTTGACATGTTGTATGTGAGTAATTGCATAAATCACTTTTGTATAATATAATAGATAACATCATTAATTAAAAAAAGTAATAATAATAATAATAATAATAATAATTAAAAAAATGCTCTCCTATTGATTTGAATAACAATAAAGTGTTTTTGATATTTCATATATGGAAAATTAAAAAGTTTATATCATTAATTGCTTTTGAATAAATTAGAGTAATATTACCAGGATATATGAACATTTGTGAATATAATAAATTACAATTACTGTTACTTATTATTTGAAGTAAAAAAACATATTTGTTTGTAGAAAAGTCTAGAAATATATAATAAAAGAAATATATAATAAAAAAAATAAAAATAAAAACAAAAACTTGTAAAAGCACGGGGAAATGGTTCACACACAGTCTCCTATATAGATGTGAGTGGGGATTTGGCTATATTAATTTTGAAATATTTTGTTCTTAAGCTTATTACAAACCGTTGTAGAAATGGATTCAGCTGGTTCGTGTTCAGATGCATTGCCCTTAACAGATGTTAGTCAAGACGATTTCCTTGCCAACCAAAAGAAGCTTCCCTCTTCATCATCGATCGAAGAACATGATTCGGTAACTAAGTCTAATTGGAGTTTTATTTGACTTATTATAATTTTTTTTAAAAAGAAATTGCTTAGAGGCAAACTTGGTACATGGATATCTTACGATATGGCTAGTCCAACATGTTACAAGATCTAAAACAAAACTATTAGACGGAGTTTTTTTTAAAAATTAATAAATAAATTATTAATATTTTTATTTAATAATTATAGGAATTTTTTTAGCAGAATTAATAGCATTTTCAAATCTATTTTCTCTATATTTTTAAAAAAATGAAATAAGATATTTCAATTGTTCTACAGCAACATCAAGAACTCATCTAAAATTTTCCATCTTTTAGTTGAAAAAGAAAATAGCGTGTATACTTTGTACTACTCCAATAACTCATGTTAGCAATATGTTCACTACTTGATTCAGAGAGAGAAATTAGCGTGTATTTCTCATGTGCTGGCTTTGTGTTGTACGTGCAACATCAGTGAGAAATTCAAAGAGAGAAATTTTATCAATCTAGATCTAATTTTTTTTACAATTGTTGCAACATATATTTATTATAGAGGATCCAAGTCCACTTCATTTTCCTTTTTGTTGCATCATTTTTTTTTATAATTAATCAAAATGATATATAGAATCAATCTAGTTTTGGTCGATCAAATATTAACTCAGTGATTTGATTTGAAAAATATCGACCCATGTTCCATTTTTACTACTAATATTTTTATAAATTTTTTAGTATATTAATTGACCGCTAATATTTACTTATAAACACGTAAAAATTAAATTCATTTCACTTTTACAAATTAATAAAGTGTATTCGTGTATTTTCATTTTCGATTTTATATTCTAATTGATTTAAAACATAATTTTGTAGATCGAACTCTAATCCTTCAAAATTGGAGGGTTAAAATTAAAGATATAGAGCATATATCATTTTTATCTAACTAGTATTTAAATGCATACCGCATTTAAGATACTGAGAAATTGTATATGTGTTAAAGTTGAACTCAATTAAGGATAGTAAACTCTTGATTGTGTCATATATTAGTATCTAATGTGTGACTCACAACACATCTCTTAATGTCTACAACTAGACATCAATGACATTGTATTTTGAAGATTTGGACATTTGTTGATGGGTGTAATGGATCTAAGTTAGGTTTAGATATTAACTTAGTATTTGAGTTTGAACTTAACTCCTCTACAAAAACTAGTATGTGGAATGATGGTTTCTGTCACTCATAATTTTCATATACTTTGTCAATTAATGATAACTGTGAGAGTTCCAACACAGACTCAGAAATGATAAGGGTTTCCTTCCCTCATAATCTCTATATACTTTTGCACATCACTAATTGTGAGAGTTCCAACACACATTCACAATAAATGACAAAAAAAACTGTAGATACAGACACGAAGCAAATAATTTAATAACAAAAGTCTACGTATACAAAATTTATATATATATATATATATATATATATATATATATATTAACTATCTACTATATGATAAATAATAATGTGATGTATTAGTATTTTACTATTAAAGTTATTTGCCAAAAGTCTACGTATACAATATATATATTTTAATTATCTACTATATGATAAATAATAGTGTGATGTATTAGTATTTTACTATTAAAGTGAGAGTGTGATGTATGAATATTTCGATATATTAATATTCTTTTGTGTGGTCAAAAGAGATTACAGAAATTATATGTAACTATAAATTTTGTTTATCAGACTGAATTTGGATAGACAAATCAATACAATTGATCTAAAATAAGTTACAATACTTTATCTTAAAATTTGAATTTAGACATATTCAACTCAACTTAAAAACTATCTCATATATGAGGTGAAACTGTTACCCACTTATAACTTGTTTAAGTCATATATTTTACTATTCAATATAAGATATTTAACTATTTTTTTTTAGGTCATATATTTCACTATCTAATACGAGACATTTAACAATTGTTTTATATAATAAGTAAAATTAAATTATTACGAATATAAAAGGTATTTCAACTTATTACAAATTTAAAAAATATTGAATCAACTAGCTTGCAAGTATTTACAAGAAAACCAACTCTAGGATTTCGCCTTAAGCCCCACTAAACTTGGGAAATGGGTTTTTTTATCTCATGTTTTTGATAATCACCTTTAACCAATCTTTCTCCATTTTTTTTCAAATTCCAAAACTCTCTCCACATTATGTTTCAACGATCAAGGTATCACACATTATTGCTCATGTTTGTTTCAACATGAAAGGATCTAATAATCCCCAAAACTTGATATATATGGAACACGTTTCTCTTTTATCCAAGTTAAAGTGGGTCAGTGTTTTTAATTCTAGTTAGCCATGAAAGGTATACTCATAATGCACATATAATGCTGAACTTACAATTCAGTGTTTTTTTTCTTTGGCAACTCCTATTCCTTATGTTTTGCTTTCAAAATCTTTTTTTTTTTTTTTTTTTTTTTGTGATAACAAAATCTAATTAATATATTTGCTTGTTTATGTATATGTTATTTTTCAGCTTCAGCAACATTCATTAATGCCAACAAATGCTGATGGAGTTATTGTAGCTATGCCCGTAGCTTACAAAAAGGCTAATGAAGATACCATCATATACGTACGTATAGCTTCTTGATTACTAAGATTTCAATATTTCCATTAAACCCTAGTATATATAATTGCATCTAAATCTAATCATCTATTTGCAAATTTATGATTTTGATTTAATATTTACCACAAATATATATATTCCTTTTTATTTTTTCGTTTCTATGCAAATGAACCCTTTTTTCTTTTGGTATACATATTATTTTGTTTTAGTCCTTATAAAATTTATTAATGTTAGGAATCTATTTATATATTATGTGTGACGCCAACTTGTTGATTTTAATTCTTGTATGATGGAAAAAAATGTATTTATTGCTTTTGATTCTTTATCAATATAATTTTAATTCTATGTAATCCATATGTTTTTTTGAATTATTATGGATTTAGATTGAAAGTTCGCGGAAATCAAGGAAGAAAACAAAAGCATATGCATATGATACAACTATGTGGGATTTCGAACGACGGGCAAGAAAGGACGGCAAAAAATTTGACAATGTATGTATACTTCAAAATTTTAAATAATTTTAAATTGCCCCATTTCATTTTCATTTGGGTATTTTTAGTTTGCAGAGTGTAAAAAGGGAAATAAAAAATTCAAAAATTTAAATTAAAAGAGAGGTGAGTTTTCTTATTTTCATTGAAGTTTTTTTTCTTACGAATTTCCGATATAATTTTGGTAGATGAAAATTATATATTGAGGTAAAGTATTCGGTGCATATATGTTGTTACGGAACAAAGAAGACAAAGGGAAGAAAAATTATTATGCAAGTGGTCATATGACGTTTTAATAATAATTATTTTTAATCTTAGTCCTTAATTTAGATCTAATGATTGTAATTGATAATTTTCAATTTTCACAATATATAGATAAATGTAATGTTTTTACCTTCATAGAGAAGTTGATATTACTATTGAATAATAGTTTTTCATAATTATTGAAGTTGTTTTTACCTTCACAAATTATACTAGAAGAAGAAGAAGAAAATTAACCAAAATTAGAGGAAAAAAATGAAATTTGACACCAATTTAATTAACATTTAATTGCATATATAATATTTGCAACCTTGTTTGATTCATATTTTAGTACATTGTGGATATATTGGCTCACATTGTATCTAACATGTTCTCATTGTAGTGTTTTTCATAGCAAAAATTTAATTCATTAATTACACCTTCTCTATATTGAAATCAATTTGGTTTATTAAGAAAAATAGAAAATGCAAGATATGAGAAAGTTACTTCAAGCTCGTTATACATATTTTCCTCAAAGCAAGCAGAATGTAAGAATCTAATAAATACATATATATAATAAATTTTTCCTTTTTTTAGCACACCAACTTAAAATGTTATTGCTTTCTAATTATTGAAATGAAACAAGTCACTTTAATCACTTTTTTTTTGCAGGTGTATATACATAAAACAGAGAATTTTCAGTGTCGATCATTACAAGAAGTTGAAAGATATGAGAAGAACGGTGAACGGCCAAGTGAATACAACCGAAAAAAAAAACAATTGAAAGAAAATGGAGAAGCTCCTAATGTAAGTTTATGAATTTTGATTGCTATAAGACTTTAATATTTTTCATTATTTTGTGAGTAACAAAATAACTCCATACCCATTAGTTTACTATATTCATACACTTTAAGTACCAACCACTTCCACTTAACTGTGTTCAATATTTTTCATTACTACAGCATGATATATAGACAAAAACATAAATAATAATGATGTATATTACTCTTTAACATTATGTATATTACTCTTTAACATTATATATATTACTCTAACATTTTAAAATTAATGGTAATTTTAATCCCTTTAATTTTATCAACTCACAAAAATTTATGAAACCAGTCTCCTATTTTAAAATATTACAGTTTTACTCATATTTTTTTACTAAAAAATAGTTATGTGACATATATATATCATATCATTTAAAATAGTCAAATCGTTCTTTTGTTAGTTTAAAAATATAAACTTTTAAATTAAAAGAACAAATTCCATGAATAAATCCATAAAAATAGAAGAATAAAATTGCAATTAAATACTTTTTTACTACTATACTTTTTTCAGGAAAATAATGATCGGGAGAATAAGAAAAGAGAGAGAGAAAGTGAAGAACCAGAACAAACAGCTGTTGAAAAATTCCTGGCTGATTCAAGCTATAATCTACTGCACTGGTTTGATGAGGTTAAAAAACATCAATCAAAAGGTAAGTATTAAAGTTTTCAGTAAAATTGCTTATTTCCAAATATTATTTCTTTTATGAAAAGTATATCTCAAATATTTGGGCAGCTTATATCGACAACTTTCTGTTTCAACTTGTTTTAAGAAAGATTTATTAAAAGGTTATTCCAAACTCATACAACAAATGGAGAGGTCCTATCCAACATCCACTAAATCACACAAAATATTACAAATGTTAACAGGTTTCGTCGATTCTAGTGCAAAACACTCAAAAATTAAGTCGATTATTTTGGTCCAAAATGTTGAGAACCAATACGATCTAATTATTGGAAATTTTAGGCAAAACAGGACCATACCTTTAAATTTCATTTAACTTTCACTCAACATTCTCTCTGGCATTTAAATTTCGAAGTTTAATTATGGAAAAACCATAATTACGTACAGTGATTGCATTTTATTATATATAGATATAGATGTCAAATCTAATGACTGTATTAGATTTTTTAGATTATCTTTAAATAATTGTGCAAGTCCAATGAAAATTAACCACGGAGTAAATATTAGTTTTTAGGTAGCATTTGCAAATTTATTCATGTGGCAAATTTTTATTGAATATTTAATAAACTACTTATAATTTTTTGTCTTACTTTTTTATACTTATGATTTTGAGCAAAGATATGATTATAGTTTTTTTCTGTTCAATAGTTGTAGTTTGTTGATTGATCCATTAATTCAGGCCCATTCATTCATTCATTCTTTCCTTTTACTCTCCCTGGCCCCAGAAAGCTCGCCTTTTAGGGGACTTTTATTTTGTTAATTTTTAATAATTTCATTATTTCGGTTAAATAGTCTAAGATTCTTCAAAAAAAAAATTAAATCATCAATGACCCATTGTTCCAAGTGACTGGATTCCATAGAAAATTTGATGTCTTGTTTCATCTTATATGCTTCAGCTATATATTTGCATATGATCAATTCATTATTCCTTTGACTTACTATGTTATTATTATTTTATGTTACTCAAATTAGGTACTACTAGTGGCGCTTCCAACACCTCCATCTCAGAAAAAGATTGATTCAGCTCATTTCATCCGGAAAACTATCAATTTATGTTGAAATATTTGGCTTTTTTATTTTTTTATATATGCACAAGCCATGGATCATATATTTGGATGTTGACAATTTTCCTTGGTTTGAATATTGATGACTGGTTGCTTTATTTCAATTATGTTAAGACATATGCTTAATTGCATTATTCATTTTCTTTGTGATAAATATTGTGAAAACATCTATTTGTTCTTGCCACTATGAGAGATGAGAATGTTTATGAGAAAGTGTGGCTGGTAGTTGTATTAGCCTATGTTTGTTTCTGCGGTTAAATGTTTCTTAAATCGGACTAGTATTTGTTGCAATTACTGCATCACGTAGTTTCATACTTTAAGTAATCTAAGTCATCGATTTGAAATCAGATAATTTAGATTACACGATCCATTTTATACCGTTAGTCAATCTCGATCATTGATTCAGAACGATAGAAACACAATACTAATCCGAATCATTCGTAAGTTTTAGCACACATTGAGAGATGAAGCTACAAATTGAAACTTCATTTGAACACACTATCATTTTCTTTTGAAAGCGAAAACAAACATGCAACTAGTGTGAGGAGAGACATTTGACTTGGACCTAGTAAGGTTTTGGATATCATTTAAATTGGGGTTTGAATTGTTAGCATTTAGAATGAGCGTAGTGCAGAAAAACATATGATTCATTAGATACTTCCTCTGAACTTAAATATATATATAAACAAACAAAAACGCACATATATTTAGTCTAAATTTAGACCAAATTAATATAATTTTTTGCAAACAGTATATAGTTAGTGTGATATTTAAACTTAATCATTTCGTAGAGAACATGGATAATAACTATTTATCATTCAAAAGTGGAATGAGAAGTGAATTATACAATGCATGTGGACATTTTTGTTCAATATATTATTGTATAAGAACTCAAAACTAACCCATCATTTGTTCATTATATTATATATATATATATATATATACACATGGCTGGTCACATAGCTAATTCAGAAGAAACAACAAATTTATATGCAGAACATTGTCCACTTCTGCTACATCTATAATGGGCAAATTCATAGTATATATGATCAAAATATTACTGAGTTTCAAACTTTAGGAATTATAATTTGTAGAAATCCATCCCTGTAAATGGAAAAAGAAACAAAAGCAAATTATCAGCTTCAAATCTTGTGTATGCCAAGAAACCAAAAACTATTGGAAAACAATATGATGCAAAAGACCAAAATAATTAAATAGAGGTTTTCTTTAAATTATAGCTAGTGAATTGAATTAAGAAAAGAGGCTATAATCAAGAACCAAGTAATTAAGAGTAAAATATAACATACAAAAATTCAGCTGATACACTGTCCTTGTTGACACCAGCAGGAAGTGGCCAGACAACCTCATAAGGTCCATATAGTATCTCCCTTTTGTGATATGATGAAAATGAAGCATTTGGACAACCTGCTACTTTCCAAGAACTAGTAGAGCGTCTACCTTTGATAGACAACCTGTCAAAATTCACATATTAGCTTTTTTATTTGAAAGAAATGAGGTCCCAATAATTCTTAATAGTCAGTAAAATCTAATGCAAGTTTTAATATATGTGGCTATTTTGTCTGCATATGTAGCATTTTTGGTTATAGGCATAAAGCTAGAGCTTTAGTAGCCTTATCCTTAGACGGGTCCTGCTCATACGTCAAATGAAATATACCAATAATGTCCAACAGTGAAATTTCTGTTTAGCTTTTTCCTTTTAAGGTTTGTACATTATATAATACAGAAGTCATAAATAAACTTTGTATGCATAAATTGGATCCTCCACAGGACCACATGCACAAATGAAAGGACAGCTAAAATATAGTGGAACTGAAATTAATAATGTCTTGGAAGATATAATGTAATACCATAAATTACAAAGATTATTACAATTCATAAAGTATGAAAATAATGAACTGCTTCTTACTTTTGATCATCAACCTCCACTCTTATGTCACTAACATTGACACCTGGAACTTCCACCATGATAACATATTTACCTTCAGATTCTGCAACATCCATTCTAGGGGACCACTCAATTCCTGCAAAAGAAAAAAAAAAGGGTTACACAAATAATATATACTTCTAACCATTAGCTACTTATATGCAACAACAAAAAGAAAATAGATATCAAAAACGCAAACAAAAAAAGCACAATATTTGATCACAGAGTTCAGCGAATTGTGCCAACGTCTCCGGCTGCAAAGCGGCTGCAGTATCTTTCTATTACAATTCAAGCTTAAAATTTACAATGTATAACTTGTCTTTAAATACTACAGTCCAATTTATTCGCTTCCACTCGAGCGACCAGTTCACTTATCACTAACTATGAGTTATACTCAACATTATATATTAAAACTTTCAAAGTTCAAAATGCTTATTACCAATTTCTGAATGGTGTATTATTTTCTCATTATTTAACCATTCCCCTTGTCTAATCTTTCTGCTTGGCCTAGAAAATGTAGGTGGCTCAAGTGCATCAAAATCATAGCCCTGCATCTTATTCATTGGTTGGACAACTGAATTTGAAAGGGTTGATTCTTTCCTTGCAAGTCTTGCAAAACATGGTGCTTTTGCATAATTTGAAGGACCTTCACATTCAGCACCGTTGGTTTTTGAAGCAACAAATGAAGTTGAGTCACCCTGAAAATTTGTTGTACTATTTAAGCCAATGATAAATCATTTCAAAAGAAAAAATACATAGAATTAACAATGTGAAGTATTTTTATATTAATAGGAACATTATAAGTACCTCTTCAACTGATGTTTGCTTCATAAAATAACCGAAGGAAGAAGTTGCTTGGCGTGCGAAATATACCTTATTGTCACATCTCCTAAGCACAGAATTCAGACTACCACTGCAGTTCTGATCATAGGGAGAGGAAATTAGATGAACAAAACAAATTGCAAACAGATTCATGAAAAATAGGATAACACACATATTACTTTATAGCTTATTTAATGGAGTAAAAACATGTTTTAAGTCTTATTTTATAGGAGATTATGAAACAAGAAACAAGATTAGTGGTATACTAAGAGAGTAGTATAGTAATTTCTATGTGCTAATAACAAGTGCAGCATATGGAAATTCTGAATTAATGTTCTCCAAAGAACTGATTCATTCTTCCTTGTCCTTTTGGTGGAAGAAGGAAAACACACAAATTCTGTTTTGTTAATCATTTCAGTACAGATGATAAATTTGAGAAAGGAAAAAGATGAAGAAAAACTTAGGTTATAGAATTATGAAGTTTCTTGTAGCATATGAAAGTGTATCAATTTGATATGGGTACTCAAACAATTAATTAATTAATTGTAACTAGCATAAGAGACATGCATAATTTGTACAACTATTAATTAATATATTGTTCATACTTATTCCAAAGTCATAAAAAAATTTATCAATACAAGGTAGTAATACTTTTCATAAATGCAAATAATAAAGTGGAAGTTGAAATATTATGTTCGCATATAAGGAAGTTGAAATATCATCATAGATTAGATTACCATAGGCAGAAGATGGGTTGGTGAAATCTCATCACTGGGAGCAAAGTGGGATGCAATTATATCAATTCTGCGTTTCACCAAGTGACTCTCCATGTCTAGTAAATGGTTCTAAAAAAACTTCAGCTAAATGGATAATACAGAATGTGGCAGAGAGTATATATATGCAGAGGGAGTGATTTTTTGTGAATAGAAGATATTATTTTCTGACAAAAAAGATCAATAGTGGGGCCCATTTAATGTAAATATCTCCAAAATGAGACAGAGATCGATGGCACCAGAACTGTGCTAGGAACAACACTATTGGATTTCTTTAAAGTAAACATTAAAGAAAATTATCAAGTAAACTTTATTTGTTTATTTCTTTTTCAACTTAAGCATTCAATTTTCTAATTTCAAAAAACTGTATTAAATAGATAAATGAACGATTATATTTAAACTGTCTACTCTGGATAATAAAATCAGAAGGGGATGTATTTTTGTGAACATGAAAGGCTCGAGACACATCGAAATTTTATTTATGAGTAGGAATGAAATTCAATATTCCAAAATTTACAATTGACACATCAAATGATAGAATATAATAATAATATGGAAAAAATCATAACAATTGTTTCCATTTCAAAGGCTTTTTGTAAAAAAAAAGGACAAAGAGCATTTCTTTAGTATATAAAAACTGCACTCGAATTAAAATAAAATAAATATCACACAGAAGAAAGCAAATGCCACACACAGAACTCAACTTTACTCACATTAAATTGCACATTCAATATAGTACTTTAGCCTCTGATCAAAGTCTTTTTTGTTTTTGCACTATAGTACAATATAATACTGCTACTACTACTATTATTATTATAGTCAGGATTCTAAAATATCAAGCAACATTTCTGTCCAATAATACAAGATAATAGGCTAACAGCCATGATTTTATGCTATAAAGAAGACACGACGCAGAAGAAAGATAAATAAGAACAAATGCTCCAATTCATGCGAAACAGAATCAGAGTTATTATTTCATTAAACTCGCTAGGCTAATTTACAAATGTCCTCATACTCCACGGCTTTAAGTACCCTACCATCATAGGGTCCTTTTTCTATTTGCACCTTAGCACAAAAATGATCTGTATCGACCCCCAGAAGCCTTGCAAGTGATCCACGGTATGCCCCATTGACTACTTTTACACGGCCCCCAACCTGTGGAATCACAGTTTCAAGCTCTTCCTGATCAACTCTTAGCACATGCTTGCTTTCTAGCATTTCTATTTCCCCTACATACTTGTCAATCACCTTTCTCACAACACCCTTTTGCTTGTAGTACCCTTTCTCTGCCAACACTTTGCTCATAACCTTAACAACAATTCCCTCATGCAACCAATAATCCTTCCTGTTTATTTTTTCCTTTTTCCTCTCCTCCTCCCTGATCATTTCTTCCAATGTTGATTTTCCACCACCACTTTCTTTCCTCTTCAGATCGTTTCTAGAATTCCTTTCCTCATATTTCTCTTCCTCAACCTCATCAAAAACCATCACCGATGCCTCACCTTTTTCCTTGGTCATAGGTCTAGCAGATGACCCAAGAGAAAATCCTATCTTAATTCCATCTTCTACATTTAGCTCCCTCGGAGGCTCAACCTGTGAAGGCTGATCAGACTCAGGATTAGATAGCTGCATCAATTGCTCAGCCCTTTCAATCTGTTTCATGATCTCCTTCTCTTGCTTTTCTTCATCTACCAAATCTGCCTTGACTCTCTTATTCTTCATCCTCTCCTTGAAAAGTGTTTCTGAATCTCTATCTATATATGTAATGAACCATCCCTTGGGTGTTTCTTCAACCTTACACTTTCCAGTTCGACCCAAGTGCTTAACAAACTCAGTAAGTGTAGCCCACTGCGTGGAGTTCATATGAACGTGGTTTCTATCATTTATGTATTCATTATAAACTACAGTTGCAGCCACACGGCTGAAACGATGGCTGCGCTTCATATGCTCAAGAAAAGTTGTCTCGAACTCTTCGGTATAGCCCTCAATTATGCGGGTTGGGTTTTGTCCAAAAATTTGCATTTGACGCTGGTGCCCTTCACTCATACAGTGGCATTTAAACCCATTCTCATCACGACACTGCTTCTGGCACATCTGACAATACCACCGAAGCTTCTGCAGTCCTTTTGCTTTAATTCGGTTGGCAATTGCCTTAGGTGTGAGAAAGTCATTTTTCCCCATTGAGAATCTGGATCAACTGTTTCACATCAAACAAAACATTGTTAGTAAATGCTCCCAATGGTTGCTTCCTCCTATACTACTGAGATTATGTTAAAAACATAGACACAGTCACACATATAGAGCAAAAACAAACAACATTGGAGAAATAACTTAATTCTTGAAACATTAGAGCAAGAAGCAACAAATATATTCTTTCTTCAACCTTTGAATTCCATGCATATATCAATGTCCTCATTTAAGACAGCAAGGATCCCCATAGTTTCAGTATAAGTTCCATTCACATTATCATCAAAGTTTAGCAGTACTTCCTACTACATAGAACTAAAATTATGAACATTTGTTTATTGTTTCAGCATGTACAATATGGTTTCCCAAAGGATTTGAATTATCTTCCTTTATCTACTACACGGTTTAGGCATCAGTCAATAGTTCCATATAATATAACTCATAGATTCAACATTAAACAAAACACTAATCACATCAAACAATTCAAGATAATAAAAGGACAAATACGGTCAACAAAAATTGCATCTCTTTGATGTGGGCTTTATCAAGCTACATTTTAATTCAGTGGAGGTAAACTATTTAACTTCAGTACAACAAAATGAGAGATGAAGAAACTAGAAGGTCCTCTTATTCTTCTTTCGTATTTAACTTTTTGACTTACTCTGTCTAGTTGCTCATGCATGTTTTACATTTCATTCCCAGGAAAAAAGCACTAAATAGTAAAGCTAATGCAGTTGATGGTGCCACTAGAGTCAGAGCACGTGGGCGCGGTCCTAGAAGCCAATGTAGGGAGACAAACTTAGATGAAAGTCAAAGATGTAGTTTTCTTATCTGTTATCCTTATGCTACTGTGGTTCATTTTAATTTCCTGCTCATTGAAGCAAAGTTCTGGAATATGTCATACACTTTCATGAATAATGAATATCTTAAGAAAACAATTATCAGAATTTATATTTTATGAAACTTAACAATTTATGTCATTTAGCTGTATTATGATTTAAGCAATTCTCTCAAAAGACAATTAGGGAAATTTTAGGGTTATGATAAAAGGGAGAAATCTGAACCTACGAAGGAAACTTGAAACTGAGCATTACAGAAATTCAACCAACCAAATAGCTATTTCAATCACCAATTGCGTGAAATTAAAATCGAAAAACAGATTATGGTTCATAAATCTAGGATTCCCCTAAGATCGAACTGGAAAACATTCTAATGGGTAAATTAGAAGGAGAAAAATTACCAACAAGTGAAGAAGAAGGAGGAGGAGGCGGCGGATGATGTTTTGATTCCGGCGGCAGGCGCGGGCGCCGCGACGGTGCAAACAGAGAGAATGATGAGACGTAGGCGGTGCAAAGAGGGAGATGAGTTCAGCCTTGCCCGACCGGGCATTAGGTGGGTCTGAAAATGTATTTGGGCTGAATCATTTTTCTTAAGCCCAAATTTCCCTAAGCTTTGGAAAAATCCTCTAATATTTACAGTTTTTTGTATTGATTTTTTATTTTTTTTACAATGTTTTTATTGTTTAATAAATCATCATCCTCATATATATAATGATAGTTAATAAAATTTTACATCCTTATAGAGAATTGAATGTATTAAATGAGATTTTATTTATCTTTCAATAAAACTTAAAATTAGTGAAACTTTATTTTCTTGAGAATCGGCAGAATAAAACTAATAAAATATATAATGATAGTGTAACTTTTTACACTTGCAAATCTTTCAAAATTAACTTTCTGACTTAAATATAATTTCAGTCTCTCAATTTTAACTAAAAAGAATTGTAGTCCTCTTATTTTTAAATTTGTTTCAGAATTATTCTTGGCAATTTAGTTTTAAGTTTATTTTCTATGATGCTTAAAATAACTTATTTTCTATGATAGAAAATGTATTTTCTATCATTTTCATTAACAATGAGATAAGATTACAATCAAGCAGCATTGCTTAGTGGGGAGCTTTGTAAATGAAAACAATTGAGATTTAGTGTCTGGAAACTTTGTAATCAACGCGTGTTTGCATCTTCAAACCCCTTTACCAAACATATGCTTAGTGAGGAACTAGCATGCTTGTATCATTGGTGCAAGGATACTGTTTAAATAAATAGTGGCTGCAGGATTTTGAGACTAAATTCTGAATTCATTTGATTTTAAATGTAGTAATAGAGAGTAAGAATGAAACAATAAAGATTAGGCACACTAAGCATAAGATAGGAGTAAAACTAGGTGACATAGTTCTGCAAGTCTATGTAAAATTTTGTCTCAATTACCAGTGTAATATGCAGAATATGATTTGTAATCTATTAATGGACTTACAAGAGATGGAATCATGAATAGATGGAAGTGGAAACTGTCTTTTCGCAGCTGAGACAAAATTGTGAGCTCAAATATGAACTTAAGAAGAGGTAACAGCAGTTAAAAAATATGTTGAAATTGAAGGGGCTTGAGTTAGAATGGTAAAATAAAGATGAAATATAGAATACAACATATATAAATAGTTCTATCAAGGATTTTATTACATTACATATTAATACAATTTGGCCACTCTAGTCTACTAAATGTATGTGAGAAAAAGTACAACTAGCCATGTTGGAGAGTGCAAGAGTTGCATAATAAAGTTTAGCTGCACCCCTAAGGCTTTAAGACAAGATTGTATACTTACAAATATTACAAAGGGGTTTTGACAATAGGAAACTCAATGAATGGAAATTTGACTAGTTAAACCAACTAAATCAATAGGAAAATGTTTTGCTTGGCCATAATGCAATGTTTAGAAACAACAGTACGATCACACGATAACAATAAAACAACACACATATTAAGAACAACTCATGCATAATCCAATGGTTGCAAGTAAAATAGTAGCAAATACTTGAGGTATCACCCCTCAAAAAACTTCAACAACCAATCACACATCAAAATAAACAACTTCAGTCTAACAAAGTTTGGCAAATTCAGAAGTTTCGTCTTACAAAATAAAATAAACATTTCCAGTTTGCATCCTATAATATTATCCAATTCCTTTCAGCTTTTTCTACTGCAAAAGCAACAGCTACAAACCTATCACAGAAAACTGGTATTAAATTAGAGACTTCTATCAAATTAATAGGAACAACTCAAGGCTCCAAATCCAAACACAACCATGTTGTCAATCTATACTAGAAAATTAATTCATGACTCTACACACAACACCAACACCAGTGAATCCAAATATCTCCCAAAATGTTCACAGTAGCTACACAACCCTCTAAACCCCATCCCATTTACATGCAGTTATGCCATACACAATCAACAACAAAGGATTCAACCAGTTGATTTTCATTTTGTTCTTCCATTTGAAATATAAAATAAGTGTTATTGATATGATTCTTGATTATAGGAAGAAAAGAAAAATGCAAACCATATACCTTTCAGAAACACTTCACAGAAGCACAACAGAGAGAAGTTCTTAACAAATGTTTTCTTGCTTTCTTTTTTTCACAAATGTAATTTGTTTTCTTCCCTCTCAGTTGTTAACTTGCATACCACTTTAGGCTAAGGTAAAATCGAAAACTCAGTATCAAATATGCTCCCCAAATAATGATGACTCTATGAGGTGCTTTTTTGTGTGCATTTTCCTTTTTAATGTATTTTTCTTTGTCTCATTTGCATTAATTTTGTGAGTGAGTGTGTGTATGACAGTTTATTTACTCACTCTTGTTTCAATTATATTTATAAGAAGAAAAAAAAAACTTAGTAATCTTTCGCTTATTAAAGATGATACTTAAGTGTATATAGTTTTATTTTATTTTATATTTTATTTCATGTCAAAATGTAATTACTAACTTACTCCTAATTGTTATTATTAATAATATGGTTATCTCTCGTGACATTAAGAAATTATTGCAATAATATTTTTAGAACAATGTTATTAAATGTGGATATAGATTAGATGTCTTTTATTTATATTTGACGATATATTAAGACAGAGAAATACAAATGTTGTTAATGTATAAAATATAGGACATCGACATCGATAGACACACATAAATATATCTATTTATATATTAGGATTAAATATATAAATATTGTTTATAAAATTGAGAATCGTGTATCTAAATTGTACAATTTATGTTTCAATGCAAAATATTATAAAACAAAATATAATAGGTTTCTACCTTTTTTTATTTATCTTCGTAGATTTATATGAAATGTGTCTAAATTATGTTGAAACAAAGATAAAAAATTGATTAACACTTGTCTGAATTTATATAGGGGTGTTTTTATGCATTGATATATTATAAACATAATTAAATCTTAGTTATCCGAATATGATAAAAACTAATCACTTCCCTCATTGACTGGATATTTGGTTCATCGGTGAATATCAAATCACAAACCCAAATTTTATTAAAAAGCAGATATTTCAAATTACGTTTTTTAATTTAAATCCCCTTACATAGATTAATTTATGCGAACTCAAAATATAAAATTATCATAAGGTGAGATATCACTTTTTTAGATAAGAAAATATTATTATTATCAATGACAATTTTAATGTCGTTCTATTTTTAAAATTGAAACAAGCTTGTAAATCTTATATTTTTAGTAAAAAAAGTAATAAATTAAATTTATTAATGACAATAACACACTATTTAATTAACATCGCATGATTTTAAAAATTTATTGGATAACTGTTGACTAGTAATTGTATATATTATTGATTGTTAGTGTAGTGTGACATACTAGTATAAATTAATAACTAGTAATTGAAAATGGTAAAGCCTAATTATTCGTTTGGTGATCCTCACACATTTTCCATTTCTGATTATTGCAGCTTTATCACAGGCAGACATGTTCGCTTCCGTTCATGCCCAATGAAATTCCTGCGAGTCCTATAAGAGTTGTATTCTCTTGCTGTTTGTCCATCTTTGGCCCCTATTTAATAAATAGTATTTATGAAAATAAAAGCAACACATGTACAATAAGATTAAAGATAAATATTAAAACGATAGAATCTAATCGGAAAAATATGATGAAAATTCTTCTAGTTTATGCTCCAAATAAATAGAAATTGTTGATTCTATTGCAATTTTTCTACATTAGATGATATATAAGTACTTACTTATATGTTATCTAAATTAAAAAAATATATTAACACATGAAATGAAAAAGAAACGAATAAATTAGAAACACATATTAAATATATTATGCCCATGACAAGAGCTAGTCACACAATTAAAATGAAAAATAAACAAGGAACTAAGAAGTAGAGTAAAGTAAAAAAACAATTGTTTTGTCTTGTTAATGACTAAGTTTCATATGCTTCCAACACAATACCTTATCAAAATTAGGTGCATCATTCTATGAATTTGATTGAATACAATATGTTCTATGAATTTGATTGAATACAATATGCACAAATATCAATTAAAATAATGATAAGGCCAAAAATTGCCTTTTTTGGATGTTTTTTTTGGTTTATGTCTATTGTTCTTCGAGGCCTAACAATTTTTATCGTATATTTTTATTGGACTTATGAACCGTATAGAAACTAAAGTATAAAAATATATTTTGGCGAGACTTAAAGCAAGGTGTAACATCGCGCTTTTTCGAGACATTAATTAACGAAATTCTAAACGTAAAGATACAAATTCGTTTTTTTATAAGATTATCTTAAATACTCATTTACTTTAGAACCAATTAATAAGTTTTTCAATTGTATTTTCAAAAATAATGAATCAGAGTATTCACAATTACAAAAAGTAAATTTAATATGTAAAATTAAAGAAACTCCTAAAGCCAAAACTCTTGGCGTTTTACTACCCAAAAATAAATCCTAGTTGGTCATATAACTTTGAATGCTTGTGGAAAATTCTCTCAACTAGTCTAACACCAATACAAAAGTATCTCGAAGCCTCCAACTACATGTTATTGTGTTTCCTCGTATTTCTCCTACTAGGTTGTCCCGCGATATTATTCACTCAAGTAACACTATATGTGACGTCATGTCAAATGTAAAGGTCATCTCCAAATAACAAACACGAAGCAAATAGACATGCATATATAGTTGTTATAGCAAAAATATAAATAAATCACATACTTCACTTAACAGTTAAAATCACAAAACACCAAAGATACAAATCAACCAAAATACACAAATCCTATTTGTTAGAGAATATGTCAATGCATGATTCCGAAATATCACCACCCTGTAGAGCAAATAGTCCCACCGTTGGACAATGTCCCACCCTGTAAAGCATGTTAACTTCTAAATATACAAATAAAGACTTTTTTTAATGATAGTCATACAACTATGTGAATGAAATAGAAGCTAGATTGTTTGACAATTTTTATCTTTTATCAATCAAATATATTTAAGATTTGAATATAATTTTCGTATTTATCTTTTATCTATTTTTAAATTTCGTTATTTATACTTTTTTATTTAATTTCGTCATTTATTATTTTTAACTGAGTCATGTATGTCCTTTTGTCAATAAATATGAGACACTAACGATGTCAAATATTGTCGTATGTTTATGTGGTAGGGAAAACAAAAACGACGACGATGTTTGTTGAAATTCAAATTTTTCATTCGTCTTCTTTAATAAAACCCAATATAGTCTTTATTTTTAACACGAGCTATAAATTAGTCATAAACACATATATATAATCGACACAGTAGATATGGAAGTTGTACATTGCTAACAAATGCTTCACCACACCAATCAAAGAACCCACAATCAATATTCTCAACCCTTTTATTCAAAGGATACACTCAACAAAGATCAGAGAAGAAATTTAAGGTCAGAGTCTGATGGGGACAAAGAAGGAATTGATGACGTGTCTAGTGGGACATATAGTGCACCTAAGGTATGGAGAGTGTATGCTAGAAAATCCAAGAAAGGTGAGCTGGCCCATCACTTATATAGGAGAGAGGTTAGTAAGGAGAAAGGGAACCAATTCTGTTAATTGTTAGTGGAGGAAAGATTCTCTCTTATTGGATTGAGCATAGCTCTCATGAGTAAAAGGAAGGCTTGTTTCCTTTGCTCAATTTCCCTTTATCATCAATAAAATAAATTATCATATGTTCATTACTTTCTCATTAATTCTTACTATCGCATTTATAAATTGAGGACCTATCAATTTGGTCCGACCTGCCGGATTCATTACAAACCAGTGAGTGTATGAATTTTTGGTGAATGCCCCCAAAGAAGAAGATGGAAAACAAGGTTCATGCATTGGAGAACCGAATGTCAACCCTCGAGGTTGCAATTGCTGAGATGCGAGTTCAAGCTGTTGCAGATCAAGAAAGGCTCATCTCGCTCATCACTCAAATCACTCCAAGCAAGGACATGGGTGATTCTGTCAAACAGAAGAGTGATCGAGACTCAAATCACGCTGACGACGAGCAAATCAAGAAGCTGATCCGGAAGATGCAGGGAGATAAGCTTGATGAATTCCGTCAATCGGTGAAAAAGATTGAACTTCCAATGTTCACCGGTGATGATCCCGCCGGTTGGATTGCTCGAGCGGAGGTCTATTTTTCGAGTGCAGGATACGAGCCTGAGATCAAGGTTAGTTTGGCTCAACTCTGTATGGAAGGATCTACCATCCATTTTTTCAAAGCGCTTGTTGAAGATGAGACTGATTTGACTTGGGAAGATTTCAAAGATGCGTTGTTGGAGAGGTACGGCGGTCTCGGTGATGGGAGCGTGTTTGAGCAACTCTCATCGTTGAAGCAGGAAGGCAGTGTGGAGGAATACATCAAGGAGTTCGAGAGGTTGGTTGCACAGGTAGAAGCTGATGAATCTAGCACGTGTTGTGGAAGCAGATGTACAGGAGAAGGGGATTGGCTGGAATGGGCCTCGCGATTATGGGCCTAAGGGATCCGGGTCAGGTTTTACTTATAGATCCAACCCTAATTCAGGAACCGGGTCAACTCAACCAGGACAAGCGCGAAACAGCGATTGGGTCGTAGTCAAGGGCTCCAACGACGGCGGAGAGAAAGCAGGAAACGGGTCAAATCAGAAGTTTGCAACCCGTCAAAACCCACGACGATCTGTTCCCCGTGATCGTGGGATCCGTCATATCTCAGCCCACGAGACTCAGCCCACGAGATTGCAGAAAGGCGGCAGAAAAACTTGTGTTTTAAGTGCGGTGGCGCCTATCATCCTCGTCACCAATGCCCAGATCGTCATCTTCGTGTAATTGTGACGGAGGACGACGACGACGACGAGATGCAAGTCCTTGCAGCTGATACAGAGGAGGAAGATGAACAAGGAGTTGAACTCAGCATTATGAGTTTGGCTCAGATTGATAATCCGAGTCCCAGGGAGTTAGGGAATGTGCGCACCATCAAGTTAAAAGGGCAAGTGCAAGGAGTACCCTTGTTGGTGTTGGTAGACAGTGGTGCGACACATAATTTCATTTCGCACAAGCTGGTGAGGTCAATGGGATGGCTAGTGGAAGGAACTACTCCCCTCAATGTCAAATTGGGGGATGGGTTTAAAGTGGTGGCACAAGGAGTTTGCAGGAAATTGGTGCTGGATTTGGGGAACATGACATCTACAATTGATGCTTGGTTATTCGATTTGGATGAAATTGACATTGTCCTCGGAATGTCTTGGTTAGCTTCCATTGGGGGCATGTGGGTCGATTGGGCACAAAAGGTGTTGCGTTTCCCCATTGACTCTCAATGGGTGGAGCTGTGTGGAGAAGGCAGTGAACATAAACACCACGTGGGCTTGCAGAGTTTGTTGGGAAGACCCAAGCTATGGTATAGGGGAATGTTGTTATCTACAAGAGCACAAGGGGAACCAAAGGGTCTTGAGTTGAGTAGAACAGTCAATGATTCACATCTGACCCCTTCTCTTCAGATTCATGGGCTAGTGGCGAAGTACTTGTTAAAATATTATATTAGAATGTAAATAATTAGATTAGATGAGTTGTAAGTATTTTGGCCCGTTAGTATTACTGTCTATTTGTATTCCTTTCATTATGTTTATCTATATAAAAAAAACTTCTGCTGTGTAGTTGAAACACACGGGTTATTCAACATGTCTCTCAATACTCTTTGTATTCAACATGGTATCTAGAGCCTCTTGAGAGACAACCCTATTCGTCAACTACCCGGTGGACCCACTGTCTCCGGTGAATAGTTTCTTTTTCCGGCAAACCGTGTTCTCAACTCCGGTTTTCTCCTCCCTGCCTCTGATAAGCTGATTCCTAAATTTTTGTCCATCCGTCCACGCTCCGCCGTCACTGCCGTTGCTGTCCCCAACGACTTTTTCCGACGAACGACCACTCCAGCAGCGTTGCACACCCCAGACCGGCCCACCCCTATTCCGGTGATTGATGAACTCTTAGATGAATTATACGGTGCTTATTATTTCTCAAAGTTAGACCTCAAATCGGGATACCATCAAGTGAGAGTTAAGACTGAAGATGTGCACAAAACTGCATTCCACACTCATGAAGGCCATTACGAATATCTCGTAACACCGTCCGGATTGATGAATGCACCCTCGACGTTTCAAGCCCTAATGAATGACATTTTTAAGCATCTTCTAAGAAAATATGTGCTGGTATTTCTTGATGACATATTAGTGTACAGTCCCAGTTTGGAATAGCATCTCCATCATGTATCCTATGTACTGAACATTCTGCAGCAGCAAGGTCTGGTGGCTAATAGAAAGAAATGCATTTTGGCGGAGCCTAGTGTTGAATACCTGGGTCATATCATCTCTAGAGAAGGGGTAGCGATGGACCCCGCTAAGGTGTTGAATGTTTTACAGTGGTCCCCTCCAAAGAATGTGAAAGGAGTGCGAGGGTTTTTGGGGCTTATGGGCTATTACCGTAAATTCATCAAAGACTATGGCAAAATGGCGAGGCCATTAACTGAGCTGACGTAGCGGGACAATTTCAAGTGGGGAGAGGGTGTTGAGTAAGCCTTTCAACTGTTAAAGCAAAAGGTAACGTCTGCCCCTGTTATAGCACTTCCAGACTTTCAGAAAAAGAATTCGTTATTGAGAGTGATGCTTCTGGGAATGGGTTGGGTGCTATCTTAATTCAAGAAGGGAGGCCAATTGCTTATTTTAGCAAAGCCTTAGGGGAGGGCAATTTGACCAAATCAGCATATGAAAAAGAGCTTATGGCGGTGGCTCTTGCTATCCAACATTGGCGTCCCTACCTGATAGGGCGAAAATTTACGATGTGTACCGATCAAAAGAGTCTAAAATAGCTGTTATCACAGAGGATTTGCACCATGAATCAACAAAATTGGGCAGCAAAACTTCTTGGATATCATTTACAATCCCAGACTTGAGAATAAAGGTGCAGATGCATTGTCCCGTATGCATGATAGTGGGGAAATGACTTCCTTGATACATGTCCCAGAGTGGTTAGGTAAAGCTGAAGTGATTGAAGAGGTCCACAAAAATGTTGCTCTACAGAAAGTCATTTCTGCGCTCAAGGAGAACAAAGCGGTTCGGTTTGGGTTTTCTTATGTGTGAGGGGTGTTGTTGTATGTTCGGTTTGGGTTTTCTTATGTGCGAAGGGTGTTTTCTACAGAAAGTCATTTCTGCGCTCAGCCGTTGCCAACTCCGGAACAGATTTGGGAAGATGTATCGATGGACTTTATCACCAATCTTCCTAAATCCAAGGGGTTTGACGTGATCTTTGTGGTGGTCGATCGGCTGTCCAAATACATCCATTTCATTCATCTCAAGCGTCCTTTTAATGCCCATGTGTTGGTCGAGGTGTTTACAAAGGAGATAGTGCGACTGCATGACATTCCCTCTTCTATTGTGAGTGACCGCGACCCTATCTTTGTAAGCAACTTCTGGTGTGAACTGTTTAAATTACAGGGGACATTGTTGAAAATGAGCACTGCTTACCACCCACAGACGGATGGACAAACAAAGGTCATTAACCGTTGCTTGGAGACATATCTTCGCTGTTTTATTGCTGATCAGCCTCAGACGTGGGTAATTTGGCTGCCGTGGGTTGAGTACTGGTACAATACAACGTACCACGTCTCTACGGATTCGACTCCTTTTGAATTGGTTTATGGGAGGCCACCGCCAGCCCTCACGCGGTTCCTTCGAGGGGAGACCAAGGTAGAAGCTGTAACAAGGGAACTTGTTGATCGTGACGAGGCTTTGAGACAATTGAAGTACCATCTCGATCAAGCTCGTGGACGCATGAAGGACCAAGCTGACAAGAAAAGAAGAGATGTGAGCTTCAAAATTGGTGAATGGGTTTTTCTCAAATTAAGGCCACATGTGCAGAATTCTGTTGAAGCACACATCAATCCGAAGCTTGCTCCAAGATACTATGGGCCTTTTGAAATAACAGCACGGGTTGGTGCAGTTGTGTATCCTCTCCAGTTACCTGTTACAGCACGCATTCATCCGATGTTCCATGTTTCATTGCTTAAGAAGGCGAAGCAATTACCGGGTTGAGAATGAGTTACCCCCGAGCCTCGACGGTGATCCTACTGCACCATGGGAACCAGCAGCAGTGCTTGCCACTCGCACTATCACTAAGGAGGGGTCGGACGTCAAACAATTGCTCGTTCATTGGAAAGGCAAGTCTGTTGAAGAAGCCACATGAGAGGATGAGTTTGTAATGCTAACACAATTCCCAGCCCTCAGACTTGAGGACAAGTCTTTGACTCAAGGGGGAGTATTGATGGGGACAAAGGAAATGATGACGTGTCTAGTGGGACACATAGTGCACCTAAGGTATGGAGAGTGTATGCTAGAAAATCCAAGAAAGGTGAGCTGGCCCCATCACTTATATAGGAGAGAGGTTAGTAAGGAGAAAGGGAACCAATTCTGTTAATTGTTTGTGGAGGGAAGATTTTCTCTTATTGGAGTGAGCATAGCTCTTAGGAGTGAAAGGAAGGCTTATTTCCTTTGCTCAATTTCCCTTTATCATCAATAAAATACATTATTATATGTTCATTACTTTCTCATTAATTCTTACTATCGCATTTATAAATTGAGGACCTATCAGAGTCGGTCCAAGGTTGAGAGACATAAAGCCCCCTTGTGTAAGACCCTCATTTTTCTCTATTATTAGTAGTGTGTGAAATATATTTTATTTTTCTCAAATAATTTATAATGTGGTTGTTATTATTTTATTCTTTATTCAGCTATTATTTTTTAAAAGTATATATGTGTATGACATGATTTATTTAATTTGACTAAATATTTTTGCTAAGTATTTGAAAAAAAAAAGCTTATAATAACAACAATAATGATAGAAAAGAAAGAAGCACGAAGTGGGAAACAGACGTTAAAAACAAAATTACATTAATTTGGACAGTGGACTTAGTTTGATTTGAAAACAACACGTTCCCCAACTCTAGTGATAGAAAAAAAAAATCGACGTCTCTTATTCACAATATGAATACTCATACAACATTTGCGAGAAAGAAAGAAAAAGAAAGGCGTTAGGAGAGAAAAAGGAAGAAATTCAAGAAAACCTCTAAAGGAGTTAGTGATCCATCCCCTAAAGTAAGAACTCTTTAATTACGATCATATTAACTTTGTCTAACCACTTTTTATTGTTAGTAGAACAAAATCCCTTCTTGATCTTTTGGAATTTTTTTTTTGATTTTTATGGTAAAGTTGTTATTGTTGTTACTGGTCAAAAACTGATTTTAGTAAATGACTTTATGATGATGGATAATTTTGAAAATGATATTTGATATTATTATTATTATTATTATTATTATTATTATTATTATTATTATTATTATTATTATTATTATTATTATTATTATTATTATTATTTAATAAATGACTTTATGATGATGGATAATTTTGAAAATGATATTTGACATAATTGGTTCCCTTTCTCCTTACTAACCTCTCTCCTATATAAGTGATGGGGCCAGCTCACCTTTCTTGGATTTTCTAGCATACACTCTCCATACCTTAGGTGCACTATGTGTCCCACTAGACACGTCATCATTTCATTTGTCCCCATCAATACTCCCCCCTTGAGTCACAGACTTGTCCTCAAGTCTGAGGGCTGGGAATTGTGTTAGCATTACAAACTCGTCCTCTCATGTGGCTTCTTCAACAGACTTGCCTTTCCAATGAACGAGCAATTGTTTGACGTCCGACCCCTCCTTAGTGATAGTGCGAGTGGCAAGCACTGCTGCTGGTTCCCATGGTGCAGTAGGATCACCGTCGAGGCTCGGGGGTAACTCATTCTCAACCCGGTAATTGCTTCGCCTTCTTAAGCAATGAAACATGGAACATCGGATGAATGCGTGCTGTAGCAGGTAACTGGAGACGATACACAACTGCACCAACCCGTGCTGTTATTTCAAAAGGCCCATAGTATCTTGGAGCAAGCTTCGGATTGATGTGTGCTTCAACAGAATTCTGCACATGTGGCCTTAATTTGAGAAAAACCCATTCACCAATTTTGAAGCTCACATCTCTTCTTTTCTTGTCAGCTTGGTCCTTCATGCGTCCACGAGCTTGATCGAGATGGTACTTCAATTGTCTCAAAGCCTCGTCACGATCAACAAGTTCCCTTGTTACAGCTTCTACCTTGGTCTCCCCTCGAAGGAACCGCGTGAGGGCTGGCGGTGGCCTCCCATAAACCAATTCAAAAGGAGTCGAATCCGTAGAGACGTGGTACGTTGTATTGTACCAGTACTCAACCCACGGCAGCCAAATTACCCACGTCTGAGGCTGATCAGCAATAAAACAGCGAAGATATGTCTCCAAGCAACGGTTAATGACCTTTGTTTGTCCATCCGTCTGTGGGTGGTAAGCAGTGCTCATTTTCAACAATGTCCCCTGTAATTTAAACAGTTCACACCAGAAGTTGCTTACAAAGATAGGGTCGCGGTCACTCACAATAGAAGAGGGAATGTCATGCAGTCGCACTATCTCCTTTGTAAACACCTCGACCAACACATGGGCATTAAAAGGACGCTTGAGATGAATGAAATGGATGTATTTGGACAGCCGATCGACCACCACAAAGATCACGTCAAACCCCTTGGATTTAGGAAGATTGGTGATAAAGTCCATCGATACATCTTCCCAAATCTGTTCCGGAGTTGGCAACGGCTGAGCGCAGAAATGACTTTCTGTAGAAAACACCCCTCGCACATAAGAAAACCCAAACCGAACCGCTTTGTTCTCCTTGAGCGCAAAAATGACTTTCTGTAGAGCAACATTTTTGTGGACCTCTTCAATCACTTCAGCCTTACCTAACCACTCTGGGACATGTATCAAGGAAGTCATTTCCCCACTATAATGCATACGGGACAATGCATCTGCACCTTTATTCTCAAGTCCGGGATTGTAAATGATATCCAAGAAGTTTTGCTGCCCAATTTTGTTGATTCATGGTGCAAATCCTCTGTGATAACAGCTATTTTAGACTCTTTTGATCGGTACACATCGTAAATTTTCGCCCTATCAGGTAGGGACGCCAATGTTGGATAGCAAGAGCCACCGCCATAAGCTCTTTTTCATATGCTGATTTGGTCAAATTGCCCTCCCCTAAGGCTTTGCTAAAATAAGCAATTGGCCTCCCTTCTTGAATTAAGATAGCACCCAACCCATTCCCAGAAGCATCACTCTCAATAACAAATTCTTTTTCTGAAAGTCTAGAAGTGCTATAACAGGGGCAGACGTTACCTTTTGCTTTAACAGTTGAAAGGCTTACTCAACACCCTCTCCCCACTTGAAATTGTCCCGCTTCGTCAGCTCAGTTAATGGCCGCGCCATTTTGCCATAGTCTTTGATGAATTTACGGTAATAACCCATAAGCCCCAAAAACCCTCGCACTCCTTTCACATTCTTTGGAGGGGACCACTGTAAAACATTCAACACCTTAGCGGTGTCCATCGCTACCCCTTCTATAGAGATGATATGACCCAGGTATTCAACACTAGGCTCCGCAAAACTGCATTTCTTCCTATTAGCCACCAGACCTTGCTGCTGCAGAATGTTCAGTACATAGGATACATGATGGAGATGTTATTCCAAACTGGGACTGTACACTAATATGTCATCAAGAAATACCAGCACATATTTTCTTAGAAGATGCTTAAAAATGTCATTCATTAGGGCTTGAAACGTCGAGGGTGCATTCATCAATCCGAACGGTGTTACAAGATATTCGTAATGGCCTTCATGAGTGTGGAATGCAGTTTTGTGCACATCTTCAGTCTTAACTCTCACTTGATGGTATCCCGATTTGAGGTCTAACTTTGAGAAATAATAAGCACCGTATAATTCATCTAAGAGTTCATCAATCACCGGAATAGGGAACTTATCAGGAATAGTTACCTTGTTAAGAGCACGGTAATCTACACACATCCGCCATGACCCGTCTTTCTTCTTCACGAGTATCAATTGACTAGAAAATGCATTTTGGCTAGGACGGATGACTCTGGACTGCGGCTACTCTCTGATTTGATTCTCTATTTCATTCTTGTGGTGGTAAGGATACCTGTAGGGGCGAACATTAACAGCGCCAGCTCCCTCCCTGAGATGAATAGCATGCTCTTGTCTTCTCTTAGGAGGTAACCCTTGTGGCTCTGCGAACACCTTTGAGTACTTCGCCACTAGCCCATGAATCTGAAGAGAAAGGGTCAGATGTGAATCATTGACTGTTCTGCTCAACTCAAGACCCTATGGTTCCCCTTGTGCTCTTGCAGATAACAACATTCCCCTATACCATAGCTTGGGTCTTCCCAACAAACTCTGCAAACCCACGTGGTGTTTATGTTCACTGCCTTCTCCACACAACTCCACCCATTGAGAGTCAATGGGGAAACGCAACACCTTTTGTGCCCAATCGACCCACATGCCCCCAATGGAAGCTAACCAAGACATTCCGAGGACAATGTCAATTCCATCCAAATCGAATAACCAAGCATCAATGGTAGATGTCATGTTCCCCAAATCCAGCACCAATTTCCTGCAAACTCCTTGTGCCACCACTTTAAACCCATCCCCCAATTTGACATTGAGGGGAGTAGTTCCTTCCACTAGCCATCCCATTGACCTCACCAGCTTGTACGAAATGAAATTATGTGTCGCACCACTGTCTACCAACACCAACAAGGGTACTCCTTGCACTTGCCCTTTTAACTTGATGGTGCGCACATTCCCTAACTCCCTGGGACTCGGATTATCAATCTGAGCCAAACTCATAATGCTGAGTTCAACTCCTTCATCATCTTCCTCCTCTGTATCAGCTGCAAGGACTTGCATCTCGTCGTCGTCGTCCTCCTCCGTCACCATTACACGAAGCTGACGATCTGGGCATTGGTGACGAGGATGATAGGCGCCACCGCACTTAAAACACAAGTTTTTCTGCCGCCTTTCTGCAATCTCGTGGGCTGAGATATGACAGATCCCACGATCACGGGGAACAGATCGTCGTGGGTCTTGACGGGTTGCAAACTTCTGATTCGACCCGTTTCCTGCTTTCTCTCCGCCGTCGTTGGAGCCCTTGACTACGACCCAATCGTTGTTTCGCGCTTGACCTGGTTGAGTTGACCCGGTTCCCGAATTAGGGCTGGATATATAAGTAAAACCTGACCCGAATCCCTTAGGCCCATAATCGCGAGGCCCATTCCAACCAATCCCCTTCTCCTATACATCTGCTTCCACAGCACGTGCTAGATTCATCAGCTTCGCACGTGAGATTGGACCTAGCGCTTTGAGGCTACGAACTCTTCCTCGTATCCCATCACGGAGGCCATGGATGAAATACCCAACAAATTAAGCTTCTGGTAAACGATCTACCTGTGCAACCAACCTCTCGAACCCCTTGATGTATTCCTCCACACTGCCTTCCTGCTTCAACGATGAGAGTTGCTCAAACACGCTCCCATCACCGAGACCGCCGTACCTCTCCAACAACGCATCTTTGAAATCTTCCCAGGTCAAATCAGTCTCATCTTCAACAAGCGCTTTGAAAAAATGGATGGTAGATCTTTCCATACAAAGTTGAGCCAAACTAACCTTGATCTCAGGGCTCGTATCCTGCACTCGAAAAATAGACCTCCGCTCGAGCAATCCAACCGACGGGGTCATCACCGGTGAACAGTGGAAGTTCAATCTTTTTCACCGATTGACGGAATTCATCAAACTTATCTCCCTGCATCTTCCGGATCAGCTTCTTGATTTGCTCGTCGTCAGCGTGATTTGAGTCTCCATCACTCTTCTGTTTGACAAAATCACCCATGTCCTTGCTTGGAGTGATTTGAGTGATGAGCGAGATGAGCCTTTCTTGATCTGCAACAGCTTGAACTCGCATCTCAGCAATTGCAACCTCGAGGGTTGACATTCGGTTCTCCAATGCATGAACCTTGTTTTCCATCTTCTTCTTTGGGGGCATTCACCAAAAATTCATACACTCACTGGTTTGTAATGAATCCGGCAGGTCGGACCAAATTGATAGGTCCTCAATTTATAAATGCGACAGTAAGAATTAATGAAGAAAGTAATGAACATATGATAATGTATTTTATTGATGATAAAGGGAAATTGAGCAAAGGAAACAAGCCTTCCTTTTACTCCTGAGAGCTATGCTCAATCCAATAAGAGAGAATCTTCCCTCCACTAACAATTAACAGAATTGTTTCCCTTTCTCCTTACTAACCTCTCTCCTATATAAGTGATGGGGCCAGCTCACCTTTCTTGGATTTTCTAGCATACACTCTCCATACCTTAGGTGCACTATATGTCCCACTAGACACGTCATCAATTCCTTCTTTGTCCCCATCAGACTCTGACCTTAAATTTCTTCTCTGATCTTTGTTGAGTGTATCCTTTGAATAAAAGGGTTGAGAATATTGATTGTGGGTTCTTTGATTGGAGTGGTGAAGCATTTGTTAGGCAATGTGCAACTTCCATATCTACTGTGTCGATTCTGTATATGTGTTTATGACTAATTTATAGCTCGTGTTAAAAATAAAGACTATATTGGGTTTTATTAAAAAAAACGAATGAAAAATTTGAATTTCAACAAACATCGTCGTCGTTTTTGTTTTCCCTACCACATACACATACGACAATATTTGACATCGTTAGTGTCTCATATTTATTGACAAAAGGACATACATGACTCGGTTAAAAATAATAAATGACGAAATTAAATAAAAAAGTATAAATAACGAAATTTAAAAATAGATAAAAGATAAATACGAAAATGATATTCAAATCTTAAATATATTTGATTGATAAAAGATAAAAATTGTCAAACAATCTAGCTTCTATTTCATTCACATAGTTGTATGACTATCATTAAAAAAGTCTTTATTTGTATATTTAGAAGTTAAATATATCTGTTTGATGAAACACAAATTATAGACAATAGACAAATGCATGCATTACTAACTAAACAATACGACAACACAATTTACTTTACAAACAGAATATCAAT
The DNA here is from genome assembly GCA_037974755.1 of Cicer yamashitae. NCBI lineage: Eukaryota > Viridiplantae > Streptophyta > Magnoliopsida > Fabales > Fabaceae > Cicer > Cicer yamashitae. The sequence goes on from JBBPBQ010000004.1 coordinate 49,135,411, forward strand.
TTAATTTAACAATTGACACAAACACATTTCATGGATTGTATTTTATCATGTCAAATATAAATCATTTTTCAGTACAAATAGAGTTTTTAACACACAATATTGATGGGGCTTGAGTTAGAATGCTAAAATAAAGATGAAATTTAGACTAAGAGCAAGTCAAGTGGCAAAAACACAAGCTTGATCCTTGAATTTAGAGATATATAATCAACATTGGAGACTATGTAAAAGTTTTCTGCACAACAAAATTTTACATCAACACAGTGAAGTTGTAGCGCCTTATTTAAGTTGATTTATGATACAGGATATAACATATATAAATAGTTCTATTTGGCCACTCTAGTCTACTAACTGTATGTGAGAAAAAGACCAACAACAACTAGCCATGTTAGAGAGTGCAAGAGTTGCATAATCAAGTTTTGCTGCACCCCTAAGGCTTTGAGACAGGATTGTATACTTATAAATGAGATTACTGGAAATTTGACTAGTTAAACCAACTTAAGGAACCATAAGGTGAACTATTGGTGTCCTAACTTCAGCCTACATAATTAATATATGATACAACAAAAATTATGCAAACAACTATATTTTCTCTTATCAGGGAAGTGCAATGATCAGAGAATTAAACAGACTCAATACCAAGAACATAATTGGTTTCATTGGAAGCTTAATAATGGAATGAGAACACAATAACTAAATATATGTATTACTAGCACTATATCATGCAAAAATAACCATATTCTAATTCTTGTTCTTGGTAAACAAAACATCAACAAGAATTGCAAATTAAAATAAATAAAAAAAGCAAACAAAACCAAGATTTCCCTAAATTTCTAATATGATGATAGAAGTGACTTTTGTTTACTCCACCATTATCAATCACGTTATCCTCTTCACAAAGTACTTAATGGCAAACGAGGTTGTTTTTTTTAAAATAGGCGGGATTTTGGGACGAACCTGAGAATAGGGTTTTGTTGTAGATCTCTTAAGAGTCCATCTCATCTTGATAACTAATTTTCTTTATTAAAATTGCTGGAGGAAGGTCATAACCAAGAGCATAGTCACTAGCTTTTAAAAGATTTCCCAGATGAGTCTTGATTTTAAATCTTGTGTCATTCTTTCCAAAATCTTCCACACGAGCAACCTCAACATTAGCTGAACCATATTCTGTGCCATCAATAATAACCATCTCAGATGAATGAACCTCGTCCACATTTATCACAACATATTTCACTAATTGTTCACTAGTGAATAAATAATTGAAGGTTTCACTCCAATACTCATAACCACATAACAAACGCCGCTTCAATGTAAAAGGATCAAGCAAAGTATACGCTTTATGTAATTCACAAATTTACGAGCATCATCATACATAGGGAAAAAGAAAGAAAAACCTTGATCAAACGGTTCGATTTTCATCACGAAAAGAAGAACACCAGAATTCTTCAGAGTGATCTGCTTCATATCAAAGAAAGTGCGCAAATGAGAAACGTGCTGCTGACTCATCTTACCCTCTTGGTTTGGAATGGGGCTAATTTATTTATGATGGTAGGAAATTCTTTTGTCGAAAGAAGTAATAATCATGCATTGGAGTTATTATTAGAGGAATTATGGGGGAGAAGATTAAGGAGGTATCAAGGAATATTGCTATTTTTTTTTTTCTTTCAAAAAACGGTCTGGGTCTCAAGATGTAAACTGTGACCCCAATTTATTCCACCACCCAACGAACCGTTATTCACCAAAACGCAGGTCTGGGTCTGGGTCTCAGTCTCAGTCTCAGAATAAATTCATTAACACTAAACAATCTAAAAAAAAAAGTATTACACCCTACTTAATATTAAAATCTACTAATAAATGAAAGATTATAAAATTTAAGAAATATATTATGATTCACTTTGGAGTTTAACTTTTGCATTCTGAACATGATAATATATATTATGGTCTCCGTAAGTTATTATCGAACTAAAGCAAAATAGTTCAGTTTTTTTTATCTTTGTATATATAACTCATATTCCTATTAGTTTTTAATTTGTGTTAGGTTTTTAATTGAGTTGCATAAACTAAGGGTCAATTTTAGTTTTTTCGTTTGCTTGAGTTAGTAAAAAAATTAACTAAAATCAGAAAGAAAGAAGAAATAACATAATTTTTCGTAATCCAAATCGTCCCGTGATCGCCCCATTTTTTAATATAGTGAAATTACTCCATTCATTGATAAAACAGTAAGAATGCAATGTGGTGAACATTTAACTAAACACTCATCTTCAAAAGTTGCATTTCACAATTATTTCATATCCATGTTCCATTTCAAAAGTAGCATTTTATGATTTTTTTTCTTGAGTTTTATGAAATCAAATTATGTATTGACAAACTTAAAATTTGAGTTTGACAGAAAGAAAATAAATGATATTGATAACATTTATTTGATTCATTTGGAAAATTCAAATTCTGAGTTATATAAAATTATTTACTTGTTCTGAAAATATAGAAATAATCACTATAGCAAATAATTTTATAAAACTCAGAATTCGAATTTTCCAAATTAAATCAAATTCATGTTATCAGTTCATTTGTTTTCTGTAAATCTCAAATTTTAAGTTTGTCAATAAATAAATTGATTACATAAAACTCCATTCAATTTTCTTCAACTTCAATTGTTTGGTAAAATTTAAACTTCAATTATTTTGTAAATGATCGGTTGAGTATTAAAGTCTTCTCAATCTTGGAATAAGACATCATTCTAATTTATGGCATGTCATAGACTCAGCTTGTTTTTAGTCTTCAATTTGAGACTTGAGTCTAATATAAACGGGAAAACCTACTTAAAAACACATTTCATATTAATTAACATCTTTAGCATACATTTGAACATAGACCCCATCAGAATTTGGTTTTATGATATTATACTTCAATTCTAATTTATGACAAACAAAAACGGACAAAATAGGCAGCATCAAACTCATTTCATAACAAATTAATCCTTGAAAATAACTAAATTATATACTCAGAAAGGTGCTCAAATAAAACGAGTGCTGAAGGAACAATTCAAAAATGATAATATCGTTATATGGCCCAAAAGTATTAAGAAAACATGCCCTATATTAGAAATCAGTATGCTAATTAAGCGATCCGGCATTCTGCAAACAATCTACACAGCCGATTTACATGTCTAATGCTCAAAGTTGCAGTACAATAACTTCCTCCATAACACAAATGTTGTTCCAACATAATATTCTCATCACGACATAAAGAAAACCCTAATAAGATAATGATTCAAGGTTGTACAAGCAACAATTACTTCCAAGGTACGAGCTGTTATAAAATTTCCGACGTCCATATCTTCAAAGCTCCAGCAAGAAGAAACCTGACACAATTTGAATGTATTTAGAAAACAGTAAACAATAGATATGTGAGTTACACACAGATCAATCAAGAAAAATAAAGCCTACTACAAGATGAAGTAGGACAAACATATACTAAAGACTCAAGGTATTGGGTACAACTGTACTACAGCAATGTTAAATTTTACGATTACTATTACTCAACGGACAATGAGTGGAGTCATTTAGTCTTTTGTACTTCGGGGAATAAGATATATTGCTGGTTGAGTGAGGACTCATCATCGTCTCCTTGTGCCAATGGTTACAGACTTTAAAGAATAAGATATACTGTTGATGGGTTCCTCTTACAATAATTTACTGAATCGTAGTCTCAAGTTCATCAGATTTTCTTAAATGTACAAAAGCTTATTAGTTTAACAAAAAATAGAATCAATGCCATGTCATATTATTGCCAATTATAAATTCTCAATAAGATTCATCCTCGTCCTAACCATCATGGAACAAGAATAAGCTTGCCCTTGCAGCAAACATCCTATCCTCAAGGTCTGAAAACCATTAGCACTAGGGGAGGGGATGATTATAAAAACTCATAACGAAACCAAGCAGTTGAAAAAAGCTCCCTGGTTCACAGGCCATGTTCCCGAAAGAAAATACTATGGCTGAAAAAATAAAATTTGTTATTTGTTATTGATATACTAAATGGGTCAACAACTAAATTTGGGACCAAATACATCAACTTTTATTGACTCACGTTTGTTTATATATAGGAACAGAGGGAGTACATACCAGGCCCATCTAGTGAGAGGACCATTTTTATGACAGAAGTGAAGATTAAGTTATTTAATGGTCAGATACTCAGATGACATTATGTTCATGTCTTAACCATTCTGATTTGATACAATGTTCGTAACTTACTCATTTCACTCTAACATAAAAAAGACTTCATCCCTTGATGTCATACAGACAAATATACAGATTTATATGTATGCACGGTTCTACTATGCGGGTAGCAGAACAATGATTTTAACATTTTGTAGGAGTGATGACGTAAATGCTGCAACATCTACATGCCACAGAAAACCCATATTTAGTAAGAGACTTCTATCAAATTAATAGGACAACCTCAAGTCTCCAAATCCAAACACAACCCTGTTGTCTATCGATACTAGAAAATCCCTTAGCATTGCACATCGATGACTCTACATGCAACACTAGAGAATCCAAATATTTCCCAAGATTTTTATGATACCTACACAACCTTCCAAACCCCCTTTACATGCAGTTTTGCCATGCACAATTATATGCAAAGAATAAGTAATTCAGATATGAATTCACGGCCAACATAAACACTGATTTTCTCGAGAGAAGTAATCTCAATACCAAAGTAACTCGACAGTGGAACAAGAACAAAGTTGCTACAAAAATCACACTGTTTCACACAAATTATAGAACAAATCAAATGCAAAAAACTAGGCTGAAAATGGGAGAAAAAAGCGATCCTTGTTTGTCTAAGAGAATAATTTTAAGATCAGAGTCAGGTAAGTATACTTAATCTTCAATCCATCACAGTAACCCTATTAAGGGTAGCTTCACCTAAAGGCATGTCCTTATATAACTAATTAAACTCTCCCTCTGTATTAGTGCACATAAAGATGATAAATGCATCTGTAATATGTACCATAACAAAATTTGTGCAAAGGATTACACTTTGCTACAATGTACTCTTAAGTGCAGTCCAGTACCTAGACACACCTAAACCTTTATTTTATCTTTTAGATCCATGATTTCCTTATCCTTAATAAGTTGTGTAGTGCATTACTTATCAAAACAGAATTGAAGTTTAAATTCAAAAGAACTTCACCCATCTTTGCTAACTCTACCAAAATCGGGTGTGGATTGACTAATATTAGCAAATCGAGTTGAATTTCCATCAAAGTTAAACCCTTTACTTGGATATAAATTTCAACGTCGTGAAAATCAAATTGGACATAAAAACTGCACTGACAAATCTTTCAATTAGTCTAACTGCAATAAAATTAATATATTATCAACATGTTCATTCATAGTCTTAAATACTTCACTTCACTTTATAGACAGCATCTCTACAATATATTGAGTAAAAACACTGAAGACTTCCCTTAATACCAAACTGATATTCTACATATGGTGCAAGGGTTAAAATATGTCTATTTTCCATAGTTTTTTAAAACTCGGTTTGTTCCACTCTTCTACATATGCTAAGTTAAATTTATAAGGTAAATTCCAGGTACAAAACAGAAATGAATATGCTAATTACAATCGAGAAAAAACTATATATATATATATATATATATATATATATATATATATAAAATAAAGATTGCAGAATCATACTACATGAATCAGAGTTCATCCTAAGAAGAATTCTTAAGCCAACTCACATGAAACCATTTTAACTCCAAGTTTACAAGTTAGAACCAACATACAACATCAAAATTTAGCAGAACAGTATGCAGAGGAAAAATTGAAACAAGATTGATCTTATAGGTCTAAATCACTCAATCAAAAACAATCAATACTTGCTGTTTAAGCTGCCATGTGTATTCAAATTTTGAGGGTTAACCGTTCCTGGACTTTTTACCACTACCAACCACTTCTTTCGTACTTTAATTCAATGATTTAAACCTTTAATTAGTGATTCAAAAGCATGCTATTAAATTCTTCTAAAACCTTCCATGCACGCATTTTTCTAGTCACAACAAGTTAGGATTGCATTAACATATGCTACACTCTTGAAACATTTCTACTCATCAAAATACAGCCGAAACACAATCAAGAAAAAGAGCAGGAACTCAATGTACAAATCCAATTCAGTAACTCAAAGCATAAGCATGAAGAAAGAAGAGACTTGTTCTACACTCAAAGAGAAAGATAGCTAAACAAACACGGACACGTCATCATCATCCATTTCAGCAACAGAAACAAACATACCAAATCCATTTTACCATTATTACTGTTGCTGTTGTTGATTTGGAGCATTTGGTGGAGGTGGCATTCCAGGTCGAGGTGGACCGTAAACAGGAACACCACTTCCAGGAGGAGGAGGCATTCCGGGACGAGGCGGCGGAGCTTGCATTCCAGGGCGAGGAGGAGCAGGAGGTCCTCTCACCATCTGTCCAGGAGGAGGTGGGCCCATTGGTCTCTGTCCATACTGAGGAGGCGGCATAGAGAATTGCGGCGGAGGACCACCCGGTCTTGGAGGAGCAAATTGTCCAGGCGGCATAGGCGGAGGAGGACCCCTCGCCATTGGCGGCGGACCTTGTCCAGGATATGGCATCTGACCAGGCGGACGCATAATCGGAGCTCCACCAGGATACGAACCCGGCGGCGCGTTAAGCTGTGGTGGACGCGAGATCTGCGGCTGCATCATACCAGGAGCAGGTCCACCAACACCACGAACAGGGCCGGAAAGACCAGGCTGAGCTTGAATAACGGGAGCCGGAGGAATACCTCTCCCGGCGGCACGACCAATTCCGGGACCAGCCAATGCAGCGGCATTAACAGCCTTGGAACGAGACTCTTCCGGAGGTGGAGGACCTTCGACAGTCATGGAAATAACCTCTTCGCCACGGAGGAGGACGAGTCCGAGTGTACGGCGATCTTCACGCTCGCCGTCGGTGGTTTTCTTTCCCTTTGCCGGCGGAAGCTTGCGAAACTCTTCACAGTCACCGAGGACGAGATTCATGTGGCGATCGAATGCCATGAATTTTCCGACTAGTTGACGACCGTCTTGAATTGTTACTCTCATGCGGTAGTTGATGTATTGAAGCATTTTGGAACTCTTAGACATCGACATTGTTACTGTTTAGTTGATTCTCAAACCCTAATTCTACGAAGAAGAAGAAGTTTGAGTGACTGAGTATGATTTTAGGGTTTTAGATAAATATACGAGAAATGATAGTTTAGAACTCGATGAAAATTTCGGGTGACCCGAACACGTTAGGTTTAACCCACCCACTCAACTTCCTCTACATATGGTCCATAATAAAGAAAACGGGCCAAGGCCCAAAAAATTATTAAAACATGCGTCTGCAACAAGGAACCAGACCATGACATTGAAAATTTTCACATGCATTGATATCTATATTCAACGTTGAAGCAAACATTGGATTCTTGTAAACGTTGAAGCATATAGTCTTTTCACGTTATTTTTAATTCTTTCATACAATAAAATATGACAAATCCCTTCCAGTCACAATTATTTTAATTTAATAAATAATTTAGTTCTCCTTCAATAAAAATAAATAAATTCTTAAATTATTGGCACCAAAAACAATGAACGTGAGATTCTACTATAATTACTCATTCTAGCTATTAGTTATAACAGTCTATACTACAAACAAAATATTTATTTATCTTTCCCTAACAACAATCTCTTTTTTCAATGGCTGCAATTAACAATGATATGGCTACAAGTCCAATAGATTATCTGATAATATGGTGATTTCACATTAATTTTTTTCATTTCTTTTATTATATACTTTTGATGCTCATCCAGTTATGGTCATATTAAATAAATTTTAATTTTATTTCTTCTTTTTTTTATGAATAGGAACATGGTGAGTTGGATCCACCTTTTACAACAAAATATGGAAGAGGCTTAAGTAAGTTTTGGACAATTCATAACTATGGCGGCCTTAGCCAGATTATGAAATTTAACAAAGACCTCATTTACCCATTGTTAACATTAGGTTGGGCTGCACTTAAGGAAATATTTGAGCTAAATGAAAATCTATAGATTACTTTAAATCTTCACAATAACAATATATTTGGTTTGAGTGAACTCAATGTACTACAATCTTGTGAAGAGTTTTCATCTTACCATAGTCGGTGTACTAACATCAAGGAAACAATCTACTACGATGTTCCTCTAGCTAATCCAAATATTTACATACACGTTTTGTAAGTAATTTATTAATACTATAGTAAATTTTCGTAATAATTCATTATATTTAGTGATATAGTATAATTATTACATGTTTTACAAGGTATTTGTCATGAATTTGGTGACTACATCAACCGCAAACAGTTTGACAGATTTCATTTATGTTGTGATAATGGACAAGAGTAACTTTTTGTGTTCTAATAACTGCCGATGGATTTGAGAGAACAAAAATTTTCTTTGGATGGATAGATTTTTGTACCTCAAACAACTTTGTTGCATGGGATATAATTAGGTTTCAGTTTCCATTGGTTAATCATCACAATATTGTACATGTATTTAAAATCAATGGATGATTCCCTTATGGTTCTATAGTAATAAGAATCATTATGTGCACTTTGAACCAAATTTATCTTTTCAAAACAATTTAATTTTTCCATTGGTGCGGTAGTTTTTTAGTTTATATCTTACAATTATTTTTTTTAACAATTATATCACAAAATTGAGAATAATTGGATTATTTTTTTTATAAAATTCATTAAATTAAGTAAATTATTTGGATAGTTTTTTATACTATGACATTGTATTTGCATTATAGGATTATTTATTTTTCAAACGCAATCTTTGAAAATGCAGCCTATTAATAATCGTAAAAACTCGACAGATTCGAGAGATAGCACAAATATGTATCTGACTAGTTCTCAAAAGAAATAGAGAGCATCATTAATATAGTTTCATGTGTATAAAGTCAATAATTGTTTATTTTATGTAATATATTTTAAAATTTAAATATACGTGTTATAATATACACCAACAACTATAGCAGTAAAACCCATGAACAAATTAGTTAGTTCAAGAATTTGTAATTATCAGTCAATTTAGTTAATTTTACGAAAGAGCAAAATAGTTTTTCAATCTATTTTATGTCTATCATACACATTTTTTTGTCAAGTCTAAAAGTTAAATACGATGATGTGGTATTTCACCTATACATGAACCAATTTGATATCTTAAATCTCATGAAGTAAAAAGTGAATCGAAAATTTTCTCATTTTCCCTAAGCCATTTATCCTAATGTCTACTCATATTCACGCTAATTCCCGTCATCTTATCTTCTATTTTACTATGTGAAAGACAATATTCCTTCATTACCGTATCACTTGCTTGTCTTGGTCATCTTGTTCTTTCATATTTGATTTTTGCTCAGAAGACTGTTATTCGTGCACACAAATTAGTTATCTACTTCCTCTAATGTAATAGTTTTGCTATATAAATCGTAGAAAGTTTAGGGAATATATCTTCTTATTTGTTCATTATTTTCATTGGATATTTTGTTTGTTGGTTCCTTCGTTTTAAATGACCTCCACATATCATACCTTTGACATAAAACAACTGAAGAAATATGTACCTATGTTCTCTTGAGTATTTGCCTTTCATATAACATATCATATCCCACAATGACACTTTAGCATTTTACTATTGCTCACTTAATCTTTATTGATCTTAGCGCTTGAAGAAGTTGTTGTTGGTTTGGTTTGTCTAACTTTGGATAACACGAACACCTCACCCATCATCTTTACCTTTGTGACTTCAGTGAGTTTTTAGCATTTTTAGATTTTGGAGATTTCACGGTTAGAGTTTTCATAACTAATAATTAGGGTTGAATAGAAGAACCTAAAATTATGCTTGATGGAGATGAAACAACCACTTTGTAGTAAAGAAACGTGAAAAGTAACTATGTAATTTTTATTGTCATGCTAATTTCACTCTTGCGTATATGGAAGCCATTTAAAAATGAATCGAATTATCACATCATGAACTAACATCACACATCATCATGGATAAAGTCTAATCTTAACATACAAATAAACACGACATATTAAAAAAAAAAATGACGAACTATTTAACTATTTCACACTTATAAAAACTAACAAGTAGTCCAATAACACTAATAAAAAAACAAATTATAGAAATATTCAAATAAAAATACATTTAAAATTGTATTTTCTACTCCTTAAAAGTGAGAAATTTGTTTTATGGCATAAATTCTATTTTTTATTCACTTGTTAGCCAAACCATCTTACAAAATTCGAGGACTATTGACGGATGGTTAGAAATTCAGTGTCTCATCTCAACCCGTACCTTTTTTACCTTTGAAAGTTGAAAACAAAGAAAAACCCCACAACAAACTGTACATGTTCTTCATCCACCGTAGGAACAACCTTTTCAACTGTTTTACAACTTTTCCAAATTAAGATTCTAAGGGATCAGCATTCCTTTCGTCCATTACCCTTTGTTTTGTTTTCAATCATTCTTAGCAAATTATTGCACAAACCTTTCAAGATTTCTAAGGGCATCACACTCACACTCACACCAAAAGCCATATCACAAACACATCCTTTTCTCACATAATATAATAGTGTTCAGTCTGTGAGACTTCGTTTCACGGTTCTGACACTGCACACACACAAAAAGATCTCTTTTTCATTCTTTGTTTCGTTTCACTTCAATTATTTAGTATCCCATTAAGGTTTTGGTCGGAAAGTTTAGATTTTTAGTTTAATTCTATCCACCCCATCATTGATCATGATGATCTCCACTGTCAAACAACCTAGTATATCGATCACAGGTTCCAATGTTCTTCTCCGGAAAAAGGGTCACTCACACTCCATTGTTTTGCCTTTTATATCAAGAGTAAAACCTCAGAGATGCATTGTTTCAGTGCAAAAGCCACTTCACCTTTCTTGTGTTGGTGTTGAGAATTTTGTTGGGTCAGTGAGAGGTGAAAGGAGTGATTTTGTTACATGTGAAGCTTATGAAGCAGATAGATCAGAAGTTGAAGGTGTTGGTGCTACAGCAGAGGCTGCTAAGAAGGTGAAAATTGGGATATACTTTGCAACATGGTGGGCTTTGAATGTGGTTTTCAATATTTATAACAAGAAGGTTTTGAATGCTTACCCTTACCCTTGGCTTACTTCAACTCTCTCACTTGCATGTGGGTCTCTTATGATGTTGATTTCATGGGCCACTAGGATAGCTGAGGCACCTAAGACTGATCTTCAGTTTTGGAAGACTTTGTTCCCTGTAAGTAAATTTGTTTTTGTTTGTTTCCTCAGAAAAAAGAAAATGAAAGCAAGTTGTTGTTTGTTCATATCATATAATATAATCTATATGTTCTGATAAAATAAAATTAAAAATTATTTTGGTGCTGTCTAGTATATATATGTGGTTTGACTTTCAGACCCATTAGAGTTGGATTAGGATATAGAGCTGGTTTGACTTTATCTTATCGTGCTGGTTTATAATTAAGCTCATATGCAAGATAGAAATTTTAACTAGAGCTAGAGAGGTTGGATAAGATAAGGTATGAGATCAACTTATCATAACCTGTTGATTTATCAAAACATTGGATTGAGAATGATATGAGAGCTAATCCTATCATGTCTCTCTTATCTTGACCACCAAACGGGTTCTTAAGAGTTTGATTGATTCAGGGGAGAAAAAGAGAAAATTCAATTCATATGAGATATTGCCTTTTTTTTCAATGGTGGAAATTTTATGTTTTGAAAAAGTAAATTGATAAATTCACTTTACATGGATTGAAAGAAATCTTAAACAAAACAGTTTATGATTTTTCCTTTATTATTGTTTACTTTTATAAATGATAGGGATCATAGTGTTTACTGTTTTTTTTCTTTTTCCCTTCAAGGTGGCTGTTGCACATACAATAGGACATGTAGCAGCAACAGTTAGCATGTCAAAAGTTGCAGTGTCATTCACTCATATTATAAAGAGTGGAGAGCCTGCTTTCAGTGTATTGGTTTCAAGATTTCTTTTGGGTGAGACTTTTCCAGTGCCAGTCTATCTGTCTTTGATTCCAATCATCGGTGGATGCGGACTTGCTGCTCTTACTGAGCTCAATTTCAACATGACAGGTAAAGAAGCTAGTTTTATTTATTTTGACAAAAAACATAATAGAAAGTTGAAGATAGGAGGATAAACTGGCTTGTGAAATTTGAATTTCAACTCAAAAAAGAGAATTTGATGCTAAGTTATTGAATTGAACGAAGTTAATATCACATCACAAATATCCCCTCTTTTTAGCAATATATCACTACATTTTTTTTCACTAATCATGCATTAGTTCAACCACAATTGCAAAGGATGATTTACAATCCTATACTTGGGTGCATTGCATATGGCATTAGTGGCGGTTTTGATGAAATATATTTCTCATAATTTTTTTTTCTGCAAAGATTCAGTCACTCCCTCCTGACTTTGATTTCACAACTGCATGCTTCCTTTTTTCAGGTTTTATGGGCGCTATGATATCAAATTTGGCATTCGTATTCCGTAACATCTTTTCGAAAAAAGGCATGAAGGGAAATTCGGTCAGCGGAATGAACTACTACGCCTGTTTATCTTTGCTGTCCCTGTTAATTCTCACACCTTTCGCATTTGCCGTGGAAGGACCGCAAATGTGGGCAGCCGGATGGAAAACAGCCCTCTCTCAAATTGGACCCCAATTTATATGGTAACTACAAGATGTTTTCTCAATCTGATGCTATTGCTATGCATATTTTGTTTACTATTACTGTTGCAATCATCATATTTCATAATTCTTCTCTATTTCTGTAATAGATGATAGTTGATGTCTTGAAATTCTCAGAAAACTATTGTCAACATCTCTTGTTGTCCTTTTTAGCAATGCCAACTTATTCTGATTAATTGTACGGTTGCTAATTGTGCACGACAGGTGGGTGGCAGCTCAGAGCATATTTTATCATCTATACAATCAGGTGTCATACATGTCTTTGGACGAGATCTCTCCATTGACATTTAGCATTGGAAACACGATGAAACGTATATCTGTTATAGTTTCTTCAATCATTATCTTCCACACACCGGTTCAGCCTGTCAATGCTCTTGGAGCGGCTATTGCCATCCTTGGAACCTTCTTGTATTCACAGGTACTTTCTGAATCAGAATATTTTTATTAGCGATATTGATAACATTTGATAAAAGCTAACATGCCCTTCGGCTATATTACACACTAGTTAAAGAGAAATGAAAACATATACAATGTTCATAAACTATACATAATGCAAGAAAAAAAGTGTTTGAACTATTTACGTATGAGTGTTCATAAACTATCATAAAGAACATGTTGAAAAAAGTTGATAGCAGTTTACTGATATGTCATAAGCTATTTTTATAATTTTTCATGAACACTCACACAAATGTTTGTTGAAGATTTGGAGTAGATAAGTCCAGTCAAGTTATTCATATACCCCAATCAAAACGCGTGCTCTTCGTTTAGAAATAACAACGTTGATTGGTTCTACACTTAACTATTTATCATTCTTCTCATTTTTGCAGGCAAAGCAGTAGCAGTGTTCTTTTTAAATTTTGGTCATACTCAATTGCGGATTTTGGTAATGACTATGGTGCTCATGTATATAATAGTAATATACTAATTAAGAATGAGACTGGTGAAAAACATTGTCCTTTCATGGATGATTAGTTTTTCATTCTTTCTTTTTAACAAGCTAAATCATCCTCTACAAATAAGTAGGTGTGCTTAGTAAATAATCCAATTATGATTTGCATAATAATATGTTAATGTTTTCCTACACTAGTGAAGGTGCAGGTTGGTGTTTATTTTAATTTAATTTCAGTATATTATTTCATTGAAGGTAGTTGTAAGTTGGTTATCGATATTTGTTTTTGGTTTTAGAAATGGTAAATATCATCATAATTAACTCACAAAACTGCAAGATCTTGGATTTGAACCCATGACAAAATGTTTAATAATATCGTCATTTGTCAGTAGAATTAAATATTAAGTAATTAGTTGAGTGATGTTGTAAATATTATGGACAATTAATATTAATAGTACTATGATATAATAAGAATTTAAGGGCACAGGGTGACATTATAGTTCTAGTTCTATCATGAAATCAATTGGAAGAGCCTATTGACACATAATTGGAGGGAGGGAGAAGGAAGAAGCATACCGGTTTCACTGTTCTGCAAAACTTGGTTTCGAATTCCTTGCAATTTGTGGTTTTGGAGATGTTTTAGAGCCTATTGACTATTGAGTCCCATAAATATTTTTACGGATAAGGTTTTCAAAACTAGTCTAAGGCATAGGTAACAACTAGTTTGGTTTTCTACCAATGATGCAATATAAAATGGATCATCATTCTAGTGATGACACTCCAAAACAATTTATTGGAACAAACACCGAAAAGGAAGATGACAAAACTCTATTTTTTTAAGCCAAAAAATCACCTCTATTATTATAAAGCAAGAGACATGTTCTTACTTCTTAGATATGACAAACTCGTGTATAGGCATAATGCTCTCAAGGTTTATTTATTTAGTGGTTAGATAATATTTTTTTATAATTTTATTTTTATTTTGTATAAAAAAATTCATTAATTTTAAGTCTCTTAAAAAAATTTATTTTTATTTTTAGTCATTGATTTTAATTTAATTATTGTCTATTTTCTAAATCTTTGAAATTTTTTTGGCACTAATATGTAAGATATTATAAGAAATTTTGTTATAAAAATTTATAATTTTTTAACCAGCGATAAACTAAATATCAATGGCCTTGATTTCTCACAATGCTTAATAATTTCTTTTCATATGGGCTTGATTTCTCACAATGCTTAATAGTTTATTCTAATTTTTGTATTCAAATGAGTAAATCTACCATACGTGTGACTTTATTCTAATTATTCTAGAGTTCATACGCATAACATTTCAGTGGATCAAATTCTTCTCCTTTAATATATCACAACTTATTCATACATATTGGTCTTTTTAATAAAAATAATGTCTTAGAATCACTTAATGGTTTAGTAGCTTTAATTAAAGTCAATGGTTGCTAATATAACAAATCTAAAAAATAGAAGTGTTTAAGGTGCTAATTTACACTTACTAATAAATTTACAATAAATTTATAAGATTGTCCTTTATTCAAAATTAGTTTTTTTAATTCAAATGAAGAGTGTGTAGGTTGCTAGCATACACCTTCTATTTTCTAGGCGTGTGTACGTTATCAACCCCTTATTTATTTATTTATTACTTGGACTTGTAAGTGTTTATACATTGAATTTAAAAATTAAATATTTAAAATCTAATTATCTCTATTGATTCACTACTGAATAACACATGGTATCATATAGCCTCTTAAATTATCATGTACTAATAATTTAAATATATTAGAATATCATTGAGAAAATATGCATATGTGAACTACTAAACAACAAATTGCAAAGTGTGAATATTATTGTTAAGAAAATTTTGGTGGGACTTCGTCAGTTTGGACAAAATTCATTGAAGTTTAATAATTTGCTAGCAAATCCAACCCTATGTGGGTTGTGGGCCAAAGAAAGTGGTCCTTGGGTCCATAATTTTCTATTTGAAAATTTATTTTTTCACTTCCAACTCTTCTCACTCCTTAAATTTTATTTAAATTTATTAATCTAAAGGTGTATTTTATATGTTCAGACTGGTCAATCCAAACATGTATTTTTATGTATTTGAAAACATTGAGAGTGAGAGAAGAAACAACCTACCTATTTTTCTATTTTTCTTTTTGTGTTGTTTTTCTTACCTAAATATATCATTAGCTTGCAATTATATATATATAATCAAAGCTTAATAATATAATTTTAGTTTCTACAAATACATAGTTATTTTTACTTTTAGTCTTGGCAATTTTTTTATCTGTTATTTTGATTCTGATATTTTCAAAATAATCACTTTTAGTCCTTTGTAAAAAGCAAATTTGATGATCTAGAGAATGATATTGTAATCTCTAGAACTAGAACTATAGTTTCACTATTCTTAAATATTAGTGTTTGTCAATGATATGCTATATAGTAATATTAGAGTATACAAGGTGCAAAGTTTTGATTAGGGGAGGTCCCCTTTCGAATGAACGAAAAACAAGACAAAAAATTACTAGTAAGCTGGATTATGGAAATGCAAAGAACCAAATATTATTGTAATCTCCCACCTTATCTCTTCCTTTCCTTTAGGAACATTGATGCGATCACATTTCTTTCACAACACATGTATAATTAAGTATTAACTACAAATACATGTAGCTTTGGCCTCACCTACAACAAGCCAACTAAACTAAGAAATTATACAAATGACAACAAAAAAACTAACCACAACATTCAGAATCTCATCACCTTCTCATAAAAGAGGAAACTACCGTTTTAAGTCTTGAAATTATATACGTCGATCAATTTGAGACATTAAATTTACGAAATATTAAATTGTTCTCTTAAATAGTCAAACGTCAATCAAAATTCTCCTCGAACTTTTTAAACAATTTGAGGCAACAACTTGATATTTCGTAAATTTTAAATTGAGCGGCATTTACGATTTCAAATACTAAACTGATAATTTTACATCTAATAAATCTAAGATGTAGCCAAAATGGACTAAAAGAAACATGTTAATTAAGTACCTACACCTAGGTGTTAAATGGTGATTGATCAAAGTCAATATGAAAAAGACTACTTGTTTTCTTTAAGAACATAATGAAAACTTAAAATGAATATGAATCGTTTTCATTTGCCATAAACCAAACATTTACAATCTTTTCTTTTTTACTTTAAGCACATAATAATTGTACATTCTCTTTCTTTTCTTAATTTTGAAAAGATTTAAATTTTTAATTTCCTTTTATAAGGAAAAACTTGATGATTTCTATTTCCTTTAATAAGAAAAAATGTGACATCATAAACCCCAAAATAATATATAATAACTTATACCATATTTAAAAAAAAAATTGCACCGGATAAATAAAAACCTCTTTTAAGAGGAAAAGAAACTTTTACAAGTTATTTAGGATATCACATTTCTCAAAATTCAAAAGTAAAACTTTAAACTTTTTTCCTCCTATAAAATAGGGAAATCTCCGTGAACTCAATTTAACTAAAATTTCTTAATTTAATTCCAAAAACCTACTAGCACTTATATGGTTTTCATTCAAAAAGTCGTTTCTAATTTAAAAAAAAATACAACTTATGATTCTCATTCTCGGTATCACCTATCAGAGTGGGGCTTCTCTCAAACTTAAACTTGAAGACTTATTAACCTGTAATACGCAAACGCATGAGCAAACCAGTCAAACACGAATAACGAATGAGGTAAGTTTCGAAATCAAGTTGATAGTATAATATAAGTAAGAAAAATACGCAATTAATCATAAATAAACCGTATCATTACACAAACATTCTTCAAGGAAAAACATCACATTATAAAGTCAAAATCACTCGAGGAAAATCAATACATTTAACTATAACATCAAATCGTCTAAGAGAAATTATTATCGCATACAATACATATCAATCACAACAAAACAACCACAAGAAAATGTAATGCTATGCATGAGCTTAGACTCTACTTGACAATGTGGTACCATTCTAACTCTGAAGTACTTGATTAGGAGGCTTGATACTATGCCACCACCCAAGTGGACGGGCAATTCAAATTGACCATGTCCTCATAGATCCCCTCAACTTAATCCGAGACACATATACGCGATAATCGAGGTAAACCTGTGTTGCATGGTAGCTCCCAACATTTGGAGTGCTACCTCCAAGTCACCTAGGAATTCTCCACCCGTATATCTCTAAGGTCTAACAATCTTGCCGTAATGCTCAACAGTAGACCGCCACGATTAGACTCATTCAGTTGTACTTTCTCGAAATCACTAGGCTTGTGAGGCCCTAGACAAAATAATCTTCTCTTCAAAAATTTCCTATGTCTATTTTATCTCCTCATTGGCCTAGACTACTCCATTAAGAACATTATCTTTAGCACAAGTTAAAATCATCACTATTTATTCAACTATGGGGTTACTTCAAAATTCTCATCACAAATTTATTACATCACTATCATAAGTCATATATCATCTTTATCACATAAATTTATCACAAATTTATAACATCATTGTCATCAATCATAAATCATCATCATCACATAAACTTATCACAAATTTACAACATCACTATCATAAATCATACAATATCATCATCACATAAACTTATATCATACAATTATTCGACATTCAATATCACAATAATATCAAATACTACACATTTAACGAAATTAAATCAATCAACACCTTATAAATATTTCTATTCGACATTTTAATCTCACAATATTCATATTTGCATATTAATTAGTTTGTCTCTCAAAGGGCTAATGCCGTACGTAGCAAGTCCGGGTGAACTGTTGGGAAATACAGTTTCCGTTTATCTCACAATATATTATACTCATGAATTCAAACGTTTTCTCATCATTTACCTAATGTCGACGATTTCACTCGCAAATATGAGTCCATGAGCAAAATAATGAATTTCATAAACAAAGAAGTCGGGTATTTTAAAGAGAATTTGGGATGGTTAAAATTATAAGAAAGTTTGTTTAATTAACTAACTCAATGAATCAAGCAACATACCGAAATTTAGACAAAAACAGAGGAAGTTATCCTAAACAGTTATGGATCGTCATAACTAATTTTCTCTCTTTGCTTGCAAGGTTGCACTCACCGCTTTGTTCCTCTTTTATTTTAAAGTGAGTGCATAATTAGATTACTCTTTCTCTCTATCACAATTAAAGGGAAACAAAAATTCTTTTATTGAATTTACAAACATATGGCCCTTTTAAACAATTTTTTTTTTCACTTTTATTTTATTAACAAAAACTCTCATATTCGAAATAATAATTATAATTATCACTATAATATTTTTCAAAATAATCAATAAGAATATTATAATCTTTATAAAATAGCCAAAATAATAAAATAAATAAATATAATGTCAATAATTTATATTAATTTCTAAATCACAATAAATATGTATAAAATCACCATGCCAAACAAGTATATAAAAATAAAGGAAATCAAATACAATATTACTACTATCTCAAGATAATTATTTATAAAATAAACAATTAAAATAAAATATATTTAGAAATAATTAAATATAATTAAGTGCACATTTATTATTAGTCAAACACACAAAAAATATCACATTAATTAATTACCAACTCACGTATACACGTAAAATCGACTAAATCTTATTCTTTAAAATATTTACACTAAAATACTATTATTTTTAGAAAAAATATATAAAATAATAAAATATAATATTTGTTATTTATATCACTCATTTAGTCAAATATGTACAAGATTAACACTTCATAAAAAACACAATATAAAGAAAATTAATCATAAAATTAATCAATATATATTAAAAAATAATTTTAACACCAGATTAATTATCTAAAATCCTATTTCATTAATAAAATAGTTTATCATAAAATTTGGAGTGTTACAAAAAGCTCCTCCAATTACCCCGATGTGGATAACCTAGATAATTGGAGTTTCTTGCAAATGTGGTCTCACCATGATCCCAATTAACGTTGGAATTATTTTACCTTTACCCATTATTTCTGACCAGAAACGAAACCGTAATAAGCATGTTCACAATTTATATAAGTAAATATATTATTGCTTGAGTCACATAGAGAAATACTATCAACCTTGAATATATCCGATAACACACGAGTATTTTACTAGTTCAATATAGTAAATAAATTAGTACTTCTTAATTTTTTTTTGTCAATATCTCCGATCCAAACTATAATATTTGTAAAATTAATTAAATTAACTGTAATAAATCAATATTACTTTTTCCCTAAATTAACTATTCTATGTTATGTAAAAAAAATTATATTCTATTAAATAAGACCTTAGCTCTCTTTGAATTTACTTTGTTGAATATCCTTAGTCAAATATTTTGTTTTGATAAATATTTACACCATTAATTGAAAAGTTTGTATAGCCAATGCTTTGTTTGACTAAATATTTAGTCAATACTTTATCTATTAAAATTATAAATATGATTAATGTTTAAAATGGATTTAAATATCTAAATCACTATATAAATTAAATTTTATGAATGTGAAAATTCTACTTTTATAATCTATAAAAAAATAGGTTTTAAACTTACAAAAATTTAAATTTTAGTTTGCGTTAAGAAATATATTTTTTATTTTTTATACAAAGCATGATTATTAATTATTTTATATTCCATAAAATATTACTTTAAATATTTTATTTTTTAATACATTTTCATTCTTTCCTAAAATCCTTCTATAAATATACTATTTTGTTCAAAAAATTATTTTAACTTATATACAATATAGTTTATTCACTTTCAAAAAAAAGATTAATTAAAGGTGTAATGTCTTTATTTATCCAACAATTTCTTTTGATATGTATGCTGATGTAGCTATCCTGACACACAAAGAAGAAAATTGTGTATTCATATTTTACAAATCTTCATCTCCCATTGCTTCTAATTTTCTAAGCATATTCATAATTTATATAAGTAAATATATTATTGCTTGAGTCACATAGAAAAATACTATCAACCTTAAATCTATCTGATAACATACGAGTATTTTACTAGTTCAATATAGTAAATAAATTAATACTTCTTAACTTTTTTTTGTCAATATCTCCGATCCAAACTATAATATTTGGAAAATTAATTAAATTAAATGTAATAAATCAATATTACTTTTTCCCTAAATTAACTATTCTATGTTGTGTAAAAAAACTCTATTCTATTAAATAAGACCTTAGCTCTCTTTGAATTTAATTTGTTGAATATCCTTAGTCAAATATTTTGTTTTGATAAATACTTACACCGTTAATTGAAAAGTTTGTATAGCCAATACTTTGTTTGACTAAATATTTAGTCAATACATTATATATTAAAATTAAAAATATGATTAATGTTTAAAATGGATTTAAATATCTAAATCACTATATAAATTAAATTTTATGAATGTGAAAATTCTACTTTTATAATCTTTAAAAAAAAGTAGGTTTTAAACTTAAAAAAATTTAAATTTTAGTTTGCGTTAAAAAATATATTTTTTATTTTTTATACAAAGCATGATTATTAATTATTTTATATTCCATAAAATATTACCATAAATATTTTATTTTTTAATACATTTTTATTCTTTCTAAAATCCTTCTATAAATATACTATTTGGTTCAAAAAATTATTTTGACTTATATACAATATAGTGTATTCACTTTCAAAGAAAAGATTAATTGAAGGTGTAATGTCTTTATTTATCCAACAATTTCTTTTGATATGTGTGTTAACGTTGTTCTTCGGACAGAATGTTCTTGGAGTTCATGTGACTATTGCTAACAAATTGGCAAACAATCTGGACTTAACTGTTCATTGCAAATCTGGGGATGATGATATTGGAGTTCATGTTCTTCGTACTAATGATCAATTTGGTTGGAGTTTTCAACAAAACATTTTTGGCTCAACACTATTCTATTGTTTCTTTAAGTGGAAAGGTGAATTTCATTGGTTTGACATATTCATGGCCGGTAGAGATACATGTGTTAATTGCACTTGGGAGATCCACCAAGAAGGACCAATTAAGTTAACAAAAAGAGGTCCCCTTTATTTTCAGTGGAATAAGTAATTGATAAGATGTTACACATTTGTTTATCATAATAAATATTGTACTTTAGAGTATTGAGAATTTTGTGTATTCTACATCTTCATTCAATCTTCACTCAATGTATCATACATATATATATATATATATATATATATATATATATATATATATATATAGTTACAATACAGTGACAATACTCTTTTTATGTGAAAATGAGAAGAATGCTTCTCAAACTTTAGATTAAAATAAATGGTTGAGATTAAA